>BJFM01000847.1:70150-81527 GCA_016586285.1 Arothron firmamentum
GTGTGTGTGTGTGTGTGTGTGTGTGTGTGTGGTGGTTCCATTGGAAGCCCTTTAATCAACAACCGCTGCATCTGGGCCAGATAATGGATGGCATTGTTTATAACCTCACTCCTGTATCGGGTGATAAATGCACACGCGGCTAATGCTATCATTTGAATAAGAAATGAGATTGTGATTCATTTTAATATGGAGGCGAGATGGCCTTAATATAAATTTCTTGGTGAAGTTGGGCTGATGGTGACGATAGGGAGGATTTCAGCCGAGGGATGAAGCCAAACGTGCATGATTCACGGCCTGTGACCAGAACTTCTAAACAGGAATAATTACGCAGAGGATTTGCGTTCAAGCAGAAAGTATTTACTGAGTCACACATCTGCAAAAGAAACCTAATAAATAAAAATCAAACTGCAAAATAGATTCTTTTAAATCCACTAAAAAGCATTCCTGGGTTAGATAAAATACATAAAAAAAAACCCTCTTGTTTATCGGTTTATTATCCGTTCTGACTCATTTAGTGAATCTATCTCATGGATCTTTATCTTCATTAAAACAAACAAAGCAAGTTTGTGTGTCAGAGGATTCTGCTGCTTTTATATACATCTAGTTTGATGGAGGCCCGACAGAGATTAACTTAAAACTCCTGAACCTGCAAGACTGAACCCAAAGCAAAAAGACAAAAAAGCAGCTTTGCGGATCCTCCCGGTGCATTTTCCAACAACACATCCCGCTGGAATGGCAGCGGTGACCTGGGGGCTCTGTGCAAACCTCTGGCGGTTTCTCAGCAGCTCCGGCCTCAGAAAACTGAGGAAAAATCCCGGCACAGATAGGAAATCCCCCCCTGCGCACACACGGAATCATTGATAAAGACAGTCATTCAGGGTGACACTGATCGCTGTTCCAAAACCATTGGAAAAGTGATTTGCCTGCCATTCTAGCTGCCGCTGCCCTCTTTATGATGCACACGTGTCTGGGAAGACAACGAGACGAGATACAGCCGGAATTATAGCCACAACCTTAATTTTTGAAAGACCAACTGAGATGAACCCTTAAATGAACCAACTCGGAATAATGTTGAGGTTTTGATTGAAGGTGATGACATTACCACAGGCCTGCGTTCCTGCATCTCTTTTACACGCAATTATTGCTTTTCTGCTCTACTTGCTAATTAAAGAGGACACAAAGATTGTCCTTAAACAAAGACATCCTCACAATTTTTTTAAAAAACAGCCAAAAAACACTAAAACTGAGCCTCAAAGGGTCCAACAAATACAGAAAAATCCTCCCTGCAGTAGAAACACTCAAAACTTTCCACAATTCTCTCCGAAACCATAAAACGTTTGATGGAGGCGTTAATCTGCTGAATGTGAAGGCCGGCCCAGACACGAGATGGAGTCTCATGCGCCTCTGTCACCTCGCCCCTCCTCTCGCCTCCTTCCCCATCTTGGGTCCAAATGAATGGCGCCAGCTGGGGTCGCCTGGCTGATGCTGCGCCCTGCTAGGTGGCATTGACAGCTGAATTATCCCACAGGCCACAGCAGCTGATTATCAGCCCAGAAGTCATCAGGGCCTCCCAGACTGGCCCCCACCGCTCCAACTTCTCTTCAATCTCTCTATAGCCTCCCCTTGTCCCCTCCGCTGTCCCCCTGTCACCCCTCGTCAAGAGAGGGACGCCTTCCCCGAGCCTGCTGCACGAGTCCTCTTGACAGGTAATCTCAACAGTAACAATTACTGCCATTACTGGTGTCATAAACGAGGGAGCGTCCGGAGCCGGGGCGACAACAAAGGCCCCCTAATCCAGCATGCAAGGCCGGATAAATCCATGCCAACAGGTAACAAGAACTCTAACAGAGGGGATGAGGGCCTGTGGTTCTGTCCAGCGTGTGTGTGTGTGTGTGTGTGTGTGTGTTGCATTCAAAAGCACAATGAGGCGGAGGCTGCAGACTCAAATTTAAATTTAAACAAAGCATAATCACATCAGGAAAGGTGCTTTTAGAGCGCGAATCCATCTGATTTGGTGCGAGTCACCTTTACTCGTGTTTGACTGCGTCCACGTGCGCTGAAACAGTTTTGTCAGGATATTGATGAGGCCATTTTAACCAAGAGGCTTATTGATTTTGTTCCTCGTGATTGATTTAGCCATGAAGGTAATATTTCAGAGTAAACCTCTGATTATCCAGAGAGAAAGAGATGAATCCCAGTAATATCATCTGCTTGAGAATATTGAAAAGGAAACAAAGATGCTAATAAATAATATCACAAAAACAATTTCATTTATTCATATCATGTTTATATCAAATAATTGGGAATTTTAGCATATTCCATAACAATAAAATTATATATTTTAACTTATGTATTTTATTTTAATTTAAAAATATGGATGTTTTCATTAAAAAAATATATATATTCTTTTAATTCCTATTAATTGACGGTAAATAGGTGATCAGAAAACAACAACAACAAAAAAACAGGCGAGCTTGAATGTGAGAACTTTGGGCCACATTGCTCCTCTTGCTCAGCAGGAAAACGCGGCGCTGTGGCCCGGAGCTAAAATCATTTGAGAGCCCTTAATGAGGAGAGCTGAGCAGCAATTAACACGTGTCAGAGTCGCCATCATCAGGTGCCACTCTCATCCTCCTCCCGACGCCGCGCCTCTCTTCCTCCTCCCGTTTGTCTGCTGCGGTCCGAAGCCGGCGGGCTTCAGCGCCGCACAAGCCTTCACGCACACTTCCCGCCGGTTTCTTCGTGCGTGTGTTTCTCTGTGCGGGTTTTTTGCGTGTGAACGCAAAGCGGCGGGACGATCCGGCTGGTCAGTTCACGGTGCGTAAAAAAAAACAACCCGACAGTTTTGTTTTAGAGCGTAATTAAAATGTTTAAAACGTTGAATGTTTTTGAAATTGAGCAGTGGGAGAAATGTTTATTTTGTCTTTTTAAAAAGAGAAATTACTAAAAATGTAAAACGGCGTCAAACTAAAGAAAAAACACGTAAAAAAAATATCACAACAATATTGGTATTTTCTCTAATTTAGAATTAGTCATACTAATACTAGTAAAATGTTAAAATGATCTAGGATAATATTGCTTTTCAAGAGTTTTAAAAATGAAATAAAATACTTCTGCTATAAAAATATAATAATAATAATAATAATAATAATAATAATAATAATAATAATAGTAATAATAATAAAACAATAATGCTGCTACTACTACTAATCATATAATAATAATAATAATAATAATAATAATAATAATAATAATAATAATAATAATATCTATATGTCTATGCACGTTTATCATTTGATAAAATTAAAACTACATAACAAATCCAGACGACCTAAATACTAGAATTTAGAAAAATGTGAAAAATCAGTAGAAAATTTTTAAATTTTCTATTTGCCTTTTTATTCTTTTTGGCAAATGCATTAATACATTTTCCACTTAGATTCTTCCATGTGCATGAGTGATTAAATATCCATGTTATGAGTTTTAATTTGATCTGGTGTCAAAAGATACCATCAGATCTATTCAAGGACTAAATCAGTTTTACAGGTCATTATAAAAAAATATCTATACTGATTTCTTAACCATAAAAATAATAAATTAAAAATATCAGGAAATACTGAACACAAAATAAGCGCATTTAAAAAAAAAAAATCCAAGTGCAAATAATAAAAATTCTGCCTAGCAACAGCAGTCAGGAGGTTAAAACAACATCTCCTGCTCCAGTTGTCACTAAAATGTAACGTGTTTACCAGTTTGCATTTTTTGCTCTGATGGAACGAAATAAAAAAGGCAGATAAAGGAAAAGGTGGAGGAGACGTTTGGTTGTCATTCTTCTGACCTGAGCCGCTCATCTTCCTCTGAGCTCAGCAGGAGCTCGGCCGGCGCCCACCCAGGCTCCCTTTGCTGTGTGCATATCATTTGCATGCATTTCTCCCTGGGTGACGAGGCCTTGCTCTCATTAAAGCCTCGTCCCGTGTTTTCCCTCCCAGAATCCCGGCTGCCATGAATCCATACCTGCCGTGGCGACGGTGGCCGCTGACGGTGGTGCGCCGCCATTCCAAAGAAACCAGATGACGACAGGGAGGACAGAGAGATGTATTGGAAGAAAGGCCAATAGTTTCTGTGCAGGGGAAACAAAAGAGAACGCAAAGGAGGGGAAGAAAAATCTGAGAGAGGATAAATGAGTCCTCTGTGTGCGGCTCTCTCGCTCCCTCCCTCCACTTCTGTGCATCTCTCTCTGTCTTTCTGACTCCTGAACCAGGCTCCATTTTGTGTTAAGCAGCTCCCCTCTCATGACAGATCTCTGCTGGGGTTGGGGGTCAAAGTTGAGCAGGGGGTCAGCTGTACGACACGCAGTGAAACTCTGCAAACTGTCCCCCGCCAAGCGTCTCTGCCCTCGGCCCTCCGGCTCGGGCTGGAGAAGATTCACGAGCTCCAGGCCAGAGAAGCGTTACATCTCTGAAGAGATAAGCTAACCATCAACAGTCCACAAGAGAAGACTGGCTCAAAGGAGCCCGACAGAGAAACAAAGACGGAGCTGCGCTGTGTGGATGCTGTTTCACTCCCAAGCAGAAAACGCTGCAATTTAGAGCTCACAAAGTCACCACAACGGGAAAACAACTGAAATATCACTGTTTACTTTCAAAAACCACGGTGCCATCAGCAAACCAACAGAACGAGAGTGGCCTCTGATTTGTTAACCTGTCCGGCTGACCCGTTCCAAAGGGGGCGGAGTCAGAGCTCGGATGACTTACAGAGGTCAGAGGTCAGCAGATACGGTCCAATCATCTTCCGCCGGTGCGACGTCAGCAGCTCTACCGCCCAAAACACCTCCAGCGTCGCTCCCATTGTGCAAAATCATCAATAAATAAAACTTCTCAGTGACAAATATTCATCACGAAATAGTCTTTGGTTGTAAAATAAAGAGCACATCTTCAGGCCCAGCTCTAGAAGTTAAAGAAAACACGAGCACAGCGAGAAAGCACATGCACACACTTACATGCAAAATGAGGCAACGCACAGCACAAACATGCGTACAAACCACATCAGTCAGACCTCCGCGCCACTGAACACAAGTGGAGGGCAAAAAACCGAGAGAGGGAAAAAATGATGAAGTCAGACTAGAACATCAAACAATAAACAGTCCATTAAGTCTGTGGGTGGAGGGGTTTTGGGGGGGCAGGGGTGTGTGGGAAGGCAGATTTTAGAGGGGGGGTGGAGGAACGATGAGAGTTTATTTAAAGCACGGTGACCCCGTGGCCGAAGGCAGCCTCGGTGCAGGGATGAATAAAACTTTAATGGCTCATAAAACACAGCGAGCCCTTATCCAAGCCCAGCTTCAGAGCGGCTCTTCCTGCCACGCCGGCCAATCCCAGCCCCTGCATGTCCAAACACAGGACGCAGAAGGAAAAAAAGGCAGATTTAAATAAAGTGTCTGAAATATTTCATACGCATTGAAGCATTTCAGATGCGCTGCAGAAAGACATTAATATGTGCTGCACTTCCTGTTTTATAGTCGAGTGTTTGAGGCCGGCCTCCCGTCTGCTCCTCTCAACAGATACAGAGATGTTACATCTATATTCTTTATGTTTCCATGACTGTCATATAAATACGCTGCAGCAATGTGCGCAGCAGCCCTCTGAGCTGGGAAAAGGCTCCATTGGATGCAGGAATTGACATCTGGAGGAACATTGTGGAAACTCGCTTGAAGTAGACTTTCATCTTTAACAGAGTCGGGAATACTTGGCAGACATGTTCTTTCTTTATTTAACCTGGATATTAGGACAATAAAAGACACAACTGCAAATAGAGGTTTGTGCCTGTGCAGCCTCAGTAGCGGCAAATTTGGCAACGTAGTGCATCAGGATACTGATGAAATAAATAAAACAGAGCTTCCTGGTTAATGAGCAGGAGAACAGGCTGTTTATTTCCTACTTTCTGACTGTAATTGATTGATCTCACAATATCAAATCAATAAATTAAGAGAACTTCCATCGGTTGGTGGTGAGCAATAAAACGTGCAGAAATCTAAAGTAGAGGAGAAGAACACCCGGAGCTGTTTGGACTGGACTCGTGTGAACTGACTGTTTTTGTTAGGCACCATTTGTTTCTCTGGAAACCAGCCTGTGACAGTTTGAAGGTGGGGTGTCGGTCCCGCTACCACCACCACAAGTTGTAAACAGTCGTACGCAACAGTCAGAGTCCACGATGGCTGGATTCCAGGAGCCGTGATTGGCAGGTGGCGCACACACACTCACGTGGATGCTCTGATCGATGCATTCAAACGCAAGCGCACAAGCTAATCAGCACAACCGAAGCTAACTGACACAAAACAGGTCGAGGACAAGGAAAACACACGTGGTTGGATGTTTTTAATCCTCTGTCAGACGTTTGCTCCCCTCTGACACCACAGGAGCAAAACATTCAGTGTATTTTAATGTGTGTGTGTGTGTGTGTGTGTGTGTGTGTGTGTGTGTGTGTGTGTGTGTGTGTGTGTGTGTGTGTGCACGGCTGCGACCCTCCCTCTCTCCGTCCCCCTCCCTCGGTCAGCCCAGCGGGTGTCATCCTCAGGTCATGAGACTGTAAATATACACAGTTAGACCCCAGAAGCATAAATCAGAGAGAGCAGCCTGGACTCCTACATGCCGAGATAACACAAGGCAGACGTGCTACGTCTGCTGGGATAAAGAACAACAGCACATTCACAGTTTACAGTCAGATAGCAATAAAGATCATATTAAAACAGAGGGCACCACTTCTGTTACACACACACGCACACACACGCGCGCGCGCCAGCAGTCGCCTATAGGAGGAACACAAACCCGTGTAACCATAACCTGAAAAGTTGTGATAAAACTTTGATGGGTAGCAAAGTTTTAAAGCCGTCATTTAGTGGGGAAAGAGCAGATGGGTGGAACGTTCCGCAGTAATGCCTAAAGAATCTGTGCCAATGAGACAGAAAATGAAAAACTAGCGTGACCAGCGCGGGCGAGGGGACGCGAGAACACGTTAAAGCTAACCGCTTCAAGAAGACAAAACTAAAGTCGAAAACTTCAGAAGAGATCATCCAGGAGAAGATTTACCGCCCACGATGGTAGGAGAACAGCGCAGGTATGTCCTCAAAAAGATATATAGGCCGACGAGTCAGTGCTAACAGTGCTAACAATGCTAACAGTCTTTCCTGTTGGAGCCTGTCTGACTGGGTCATATATTCTTTTTTCCAGACTTACGGCTGCAGCTGTGCACGTGTGCATCTGCACTGCAGCACTGCATCTGCACGTTTCACTAATGCTACTCAAGATATTCACAGCTTAATAAACACTGATTTATGGGATGGCGCTGTGGTGAAGGTGTCCTTACAGCTTTATGTCTGCGTCCTCATCACTCCACTCTTTCCTAATTCAGATTTGAAGCACAGATCAAATAAACAGATGGGGCGTTTCAGCACAGCGCTCTGGCGGTGACCCTGCACGCCGGAGCGGAGGCGGGGTGACGACGCTGATGGAACGTCCTACAGTAAACGTTACCTGCCAAAGCTCGTCATTGGTGCCAGGTGTTGAGCCATAAAGAAAACTGTTAAGTTTTAAACACAGCCTTCAAACAGCGCTTCTCCTATTCTCACATCTTTCCGAGGCGTTTTATGATCCAGAAGGCACACTTGCTTCGCTCGGAGGCAGCTGCCTCTTTTTCTAAATACTCCTTCGTTGTGTCTCCTGGGGTGAAACTTGGAGCCACGACGAGGTTAAAAATGCCTTCTCCCTAATCTTTAACACAGAAGTTCCATACATACATGCATAAAATATGTCAACGCTGAATGAAAACAGGGCTTCCCGTAAGCCCGTTTTGCTGCTAACATACAGGCAAAATGTGTAAATATGCTTTATTTATCACCTTTAAAAAGAAATGGAGAGAAATATAAAGTCTGCAGCCATTTGACCTCTAATGACACCTGCTTGACCTTTGCAGCATGAGTCGCTTTGTGGCTCTTACTGAATTACACTAAATATCAGTCTTCTTTATATCGTATATCATATCATCACACCTGAAAATGCAGAATTTGGAACAAGCTGGTACAGTCAGACAAACATCTGCACGTACACGTGACATCATGTCCTGCTGTCAGGGGCATTTCATTTCACCTGCATCACATTTACATGCTTCCATCTGTGATCTCTGTGGCGGGAAATGTTTTCGCAGGCATTAACGCGTCATTAAAGTGTCCGAAATCCTCCAGCATTTGATCCTCTGGAATCTCTGGAGGGTCCGCGGACACGCAGGCTGCAATTATCTGTCTGTTATGTCAAGTGTGCTTGAGCCATAAATTGCTTGTCTTGGATTGTTGGGAGCTATCAGGTTCCCATGTGAAAACACGGGGACGAGGGCTATGACATCACTTAGCTCGCTAGCTACCTCACTCACACACACACACACACACACACACACACACACACACACACACACACACACACACACACACACACACACACACACACACACACACACACAGAGACCCTGCCTGTAGCAAGTGAGGCAGTTTATGTGCCCATCTCGGTCACATTCCATGCTCGGACGGTGAAGGCACCGCCCTGAGGACGTGCCAACATGATGCTAGCAGCAGCATTAAAGTGTTTCATGACATCGGTAAAGTGTTCCGATCTCCAAACGGGGTGAAAATAACTCAACGGGCCTGCTTTTAACCAGGAGAAAACACGGTAGAAAAGATCGCTGAGGTTGTGGTTTTTTTTATACAATTTCACAGAAAACCCCAAAGTGGATATCAGAGGGCTTGTTTTGGGTGTTTGGGACCTCCTGATGATTTACCGTGATCTCCCACATTTGCATTCAAGCTTCTCATCCTTGTTTGGGGAGGTGGGGTTGGGGTCAGGGGGGTAGCGGAGTGTGTCAGGTCATGGAGTAGGCTTACTGTTCTGGGAGATGCACCGGGCCATTACACACGACCTCTGACCCCCGCAGGCACCCTGAGGTGAAAAGACACAGGCCTGGCTTTACTCAGCCGGAACGCCAGAGAGGCGGGAGGACGGCGGTGTCAGCCGCATGTCTGCATGCATGTGTGTTTATATTTATTCAGCACGTACTGACGTGTGAGCAGTGTTCATATATTCTCAATAAAAGGGACACACCAGCAGCTGCGGGCCTGTCCTGCGGCTATGCTAATGTGACAGCGGCGGGAAATAGAAGATTTAATCATAGCAGCTTCCCGCTTCCAATTACTGGCACAGACGGACGGACGGACGGACAGACAGACAGACAGACAGACAGACAGACAGACAGACAGACAGACAGACAGACAGACAGACAGTCCTTCCTTTGTTCAGCGTTTCCACAGAAAACTCACCAAACATCGACGTGCTACTGAATGATTTCCAACACACACTGTGTGTCTCCACTCTAACTCTAATTCTAACTCTAATTTTATCTCTAATTCTAAACGAGCTGCGTTTTCCTGGGAAATCTCTACATTTTGGGATACTGAGGTAACTTTGCGTTGTTGCCTCATTGCTTACAGGAGCTTTCAGGGTTTGGATGCACCCGAAGGGATTTGCTGAATCTGCAAATGAAGTCCCCAATATGTCACAGACGTCCGGCTCCTCATTAAACGTGTTTGAGATTTCCATAAGCAGCCTCACTGTGGAAACAGATGAACTTCTAATACGTGATGAAAGGTCAGTCAGAAGGAAGTGGAGACACGTGGGTATACTGAGGGACTCTGACATCGATGCACACGTTTAATATGAGAGATTCCTAATTAGTGAGGAGGTCAGCTCTTCTCCGGCCCCCCCCCATGTCAGTCATCCGTGTTTCTGTCTGTGTTAACGTGACCCTCCCTCCTCCGTCCTCCTCCTCCTCCTCCTCACTGTCCACTCCGCTGCTCAACACGCATCCGCTCAAGCTTGAACAGCCTGCTAATTAAAGGTACGTGACTCGATGGCTGACACCGCCAACTCCAGCGCTGCCATGTGCAAATGTTCTCAATTCATTAAAAATCTGTCTGTCTGTCTGTCTGTCTGTCTGTCTGTCTGTCTGTCTGTCTGTCTGTCTGTCTGTCTGTCTGTCTGTCTGTCTGCCCGCCTGCCCTTAGATACATTAAAAACCAAATAATCTATTTAATCATCTTTATTTAACACTTTGCATCTAACTTAGCTGGTGTGGATGTTATTGTTTTAACATATGGATATATTTGACATCTACTGTCTATGTTGGTGATATTTACACCTAAACAGAGAGCTTCTCCCTAATATTTCCATTTATTTCAGCTTTGGATTCCACTCGTCAGCCTTGATCCCATTAGAAACTAAAGCCTTTAATCACATGAATGTTTCCTGTAATCACCGCCTTTAATGAGGCGAAGTTGCTTTTGTGGGCGTCATCACGTGCGCTCATTCACGGCAGCATAAACTCTTCATTTCACTGTTGAAAGTTTTCCGTGGGGGGGCGAGGTACGAGGAAGGTGTTGACATTCATATGCAAAGCAGGCCGAGCTGTGTCTGCAGGCGCCAGCACGCTTCTTTGTTCGTCTCTAGTCAGACACACTCAGGCGGGAACAATGCAGCGGGGGTGTGGGGGGGGAGGGGGGGGGTGCCAACCCAGCCTCCTGCCAGGGTGTGTGAGTGAGTCTGCGGGGCAGGAATAGGGCTGGGGGGAGGGGGGGGTCAGGCTGATCAGGTCAGAAGACAGTGGAAGGGGGTCGAAGGTCATCAGCCAAAGAACGTGTTTTCATGTGGTTCAAGATTTCCCACCAGTGTGTGTGTGTGTGTGTGTGTGTGTGTGTGTGTGTGTGTGTGTGTGTGTGTGTGTGTGTGTGCAAGCAGACGTCCCTCAGTGCCAACACCAGCAAAACGACCTAAACTGAGAGTTATTAAAAGATCACCCACAAGAACCAAACTCAAATGGAGGAATTATGGACTCGGGTCTGAGAATGTACCGGACAAAAGCGGTCCTGTCCGGCTCGATCGACTCGGAGCTGGTTTGAAGCGGGAGGGGATTTTCTCACGTGGCCTAAACGACCACGTTAGTGCACGATTATGAAAGTCATTAGGAGAGGCTCGAAACATCTCAGAGCAATTTAGAAAATACTCAAGGACACATGAGGTAATCACTTCAGGGTGCCAAGTGGCTTCAGGCTGACAGTTGTGATCAAAAAGATTTCCTTGTGCACACATCTGCTCACACACACACACACACCGAAAATATACATTTCCCGCACACGTACACGTGTAGATCCATGCAAATAAACACACATGTGCACATGACACGTACGGGCTCACAGCTCCCAACTTCTCTCACATCACCGAGCTGATCTGACCTCCCCTCCCTCCCACACACACACACACACACACACACACACACACACACACAC
>BJFM01000847.1:90546-114345 GCA_016586285.1 Arothron firmamentum
GATTCAGTCTCAGACAACTGTAAATATTAACTGTCCGTAGCAAACGAGCGTTATTGTGAGGAGTGGTGCAGCTTGACGCTGTGCAGGCACCTGACAGTGTTTCACACTGAAAACAAGTGCTGTTGTGTTAAATTGACTCTGCAGGATATTTCAGATCAGCGGTCACATGTCCTCAACCTAAAAAATGACGGTAACAAACTCCTTTAACACCTCGTTGCAGGTATAAAACAGCCGGAACGACCCCACCTCCTGACCGCTCTTCGCACATCTTCACTTCGGTCCCCAGCCTCTGTTGCGTCGCCTCTCCCGGCTCTGTGCTTGGCGCTCTCTCTGCCCTCCTTCTTTACAAGCTTCAGGAATGTGAGGTCTCCTTAGTGATTTATAAACATACACATAATAAATGTGTGGCTGCAGTTTAAGCAGTGATGAAGCATTCTCTCTCTCTGGGACACAGAGCTGCTCTGTGTGTGATTTAAAGTCCTGACATTTATGGCTCGCAGGCCTATTATTCAGAGTGACTGTCTGTGTACAGACCAGCGTTTTACAGCGGCTACGCGGAGGTGAGCCCAGAACGGAGCTTGTATCTGACACGGGCCGAGCTAAAAGTCCCGCTGCAACACATCACAAAGCTGCCGACATGGTGGATGTCTGAGGAGAAAAGGCGGTCACACTTTCAACGAATCTCTCGGTAACATAATCTCTTCGCCTTGGACGTGAATTTATGTCCACACAATCCGTCATTGTTTTCTGCTTCCTTCGAATAATACCGAGTGATGCCAGCTGTAATATAACTCTTCTAACCAAGAATATGCTCTGATTCATAACATCAGCTGAATTCAGCTTTTGTGGGTGCTCTGAGGTATCGTATCCACTCACATCTTGCTTTAGTTATTAGATATTCTCCATTCTCTGCGGTGAAAACTAGGCCTGAATCATCTCCTTTATGATTAACAGCGCTACTTTGTTTCCACATGACCAAGTAGGAAAGCGGTGGGTGAGCGCAGACCTCCGCCAAGCAGCTCGTTTCCACACAGTCTGGGACTTACACCTGTAGTATAGTGTATTTACACTATTTTTACTAGAGTTTTACTAGATTTACTTTGATCTTGGCCTGTGATCTTTGGGCGAAGGTCAAAGGTCAAAGTCCCTCCTCCTGAATCTGGAACATCACCAAAGTTTAACGAGCTGCTCCGGGAGCCGTTATCAACATTTCCTGAACATTCCATTCATATTTGATAACAACTTTTTAAGTTTTTCTGCTAACAGACAGACAGACAGACAGACAGACAGACAGACAGACAGACAGACAGACAGACAGACAAGTAAACGCCAGCTGACACATAAGTTCCTCCCTTGGCGGAGGTAATAACCTGTCTGCCTGTTGCAGAAGCACAGCGGATGGCAATCGACGACTCGGTGTCCGGCATCACTATCTGTCCAGGATAATAGATGACAATAATGGGAAACTGTCCCTAAGCACTCGTTTGGAGTCTTCCTGCCCATTTACTGATACCCTTCATATTTAATTCCCCCCCCAACAGCCAGGAAAACAGACACTTTAAGTCCATCTAGAGGGAGCACACTTACAATAAATGACCAGCTGAATCCACGGCTCACGTTTCCTCCTAACCGTGGCAGAACATAAACCTTCGAGCCAGACCTCATTTTCTCGGCGCCGTCTCTTGGACACTGCTAGAAAAAAAATCAATAAGGCTGCACGAAATCCTCTTCACTTTAGAGAAGATTGTGATAATGTCTTTGTTGCAACAAAATGAATATTTTCCATTTTGTTCATCGCTTTTTTTATTAATGATTTTCCTCAGAGAGGAGACAGGAGCTTCTCGCCTGTTGCTAAATTAGCATCCTGCCAGGTTGCTGTGATTTCCTGGAGACTGGCCTGTGACACAGCCAGGCTGATGTTGTGCATTATTGTAACTGTAACTCAATTCCTCCACCTGAGCAAGAAGAAATAATTCAATCTCATAGCTAAGCTAACGATCCCCGGAGCACGGTGGAGAGATCTGCTCAGCCTGTATCAAGTTACACTCTGGAGATTAGCACGTAGCATGTTGTTTAGCTGCTAGCTACACTGAATCAAGGCCGACAGAGACTCACATATAGTCAATAAAACAGGTTGGCTTATTACATCACGCTGTTCGCGTAGGTTAAAATGTCACAACATAACACACGTGCTTTCATAAAGAGTGCCTTCCAGGCCGGGCTGACTGTCAGTGTGATAACGTCTGACACGTCCCCGGGGCTCCAGCGCTTCAGTGGAAAAGTCAGCAGCTTCTGTTCTCTGATTAGCGCAAACACGGGAATGGACAGAAATGCAACTATCACAATAGAAAGTTACGATAAAATTAGCAAGAAATCTGTTTGACTTCCCATGAAAGAAGCAGTTGGTCAGCGAAACACTGGCTGCACCGGAAGAGCTGCAATAATTCTCTCTGCCATAGCTGCAGTAAGTGGACCATCATGAATATTGGGCTCTTTTTGCATCGTTTAATCTTGGGCAACTGTGGCTCAGGTGGTACAACAGCCATTAATCTGAGTGTTGGGTCCCCAGCTGCTGCAGTCAACCACAGTGTCCTCGAACAAGATCCTAAACCGCAAATCGCTGAAGCTGATGAGCGAGTTGACGTCTGGAGGGGAGGCACGAAGGAGCCCGAAGAAAGCTACAGAAAGTCCAATAATAAACTCATTTTCTCTAAAAGGGCCAAACCTGTGTGAGTCGGGGGGTCGGGGGTGTCCTGCCTTCTGCCGTACATCACTCCGACAACAGAGATCTGGGTGAAAGATGCCTTCGAGGTTACCGTGGGTGATGGAAATGACTTGTCTGGAATCCCCAAACGGAAATCACCTCACGTTGACCTCATCTGGTCAGAACTTCGGTGACCTCAGCCTATGACCCCTGACCTCCACTGCCAGATTGTGTAAAATCAGTGAGGAAAGTAAACATTGAAAATACAGGCTAGCTCAGTCTCAGCTCACAAGGGGTTAATATGCAATATGCATGCAACAAACAGCAGTCCATTCTGCACAGTGGTGCTGATGTTCTTCTCCAATAAACAACGACGCCACCAGAAGTGGCACATAAATAAAAGTGGCAGCGTGATGGATGACGCCCACAACATCAGAAGCGGCGTGCGCTTCGCCGTTTTGTTGTGCTGGAAAATATGCAAGTTCTCCACAGAACAGGCACAGGCCTGTGTATACACAGGCGCACGGTGCATTCCCTCTCTCTCACGCACACACACACACACACACACACACACACACACACACACACACACACACACACACAAGTTAGCACACAATTTTCCATGTGTAAGCACATCAATCTAAAAGCATCTGCAACATCCCAAAATACACCCTTGAGAGCTGGTGGAGGGGAAAATTATGACTGAGAAAGTGTGTTTGAATACTTGTGTGCCAGTGTGTGTGTGTGTGTGTGTGTGTGTGTGTGTGTGTGTGTGTGTGTGTGTGTGTGTGTGCGTGTGCGTGTGAGCACTGTGCCCAGCCCTCACATCGTCTAAATGAGCTTCATGCAATATTAAAGGATGCAAAATTAGTCTGTGAGCGAGAACATGCTCGGAGCTCCGGTGGTAGCTGACCTACCAAGGGCACCAGGGGAAATAAGCAGACTGGGCATACAATCGCAACACAGACCGCTGGATATTGTCTCCCTTACTAAACCTATCCATCATTTACCCTGCAAAATGTTAATTCTCCTCCAGACCGTGAGCCAGCCACGGGGGACACCCGTACAACCAGAGGGGACGGCGGACATATTGACCACATTACCGTGTTGACCGTTTACAGTCTCACTGTGCTCTGCAGCTAACACACAGCACAGCAGCTAAATATAATCAGACACAACTGTTGATAATATTCTTGGACATTAATGTTGGTATCCATGGTGATAAATACATAAACAAATCTTTTTCCTATGTTGAATCTACATGATATACATTGAGGTAGGCGGGGCTGTCTGGCCTTTAAAACATGTGACCGAAATACTGCATCAAACACAATAAATAGAAAAGATTAGCACGCATTAATGCGAGTCTTCAGCCTGATGTCAGAGGAACACTTAACACCGGCAGATAATGTTCCAGGTTGTGTGTTGGGGGGGAGGGAGCGCTAATGAAGGGGCAGATCAGCATGAGATCAGCCCTCACCTTGAAACATGATGGGGGTTTTACTGCAGCCGTGTGTGCACATGCACATGCCCTGCTTGTAGTCGATGTTCAGCAGGTAGATTAAGCCACTTCTTAAAAATGCGTTGCGGTTTTGTTAGGAAGTAGAACTGGTTTCACAGTTTTGTTCCACTTCTATAGAAACAAACATTACAGAGGCATTAGGGCATTAGCAGAGATGTGACCTTCTGTTTGGACATGCAAACCCAAAAGACAGATGTGCGAGCATGAATCCGCCGTGTTATAAAGACAAATGATCTTTGTACCACACGGGAGGAGAAATCTTTCAACACATTCCAGAGCAACACATCCTCAGCCAAGAGGGCCCATGTCTAATTTTCCATATTAGCTTTAAGACACAGCGCTGTACATGTGGTGGATTAATAAAGCCGGAGCGCTGTTGGCATCGGTGTGCGTGGGCGCGCACGCATAGCAACCAACACAAAACACTCTGAATTATCCATCGGTGCCTTTAGTGACAAATTGAGATGGGGATTCGTCATAAATCATAAGTATGCAAGCCTGCCTGCAGAGAGAATTGCTTGGTCGGCAGCAGCCGGAGATTTAGGAGTGTGTTGCTGCTGATTGCGGAGACTCAGCCTGAAGCGGCTCTCGTGTGTGCAACGCTTCATATAACCCTCAACACAAATCAGCTGACAGCTCACGTACAGGGCCATCCTTCCTGGTTGTTTATTTACTTACTTTTTGGGGCCATAAATGGCTTATTTGTTAAAAATAAATGGTTTCTGTTTTTCAGTATGTGTCACGTTATCATAGTTGCTGATGTGCATGTACTGTCAAAACAAAGACCAAACCTCAACAAAATGGCAAAAAACAAGATTTCTGTCTTCTTCCTCATCAAAAAGCCACTAAAGACAGCTTGTATTCGGAGAAACCTAATCATGTCTGAAGCACACACACACACACACACACACACACACACACACACACACAGGTCTGACCATCAGTCAAAAAATAAATGCAGACTTCTGTATTTACACAGTGAATAAAACTCTCGAGCCGAGCCGCTTGAACCAACCCAAGCAAAATAAATGAGTGCAAAGTTTTCCCACACACGTGCACACGTACGTGAGCTACATTAATGGAGATTGGAATTTAAATGTCAGCTTTGCAACACATCTAGCATTGTTTAGGTAAAGATGCTAAACTACTGATGCTACGCAGTACTGCTACGTCACTTAATTTAACTCTAATACAGGAAAGAAACTATTGCAGACATTCAGAAACGGATAAAGTTTCGCAGGAAAGACGACTACAGCTACAACTGTGTAAAAATTCAAACATCAGAAAGCTTCAGAGTCTGTCGCGGAGAGCATCTGAAGTGATTCCAGCTGTTTCCGTTTGCTTTCGCTGTGTTTTCTGCCAAACTCAAACACGTGCGATGGGGTGATGAAAAGGAAAATAGGTCTTGCATCTGACGAAGGGGTTGGGTGATGTTTATGAAGGTTCTGAGAAAAGAAACCAACCCCTGAATGGGTCCAGTTCAGAAACCGAGCGCTGTAACGGCTCAGCAGAACGATCGCCGCTTCCTCAAACCCAAGCCGATTCAATCTATCGGGATTATTCAGCGGAGCTTCAAATAAACATCCCTGGGCGGGTAACAACACTCGGCACGCCTTCAAACCCGCATCCAGCAACACGTCTCGCTAACTATCAGAGGGAAAATCAAATATTATGTTTGGAGCTTCACTAATATCAGCGTTTTTTACTCCATCCCTAATGGCATTTTTATTGATCGGCTTCCTAATGGCAGGCCCCATATATTTGACGGCACTCATTTAAAGTAGAAGTGAGTAATGGCTGTCTGAAGGAAGGCAGTAAAGCAGCGACCGCCTTTTTTTTCCCCTTTATCTTTATCTTGGTCATTGGCCGAGATGAAGGAGAAAGGGGAGAAGAAACAGAGGGGAAGGGATGGAGTTCTTAATTTACTGAGCAGAGGAGGGCAAGGGGAAAGAGGAGAGCCAGTCCCGGAGACGGAGCCCAATAAAAGGGGGACTTTCTGAGAGGCTGAAGGATAAGCAGCAAAAACACATTTTCCATATCTAACAAAATTTGTACTGAAGCTTTTCTGCAAACGTGCACCATTTCATGAGCACAGCCTCATACATCACTTCTAGCATTTCACAAACAAACCTCGCCGCCCCCCTCTCCATCCCCTTCTTCATCTCTCCCTCTATCCCTCCATCTCTCTCAGGTCATCAGCGACTGAAACCACAACAAAGGGGGGCCGTTGCCGCGGTGACCTTGGCTGTGACATCATGTGGCGGCAGAAAGAAATGAAGCCATTAGGCCGAGGCAGCGCTTGCCCATAAATCAGACTGTTTCCAATAAGCTGCCTTAATGGTCATCCATCACCCCGCCAGCCAGCGCCCTCCGCACCCAGCAGCCTGGGGAATGGCCACAGGACAGGGGGGAGGGTGGGGAAGGAGCCCGGCTAAAATCTGGGGGGTATAGAGGGACGGAGAGGGGTGGTAGGGGTGGAGGGAAAATGGGAGGATGAGGAACCAGGCACAGATGGACAGAAGGAGCTGGAAAGATGGCGGCATGGAGGAGAGACACGGATACGGGGGAAAGGGAAGATAAATGGGCAAAGATCAGGTAATGACAGGCTAACGAGGGCGGCGGAAGAAAGGGTATGGGGTCGGCAAGAGGGAACCTGATTGAAGAAAGAAGAGAAAAGGAATGAAAATGTTTAAAAATAAAGGCAGTGATGGGAAAGAGGGTGCCTGTGTCCGGAAGTCAATGCCCAAAAGAAGTAAAACGTGATGAGGGAGGACAAAAATGAAGGCTGGGAAAGTGAAGGGAGGGTGTCTGAAGACTGTTTAAGCTTCTGTCAACAGGCGTGTCCCTCCGCCATCACATCATCAACCACGTCTGTTTGTCTCTGCAGCTCTGGAAACAGGAAACAACAACAACTCCGAAATGTTTCCACATTAAAAAGCCACAATTTCAATAACCACTTAAAGAATAACTACATGACAGATGCAAGATGCCTAAACCTGGACCTTGACCCAGCATGTCTGAGTCCCTGCAGGAAGCTGGTCTACCAGGCCGGTTTGGGACCCCACCACAGCAGCCACGTGCCGAAAGCTGCAGTCCGACCGATGACGGCTGGACTCTGCAATTGTGGTTCCGCTTTGTCTCCCTGGTTCCCCGGACGTTCCTCCCTTTGCTCGGGTTCTTCCACATTCCTGCCGACATCCTCTTTTTCAGCTCACTTCATATCTTATCATTTTATTTGCTCTCATCGCTCGGTTTGCAGGTCCATGGCCGCGAGTGTGAGTGCTTGCATTTGACCATATTCTCAGGGAACAGGAGGGCCTATTTGGGCCAAAATCAACTCAGCCAGGAGTCATTTTACAGACGGAGCTCTTACAAGCTGTAAACGCAAGCTGAAAAATAACGTGTGCAGCTCGGCTGCTCTTGGGTTTCCATAAGTATAGTGGCCAAATTGTTTTTGCCAGGCACCGCGAGAGGTGTTATCCATCTTTTGAATGAGCTCTGTAATTGGGATTATAGGAACAAAAGTGTAAAACTTGGCTTTGAGAGTGGGAGCGTTGCACACGGGTCGTTCCGATGAGATAAGGAAGTGTGTTCTTTCAGCACGTTTGTCCAACACGTGCTTTTTAAACCTGAGACTCAAACTATCACTGTCAACATTCAAGAGAGCAGAATATAGAAGCGTTCTGCTACAAATGCAGGTTCCTCAGTTGAACGCTGATCACCGGGCTCATGCCCAGGTCAGGGCTACTGCTCCTTCTTCTCCTTAAATAGGTGGAACAGAGAGAAGCAGCCTGGCAAAAGCACCGTCTGATCATCATTGATCAAGTGATGAATGTTGTCAAGTCCCATTCAGCATCTACAATTTCTCATTGACAATTTCATCACCTCCAATCATTTAGGGACATTTTCTTGTTGGCCAGAGTCACTAAAAATCAACCCCAGCATAATACGCTTAAATAAATGGCCTCCGGAACGAGCGGCCCTGCCTCTTCTTGCCTTTCTGCCACTCTGATTTCACCCCTGCTGGTATTACTATTGTGTTGTGATCAGGTTAAAAAACACAAACAGCACACGTGTGTGCATACTGTTCCTAAGCTTATCATCATATTGGACTTTTGGCACAACTTATTTTCAAGTCTAGATGGTCTCAAACATCTGCAGAGGATTTTCACCAGTGAAACAGTTCATAAGACGGGATTATTTTTTTCCCTATTTAAAGCCAAACATGCTAGCTCGTCTACTCTGGAAATGAAAACTCAAGCCGTGCAGCTCCGCAGTCGAGGGAGTGACATATGACAGTCAAAGCAAGTAGTTCTGACGGCTACGAGGAGAATTATTGTGGTTTTTCCCACAAGGACAGCAGAATCAGCATGGGCGCATCAGTGTGTTCAGCTGTGAGTGACTGGCTTTTGTGAGGTGTGCAGAGCAGACAAGCTAACACAGTGGGTTCTGTTTTATTCACAGTGGGGAATCTCTGCTCTTCATCTCCTTAATCTGCTGCCATGGAGAGTTCAGTTCTGCCGCATCGACGCTCGTTTAGAACTCCTGCTCCTTTGCCTGAAGTTGTTTTTGGAGAGTGAAGGACTTTTAACAAACTGTTGAAAATCGAACTGAGGATCAAGCATCACCAAAATGAAATGAAGGACAAGCAGCCAACGTGACGCCATCGAAACGGGATAAAGCAAAGCTTCACTGAAACCTGTCTGATTAATCCTCAAAGGAACACAAACAGATGTTTGGTGACTGGATCGGAGTCTATTGCTTTGGGCTGTGAGCTGAGATCGTAGATTTGGAGAGTTACGCAACGCGACTCCTACAACACGACTGCGGACATCTGGGGGAAAAAACCCTACAGTTGGTTTCTTCACTCCAGTCTAACCACATGTTAACTGTTCTTATCTCTGTACCACCCTTATCCACACACACACACACACGCAAACACACACACACACGCACACACACACACACAAAGGAGACCTCAGTGGCCCTTCTCAGCTGGTACAGAGCCCCATATGCTCCGACTCCTGTTGTTATTGTTGTTTGGCTGCCTGGCTCATTTAACGTGCACACCCACGACAGTGTCCAGGACCCCTTCCAAGTCCCGCTTGTGCCCTTTTGCATGTGTGAGCATGTTTGCATGTACATACAGTGTACACACCGTTTGCGTGTATAGCAGCGAGTGCAGCAGCCTGACGTAGAATCTGGTGTGCGTTGTTGTGGTTCTTGCGCAATCCTTTACCAACTGGCAACTGCAAGAACCATAATGATCAGGTAAACCAGCTAAACCAACCAGTTTATTTCTCTTGGAGCAGCGCCGAGCGCACCCAGCTTTTTCCTCTTTGCTCTCTGTCTGAGGTGAACACTTTCCTCCTGCACTCAGACTGTGTGCAGAAGTTGAATCTTTGCACGCTGACTTTGTATTTGTTTCATATGCTCATGAAATATCATCATTTATGGTCAGTTTTCTCCTCGACATACCTGACAACAACAAAAACTGTCAGCATGTGTGCTTGAAGACTCCAAAAACAAATAGTCTCTGGGCACATTAAGATATTAGCTTTTAGTCTAACAGACCATCTGAAATGTGGGACGAGTGTCAACACCGGCCCTGGAAACCACAGCTCTACCCCCTCACCTCCACACTCCCTTCCGTGTCCCTCTCAGGAGCCAAAATGGCGCCCATAAATCAAGAAGCGAGATGTAATCTGCAGTGTCCAGAATGCAAGGAGCGCGGCTGCAAAGCATAATGCGACTGGTCCTCTATTGTCATTCAGGCGCAGGCGGAGCCGTGCCTGCACCTGATAAGGGCGCGCTCGGAGTGAGCCATAAATCACAGATGGTGCCAACGGTTACTCCGCTGATTTCACACACCAAAGGAGACACACAGAGTGTGTGTGTGTGTGTGTGTGTGTGTGTGTGTGTGTGTGTGTGTGTGTGTGTGATAGAGAGATGCAGAGATGGAGGCAGAGGGAGGGAACGGCGGTTTAGAATATGAGCAGTAGATGGTCAGAGATGAGGATAAAAATGTGAGCATATGGATGAAAGAGAACATTAGAGTAAAAGAGAGCGCCAAGAATAAGAGATGGCTTGGAAAGTGGGATGTGGAAGAGAAGAGAAAAGAAAAGAAAAGGGAGAAGAGTGAGGGGGAGAGAGAGAATGATAGACCTGTGATTTACTCCTCTATCTCATCTGGCAAGAAGTTTCTCCACACAAAAGGCCTGACCTTCAAGAAATAAACACCTCAGGATCCCACAGAGCTGCGCAGACGTCTGCTGCATGTTAATGTCGTCACAGGCTTTTCAGACAAACACTCGCAACCAAAATGAGCTCAAATGAATCAATGAAACAGGTTAAGGTTGCTGTTTGTGAGGAAAACGTTCCATCGATTCCCAAAATCATTAGAAGCCGTTCTTACGCAGATGAGGTGCTACAAACACAACTTAACTGAACTCATCAGGTTTTTGTACGTATTTAAAGTGCAGCCACATTCAACATCTTGGCTGAAATCTTCAAATCAAGTCAAAGAAAAATGATTCAACGGATTTTTCTTTCAGCTCTTCTACCCTGACGGGTCGTTTCAGCCCGTCTCTGCCCCCATCGCTCGCTCTCGAATGGCAGCTCTCAATCTCAGCCTGGCCTCCATTCAATCATCCCCTTATTCCTTATTCATATGCTAAACCCCTATAGCAGAGCCCCTTTGGCCAAGCACACTGACAGATAGATGTTAACATGTGTAATCCCCCATTAACGCCGAGAAGACAACGTATCCTCCACGGACGCCTGCGCTCCCCCTGGGATTAGCCCTCTGAACATGGAGGGGTTGGCGGGGAATGGCTCAGTGAAGCTCCTAACAGAATCAAAAGACTTTAACCCTTCCGTCTGCTTCTCCCCTTCCCCAGTTTAAGGTGGGATCGCTGGGGGGGGGGATGCTTGCCTGAAGGATCTAAGATGAGAAGAGTAGCGCTGCTCTCTGACATCCGCTGATCGGCAGCAGCCATTTCTCCCCTTCAGGAGGGCAAAATGTTTGGCGTCCCAACACTAAACAGAGTATTTTTATTCGGCGGCACATGTGCAGATGAGCAGTGGGTCACTGGTTAATAACTTAGCTGAGGAATCAGCTGGAAAAGATGCTGAGGGAGAGTTTGTGCTCAGAAACTGGTGCTACAAGTAAAGACTATGTTTGCATAAGAAGAGAAGATGAACATTTCACCTCCACAGCTCGTGTTCATTTAGCAATTATTCTGTAACAGAAACCAGTCAACACATTTACTAACATTTGAAAAAAATCTATATTTAAGTCCCACTAAAACTTAGCAGCAGAAATGAAAACACACGTCATGTCTAATCCAACAATGTTTCAGGGATCCAGCCAGCTGTGTGGACAGTTTAGTTTGGTTTAGTTTAGTTTAGTTTAGTTTAGTTTGGTTTGGTTTAGTTTAGTTTAAATAAATCAAGGTAAATTTAGAGCAAAACCATTGTTTTGTTATATCCCTCTGTATCCAAATCTAAAATTTTAAATACAGGTTCTAAGAGTGGCCTATCCCTCCGCTAGCAAAGGGCTTCTGGACTAACTTTACTTCTGTTTTTTTTATGTTTGACATCCCCAAATGTATTTCAAATACTTAAATATTCTATTGTGGTTTTAAATGAATCTAATGTCAGCCAATCAAATCTAGCCAGTGAATATCCAGACGGGAAGTTCTTTGTTTAGAGGAGCAAACTGCTGAAATAATGGTGAAAGGAAATGATTTTCACTGAAGCATGAGAGCTATTCTACTGACCCCCCTCCCCAGTTTATCCTACCTGTGGAAATGTGAAATTAGCTGAAACAGCAGAGCAATTACAAGAAGGCTGAGCAGAAGACTGGGAGAGAGTACTGGGAAAATAAACGGATCACAGGCCTCGGAACCACTCTGGTTTACTTTACAAAGCCTCCTTTGAACTCCTGCCAGCATCTCTGCCCTCAAATAATTCCTCCCTGAGCAGTTTCATGTTTTACACCTTGAAAAAAGCGGGATGATCAAGGGGGAGACCCCCCACCCCCACCCCCACCACCACCACCATCACCACCACCACCACGGTGCGCTCAACTGAACATCACACCTCCAAAGTAACATTAGAGATGTCTAATTGTCTAAAAATATGCAAGTAATCCTCTTGAAGTCATGTTTTCCCCCTTTATGGTTCACGGACTTCAACATATTTACAGTAAATCTGTGCTGAGACGCTGTCTGTGTGTGTCTGTGTGTGTGTGTGTCTGCGTGTGTGTGTGTGTGCGTTAGCAGTTCTACCTTGTTTTAGTGTCTCCTGTTCAACATTAGATACTGCTTTTTCCCTCTTTGTTTTCAGCACCAAAGACCATTGAGGCATTTTATAGCCTTCCTCATTACTGCATTTTCCAAACAGTGTGCGAGAGGCGGCCGTGCATGCTTGAATTATTCAGGGGGAGTGGGGATAACGGCGCAGGCCTGATATGTTATACTGCGCTGCTGTAAGGGGTCCTGGGAGGGACATCAGAGAGACTGCTGTGTCAGAATGTAAACCAGCTTTTATAACATACTGAGAGACGAATAAGAAACAATAAAACCTGCAGATGAAAGCTTTATTTAGTGAAACGGGAGATAAAGAAAGCAACTGGGGTCTCTTAGTCTGCAGCACAGTAATTGAGACGGGACTCTTCCTTTTGTTGCAACTGATTTTTTTCTTTTTGTAACATGTATAAAAATATGGAACCTGTAAATGAGCAACATATGGGATTTGGGGTGTTCTGAGTTCTGGGTGTTCTGATGGTCGAGTATCTGTACGTCTGATCCGTCAAGCAGACGCTGGGCCAGTTTTTAGGGTTTGCTCCATCTTTTGCATCCCTCTAGTGGCTCTTTTCGTAAACATCAGTGCCACGTCCGTCTTATTTTCAAAGATCGTCTCTGTCACATGGTTACATTGAGATGATAGTGCCATCAAAAGCATCATGAGACTTCAAACTTTAGACCAGCGTGTGGACGTCATCATAAAAGATCCACATCTGCAGTTTTGAGGCCGCAATGTTGCCTTCAGGGTCTCTCACATGTTCGGGGGCGTAGCAGGAGAAGAAAGCAGATGTCAGGTGGGTGGAAGGGTGAGAAGCAAATGGCTTCACTAGATCACATTCACGTAGAAGACTCACTTAAACTGGTGCATGAATTCAATCAAGAGCAGAATCTTGAAAAAAGACAAATTAATTCATCTTTTCAGGTGAAACGGTTTCATATGAACACGGCTCTGCAGCATTTTAAAACTATTACACATCCTTCGGCCTGAAATCACCCCGTGAAGCTGTAACCTGGACAGCAGGACCCCACAGAATCCTCCACAGAGCAGTTCGACTTTTTTTTTTCACACCTCCGCTCATTTCATTTTGATGCTAGCGTGTGACCGAGGCCCAGCAGGACGCCGCTCACATTTCCAATAAGGTTGGCACAATATGGCCTCGCACTATTAATATCCTAAAACGCCACGGCCACAGTGGCAGCATCTGTCTTCTCCTGCCTCCCCGTCTCCCCCCACTGGCCCTCTCATCTTCCTCGCTGCTTCTCAGCCCCAGCTCTGCTCTAAAGCGCCTCTCTTCTTTCACTCACCTGATGGGATCCAGGCTCGCGGCCCCGCGCCGTTTGGTGAAAGGCAGTTGAGCGACTGCCAGCTACGTCCTGCTGCTCGGGCTCCTCGCATCCCTGCACAGAAAAGAAAAACGAGTGCATCTCTTTGACCTTGTTTCCTTCAAAGTCTGATGACCATTTGAGCTGTATTTTAGAGGATAGCGCTCTCATTTTGAAACCCTGCTAGTGTTTTTCCACATTCTTGCGCTAAGGCCGCCATCAGTCATCAGTGTGTTGTTTCAGCTTTAGAGGGGAGTAAAAGGACGTTCATTCAAACGTAAATCCTGAAGATTGAAACTTAAATATGAATAAACTGGCTCTCACATCAAACCAGTGTGTCTGCAGGAAAGCCATTAATGAAGTTTTATGTTCCGATCAGCACTTCTTCAAACTAATGCTGCCTCAGAACTTGGTGTTGATGATGGGAACCATTTTGGACAAGTGCCTGGCTGCCCGTGGTCACTCATATTTCATTAGTTTTAATTGTGCTTTAACTGATCTTTATTTCCCCTGATTATGATCTTAATTAAACACCAGAAAAGCTGTTCAAGCTTCCAACCATCTGCCAGGTTGGATGATGGGCAGATCAGGGTGAACGTGTGAGTACGAAGCCATCGTGGAACTCTCTGCTGCTCGGCTGCTGCCGGGAAATGACCCCCTCAGCGTACGTTTGGATCACATTCTTTGTTGTTAGATGTGTCTAAAGTTAGTTAAGATAAATTTGCTGGATTTTTTTAAAGACTGCAGAAGAAAGGGAAACGACTATAACTCAAACTGTAGGATGAAAAAGGTTGTGGATCCAAGTTATCAATGCTCATATTGTCTTAATGGAAATCCGCCATTAAAACATTCACTTTTTAATATTCTTCCTGTCACTGGATTTACGCAGCCTCCAGTTTTTATCATCCCAGTTCCACGTAGTTCTAATCTAGTTATGAACTTAATCAATCCCCGCTCTCCTGCATCGACTCTTTTATGATTGGCTGAGGTCACTAGGTTTTATTGACCCGGTGACCTTTGGGGAAAATGGCTCCGTGTGTTTGGAGGAGATATAGAGAGAAAGCTGCAGAAATCCATCTCCTCTCACTATCTCCTGCTTTTTTAACGCGTCATAAACGAGAGCTGACGTGAACAAATACCTTCCCCGATGCCCTCGCTATCGTTGGCTGATGGCGAAGAGCAGCCAGTAAAGACAGTCATACAGCAGAGCCCATTTGTAGATCAGGGGGGAGGAGACAAACCCTGCAGCGAGTGATGGATGAGGTAGGAATCCCACCCTTTTCTCTGTCTCCTACTCCCCATCTCTGTGACCTACTCCATCTCCTTCTGCAGTGATGAAAAGAGACGTGGCTGCATTCTTGACCTCCGTGAGGAAACAAGCTAGTGTTGCTACAGCTGCGTGCTGAGCAGACCCTCGCCCTCTGGCCCGTTTGGGGAGTTTCTGTCTCTACGACCCATCGCTGGGTGTCCGTTTTCCGGCGAAAAAAAATCCTTAATTTGAAAAATAAGTGGAAGGAAATCAGTTGCTGCAAAAGTTAGTGAGTGAATCAGTGAGGACATCTGTCATCGTCAACATTTTGTGTCACAGCAAGGACCTTCCAGCTCCATTCTGCCAAGGAAATGAATGTAATCAAAGGTTGTTTTAAATATCTCATAAAACATGAAATCGGACCTCTTGGAAAAGTGTTTCTGACTGGAAAACCAGTCTGGAAGTTTGTCTGGACTCAGACTTAATTAATTAATGTTTAATGTTAATTTATGACCTTTGGTTAACGTTGAACTTGCAGGGCTCAGATAATTTGCGAAGGCGCACTAGAAGAAAAATGTGGGATGAAATTGAAAAGAAAAAAGATGGAATTAATTGTTATCTGGGGCTTTGTGCAATTGTCCAGTGCTGAAGGAAGAGTCTATCTGTAGTGAGCTCATGCTACATACAACTAAAAACCCCAGATGATGGTGTTATCCAAACTTTCAATGACCCTGTTTCCAAACTGCTTTTACTTGATGCTCCAAAGGTGGAGCTCTGAAAGTTCCTGACAACACGTTGATAAGCATGCTATTTGGTTGCTTAGGAAACGGAACCATTGAGCTAATTTTAATAATTTTGCATTCTTAAAAACCACCGTTGGTTGTAACCTCAGGTGGAACACTGGTGTCAGCAGCCAGTGCTTGATGGTGACTGCGAGTTAAGCGTACGGTATTCCCCTGCACCCTTTCCACCCACCGACATTAACACATATGGCTTTCCTTAGATCATTACTTCCATTAAGTCATTACATCTCAGCCTGAGTGAAACATGTTAGCTAGTTAACACGTTCCATCTCCACAAGCCAACGGGCAGACACGTCCGCTGTGGCAACTGACACATCAAAATGGCTCTTAGCAGCACTGCCGTGAGAGCGAAATGGCAAGAAGGTGTCCGGATTAACTCTTTGGACCCAGGCTAAACATCTACTGTCTCGGCTCAATATGGCCGATTCGCTCACATCTGCCCCCACTGCTCAAACGTCTTTGTAATGGTGGTAATGAGTGGCCCCCGTGGCCCGCTCACTTACAGATCTTTAACAGATTTTTGGAGGGCTTTGATCAAACAATGATCACTTCAGATTTTTGGTTGAAGTTAATGCTTTTTTTTTTTTTGTGAGGGGGGAGGGGTAAGGATGAAGGATGGTGAGACGACCCGGCGGAGAATAACACACCGAGCTTTCATCTGGTGCCCCCGCCGCCTCCAACCAGCACAGAATCATCCCTCCCGCAACCCCTCCACACACACACACACACACACACACGCACACACATGTGCACGCGCTCTCCGGCTAAATTAAATTGAAACCAGATGGAGCAGGGCCTGGACTGTGCGTTGTGTCAGATTGTCATGGTGCATTAACCATGATTTCACATTGAGGAGGTCTGCCTGGTCAGAAAAAAGGGATGAGGACCAGACAGAGAGGGCCTGAAAAAGATAGAGGGATGTGCTGAGAGAAAAGAGGCCTTGAAGCGATGGGGAAGACGGTCCAACGGATCAATCCCCACTGATCACACAGCTGGCACGGGCTGGTGATGTGAACGCCATCTGACACGGAGACAGGCCTGCACAGGGTGGCTCCATACCTTCACAGACAGAACCGAGCATGAATCTGAATCCAAATCCAATATTGGTTTTATTAACAGCTGCGCATCATGTCGCTCTGCGGGCTAAAGGTTCCATTTACCGGCTCTCCTCTGGCTAAAGAGCTGACGCTGAAATCAAAATGTGTCTGCACCACAGATGACTTACAAGATAAAATGTAGAGTGTAATTTACATTAAGAGTGTCAAAGAGCGATGAAACCGCTAGGAATGAAGCTGGTTACGGACTAGCGTATTTTAATAAGTAAACACTGGTGTTTTACATGGATAACACACTGGAAACGTCACTTCATACGTTCTCTCCTGTTTTCTTTGCTCTCAGCTTTCTTTTTGTAACTTTGTCCAACTATTCCAGCAGCATAATAAACCTCAACCGTAGTGAAACATTCATCTTCAGTTCGCCACCCAAGGATCAACCCTCCACTTAACCTCTCTGGGATGGAATTACAAGTTTGACTTCAACCAGCAATATCATCTCATTGCAGGTGTCATTACCCCAGCTTATAATTGACAGAAGCATTAACATGTCATTAACACATAAGCTTAGACTTATATTTGAACCTTTTAATGATGCCATCTTTCAACATTAATAGATTAGTTATCACGGGTAATGACTGAGGTGTCTTTGCCTGTCCCCACAGGTCGATGTGCAGAAAACTCAGCACAATGTTTTAGACGGTGTGTGTGTGTGTGTGCGTGTGTGTGTGTGTGTGTGTGTGTGTGCGTGTGTGTGTGTGTGTGTGTGTGTGAGATCAGGTCATTTGTGCATCAAATGTAGGCAGGTAAGAGTGGTTGCTGTCATTTGTGAGGTCTTTAGGTGAGAGTGGTAATAAATGAGAGGATCATACTCTACAGAGGGATAAGGAAGGTGAAGCAGGAAGGGGAAAAAAATCAAATAAAATGAAATCATTTGAGTTTTCAGGAGCTTTTTGTTTCATTCTGCCTGAATGTCAAAGCTGGCATCCTGGGTTATAATCGCTGATGTTAACTCCAAACGTGCAGGTATTTAAGCAGAGGTTTGCAGCCATTAGCTTATCTGCCTTCCGCAAAAACACCCACAATCCCCCTGCGCCAGATACTAATCACACTGAGAGTCCTATGTTGTTTACTCCAATTTAAGACCACAATTAATCTCCCAGAATGCCTGCACTCACCTCGGCCGCAGCCGATGATTGATTAAGGCCGGCTGTGACGTGGGGCTGCTGAGCAGAGCTAGAGTTTCCACAACAGGGCAAGCTGTGTGCGTGGCTCGGGCTCCTCAGCGCCAGACCCGTGGCTCGTGAGCCTCCGAGACGTCCTCCACGCCCACAAACAAATCTGATGGGAAAACCAGGTAGCCTCATAACTCCCCACGCAGCTCTTCGTCCTCCCGTCTTTCCTCCTTCACTCCCATTTCTGGGTCCTGACGGACTCGGTGATGGATTGTATTTTGCTCCTCAGAAACATACTGTTTTCCTTAACACAGCAGGGTATTCTATTTGCAAAGGTCTGGCCAGTGAAGTATTATGGATATCTATCACAACAGAGGTGCCTCTGGTTAGCACGTTCCTTCCTTCAAGAGGAGAAGCAGTTGTGAGGAAAGGCAAGGCGACCTGTCTGGTCCCTGCAGGGGTCCGCATGACCGCTAATACCACCACACTAAATCTGACTCTGTGAGAACACCAGGCATACAAATGATGAGCCTTTCCAACTGAATACGCTTTCCATTTCTCCATCATTCCGCTATTTATTTTTCTCCAACAGCAGGCTGAAGGCTGAGATCAAACCTAACCATTGTGGAAAAATGCACTTTGTGCTTCTGAGAGCGTCCCGTAGCAGCAGCTCCATCACGCTACGCTCACGCTGCTTTATCACGCTCCTCCAAAGAGGGATTCCTCCCACCGCATCTCTTTTTAGCGCCTCGGCGTAAAAGTCAAACAGCAGCAGAGTTATGGAAACGGCCGAGAAGCTCGAGGCGGGCCCGAGCGAAGGGTCGGCTTCACGGCGTTTCCACCTCTGCCTTCACCTCAGGAGGGATTGAACACACATACAGAGGCCTGATACGTTTCACATGCTGTCCTCTGAGGACAACCGGGGGGTGGGGGGGGGGGGGGGATTTGTAATGCAGCTATTTCAACAGAGCGATGATGTACGCATCGCAGCCATGTTGAAACAGATTGGAGATGATGTGAAACACAAACAGGACCGGAGACCCTGCCAGCTGAGTCAGTCACATATAAACAGATGCAATGCAGAACAGCGCCGCAGTTTCAGTCTTTAATCACAGGTATTAATAGCTGTGGGCTCCAAGCTAAACACAGGGGTTCCTGTGTGACCAGCAGACGGGGGGGGGGGCTGAACTTGTGACCCCCTCCCTGGGGTGCGAGGCCCCCGGAGGTTCCAGTATCAGAGCTTATCCACAGCAGGCCGGCTGGCTCGGCTTGGCTGGAGCTCCAGCCAGCCACCCACTCCCACAGCTGGCACATGACACACGGCAGCGGGCGTAGACGCCGGCGGAGCGGTTCGTAGCAGCACCACCACATCAATCAGCTCGTTTCACTCCGAGGATTCGCTGTCAGGAATGAGGAAACTGAACAGAATACTTCGGACATCAGAGACATTCCGGTTTCCACAAACACAGAATGTCCAATAAAAATAATAGAAGTGAAAATGACGTGACAAAGAGCTTCTTTCAATAATCCTAAAATACATAATAAACATAAAGTGTTTCAAATATACAGTTATCACAGTGGTGTTTATAGAATTAAGAGGTTGGGTCTTTGAAATCAGGAAATGTTGGAAGTCTGTTCATCTGAACCAAGAATTAAGGGATTATGGGTTGGTACACAAAAACTAGAAAATCCCTGAAATTATTTTAGTCAAATAGCTCTGTTGGTTTTGAAAGACAAACTCACTTTGCTGTTTAGCTATAATTCCTGACACAAACCAGCTTGAGCACGTTTTGGAGTCCGGACTGTGAGGGAGGGTGTGTGGTTATCAGAGTGTCAGCACCCCCTGCTGGTTTGGGCCTCCTGACCGTCACACCTGACCTCTTCCACACCCCCCACCCAAGTAACCAGCAGTAATTAACGGTCACATGACCAAAGAATCTGCAGATGAGATAGGCTCCTTTGATTACAGCTTTGTTTTAGCTTTTGCTGAACACTGTAATTTTAGAGGTAGTTTGGCTTCACTCTTGTGAATTTATGTGTTTACATGCACACTGAACATGTTTATGATTTAATAAATAATTTTGTTAATGTCAGGCAATATGGATGAAGATTTACTCCCACATAACACGCGTGACATTTCACAGTCTAAAATAAGTGACAAGTAACTGGATGGATGTTCTTGTCTTTGCTAATGTCATAATTGAGATAGGCAGTTTATTAATGCCACTTTAAATCACATTTACAAAGATGCATTCATCTAGCGATGGGCGGGAACACAGTCCAGATAATAAAACCAGAATATGAACCGGAGGGTTTTTAGAGATCAATATCCTTTCAAATGGATTCTCTTCACCAGACTGACACATCGTATCCTGCTGACATTCTTAACAGGATGCAGAACTTTAGAGAGTGTCTTTGGTGATCTGCTCTGGATAACATATCACCTGTAGCAGAAGAAAAGACAATTGTTTCAACATTTGGTGTTGTGAAATCTCAATCCCCAGGAATTAAATCACCCAAAATATATAAAACCTCCTCTGACGTGCGTTAAATCTCCTCGGTGACACTATATATAGATCCAGACATAAATAAATGAACTCTCCTTCTCAAAATGACACCAGGTTTCTCATTGAATTTACATATTAATACTCGCACCTCCTAACTGTCCAAAGTCTCATTTTCCTCAATGGGAGAATTTCTAATCCACAGCAATATCAAGGTCTCAAATCAAAGCTGCAACGTGCAAACGGAGACAGACGCCCCACATCACAGTGACACCTCCGTCTCCCCTGCGGATGTCCAGGAGAAGGGTGACACTGCGGGGGCTCTGGGTCTTGTCGTTAGGCAGCAGCGAGATGCTCCCTCTGGGTTATCAGCCTTCTCCCATGACCCTCTGCTGGAGCAGCAGGGCTGATCTGTTGTTTCATTATCACAGAGCTCCACGTAGCATGGAGAGGCGCCATCATTATCCATCAGGCTTAATGAGACTATCTCGCTGCCGTAAAAGGTCAGGCAATTACTGCCGGTGCAGTTTTCAGCCTGGAGATGTGACGAGGGTGGAGAGAGATGGAGGCGAGCTGGTGCAGACAGACACACTCTGCAAAGGCTGCATCAATGCAGAGTTAAACATGAAAAATGGAAATCTCTTTCCATTTATAGGCAGGGTGGAATCCATAACACAGGCAAATAAAAATATTCTAGATGTTCTCATCACTTCACCTGTTAAAGAGGTGACACGAGCTCCGACTTTAGTCTATTTGCATCAACAACCTCGACAGCGCTAATAAACATAATCTAGTTTCATTTGAGAACCAATCGCTTTCTTTGCAGGCCGGAACTGTTTTTTCACATTCTGGTGATGTCTGGTCAAAGCTTTTATTTCGGAAAATAAATAAAATGATCAGCGCTCCTAATGCTCTCACATCAGTATTTTGCCCCAGCAGAGCTGCAGGCGGTGCAGGGACAGCTTTACGCCCCTCCTGCAGAGTTTGAGACGCCAGTTACAATGTTTTAACTGCTGGATTAATGGGGTGGCAAGAGAGGCCATAAATTGATAATATAACCACTGAACATACTTGCCAAGACAATTAAGATAATACAACTGCAAATGGAGGCCTCATGAATTGCCCCGGTAAAGAGCAATGGCTGCCATGCGGCGGTGCACGCCCTCAACGCCTTCAGGTGGAAATCGTGATCCGTTCTTTTACATGTGAGCAGAGATCACATGACACTGCCTCAGTCTAGAGGAAAATCACACTTCTGTTAAATGGAACAAGGAATGGCTTCCAGGAGCAGAGCCTGGGGATGGGTGCTGATGAGGAGAGTTCACTTCTTACTTTGTTTTTAAATCAAAAGCAACACAGAGAGTATGACACTGTCATGTGTGACTGAGAGCCCCCCCAACCCACCCCCAGTGTAATTTGTCCTGCCAAAACAGCCTTTACAACCAAACCCTTAGTTTTATTACACGAGGCCCGGACATTTTAATACCATTACAGTAAGAAGGAAATGTTAAAGGGTCAACAATTGGCTCCGTCCTTAACTCTATGACTCTGTCATTGAGATAGAGTGCTGCCTTATCTATACACACCTATCTTTAGGTTTCTCCCATGCATATCACGCTGATTTTAGGGGTAAATGGACAAAACATCTGCAGAATCAATAAGAAGCTGTTCCAGTTGCATCATTTATTAAAGAGACTTTTTTTTTTTATTTATCCCACGCTGGGGAAATTAACGATACTATTATCAATACTTTTTGAGATTAAACATGTAAAACAAATAAATCACCTGCAAGTTAACTGAAAAATAAAAAAAAGGTTGAAGTGATAAAATAAATGTAAAAATATTCTCAACACCGCCGGCTTCTACTCTGCTGCATAATGACGAGCGGGTAACCAAAACAAAGGCATAATAAGAGAGTGAAAAATGATCCAAAGCCGTGCTAATGAAGACAAAAAGACTCGCTCCGACACCTAATGAAGATACATGCCCGTATTTCTCTGACACATTACTAATTACAAGCTGGGTTTCCATTAATAGCTCATAAAATATGAAGTTCCATTAGCTAATAAAAGTAGGCTGCAGCACCAGAAGCGCTGGAGCGTTCTGCTGCAGGTACGGACGCTCCGTGTTTGAATGAAGAACACCTCATCTGAATTACAACTTCACACTTATGGAGACGGAAACAGAGTTGCTCTTTCCTGCACATGGCTAAAATATCCGTTTGACTCAAAAAAAAAAAATGCTTATTGTTTGTTTTGTAAAATACATTAATTAAAATACAAATTTATACTGTTTCTAGCTTGATCATATCAAAAATATGCCGGCATGCGTCTCATTGAACAGCTTCAATTAGAAACTGGACATTGAAAATGTGATATTATTTAGAGAGCAGTCAGCATTTTTGCAGCCGAGCACCACGGCAACGCTCCTCATCCTCCTCAATTACAGAATTAATCCACAATAGTTGGTCACTAATGGTTCTGCAACCTGGCATTATTGGTAAATTAGAATGAATGATCATAAATCTGCACCGCTCTCGGGTTCTCTCGGCTTCACGGTTCTGACAAATGAAAGCGGAAAAGACCCGTGGCCGGTGAGTATGTGCGGCCCTGCCAAGAGCTCGATTGATTTTCTTATTTTCGTGCCGGCAGCCTGGCTCTGAGGAATGAGTTTTAATTCTGGCAGTGCATGATTAAGTCTGCTTGTGCTCAACGCCAACCTGCTCAAGTGGAAAAGTGGATGTGGTAGGAAAAGGAAGACGAGAGTGTGGCGAGGAATGTGTGTAGGTTTGTTTTATGTGTGTGTGTGTGTGTGTGTGTGTGTGTGTGTGGGAGCCGCGGCTGTTCAGAGGGCCTGAATGGCACCTGTCAGCCTCTTGATTAACGAGGCCCTCTGCCCTTCAATTCCCCAGCCTGTCACTCAGAGACGATGCATTAATCTTCATCGCCCGCTTGTCAGGTCAGGGCCAGTCCAAGACACCCACCAGTGTGTATCCGTACGGTTGTGTACTTAATGCGTGTCTGTGCGTGTCCGAAGGCTGGCTGCATGCCTTTCACTCATGTATGGCTGCATACATGAGTGCATGTATGTGTCCTTGCTTGCGTGTGAGCTTAAAAGCAGTGTGTGTGTGTGTGTGTGTGTGTGTGTGTGTGTGTGTG
>BJFM01000848.1:15972-32690 GCA_016586285.1 Arothron firmamentum
TAATGCTAGCCGTTAGCTCGTGTGTTAGCGTTAGCGCTTAGCATGCTCAAAATGTTTGCTCACCGATTTCTTTATTTCTCGATGAGAGAGACGTGGGCTCTCAGCTGTTGCTAAACTCGCACAGGTCCGGGCTCCACCGGGGTCTCCTCGGTCAGGTTTGAAGTCGTTTCAACAACTTTCCTGGTGTTTTCTTCAGGCTCAGCGTCTCCTCCACACGGCAGCCGTGAACTCGTGAACTCTGAACTCTGCTCTCAACCAGGTGACCACACTCACTGCCTCCTGATTGGCTGAGAGTTCGTCAACATCCGCCTCCTTCAAAATAAAATTTCAATGATTTATTTTATCGCAGTTTGGTTGATTTCTCAACAAATGCCAGTTTTTAATATTAAATAATGTAATGCACAGACACACGGATAATTTACAGAATTTACATAAATGTAATGAAGACGTCTTGGATTTGGACATGCATTTAACTGCTTTTAACCTTGGTAATACACTCGTTAAGGTGTGCTAGTTCGATTCCCCCGGGGTCGAATCAGTCAATAAATGCGTCATGAATAAGAAACATAAATTGCACTGGACTGTAAGTGAGAGAATGTGCATCTCCGTGCACCTCTTCAGAAGGTAGACACCGCGGACACCCACACATCAGCCCAGTGTTTCTAGTCCAGCGCAAAATTAACTTGTGATCTCGAGAAAACGGGGTAAAAAAAAAATCTAGAGACAACGTAGTTTGTTTCCCTGACATAATAATTTCTCGGTTTAAAAAAATAATTATAAAAAAAAATCCGTACACTATTAAGTATTGTCTTTATTTCTTTATCATCGTCAGGTTCCACGTGGCCACACAGGTGAGGAAGACGAGTAGTAAAGACTTTAATGAGAAACTTTTTTCAGAGAACTAATTCAGAGGGAAAAGGACGCCATCATGTAGTGGTGGCTGGTGAAATGCCGCCACCTTCTGGCCAAATGCTGATATGATGAAAATAATTGAAACTCTTCTAGTCTGTTTTTGTCTTTAAAATTAAGGTAAATTTTTCAACGTCAACCATGAAAGACAAAATTTTCTCGTTGTCTGTTGACTGTTGTCTGTTTTTATAATCCTAAACAATATCAATTCAACAATTCTTCAACAATTCTTATGAATAAAATTGATAAAAAGATTCTGGTTCCTCACGAGGTTCTGAGTGCGGAGCAGCAGTTCTCTTCTCTACCACCGGGGGGCGCTGAAGTGATGCGACTCAAATCTTAATTTGCTCCCAAATTACATCAAAACTGTCTTAAAATTGTATTTTCATTTTTATCAAGTGCTTCAGTCACACAAATATACATGTAAGATTTTAGCACCTTAATCCTGTCATGTGACCCGTGTGAACATTTTTAAATTGTTTGTCTGATGTTTGTTGGTTCTCTTGATGGACTCAACTCATTTGTTTTACACTTTCTCTTCCATCTTTTACAGGACGTGGAGGAACTTCCACCACCCATGTCTGAGTGGGAGGAGCCTGTTTGGGTTTTGCTTTGATCCCTTCACTGTCTTGACTGGACTCGTGGTGGTTCTTCGTTTCCTTTGTCCTCTCAGGATGCTCCTCTCCAGGCAGCTCCATCTCCAGTTCTTCAATAGTCAAAGTCTGGATTCGTAAACCTTCCCAACAAGGTGCAGAGGTTTCCCTTCATCGTCATCAGTTTTGGGAAGGAGTCCCGTCTCTTCATCGGATTCTTCTTTTGGAAGTACTTTGGCTGAGATCATCTAAAGGAGACAAAAGATCTTCACCAGACGAGGAAACGTCCCCCAGTTCTCCAGGTCTGTGATCTTCATCATCCACTAGCGTTCCAGCGAGTTGTCCTGCCTGTCCAACATGGTGGCTTCCTCAGTGTTTTTCTCTCTATGAGTCTCCTCACATATGTTTATTTAACCTTTATTCTGTCTCTACCAGTTAGCAGTTGGGGAATAAACTTTCAAGGCACCTTCAGTGTAACTTCCCTCACCACCAGGTGGCGCAGCTTCTGAGTTTCAAAGCTCTGAAGTTTGAGAAGTTCCCCAGAATTTTGGTGCTGTTTTGTTTCCGAGGGAGCAGGAGAACGTGGCTCGCCTGGCTGGGATGGACTGCGTCCCGATTGGCCTCCACAGGGACCGGACTGACCCGATGCCAGACTGAAGGAACCCGGAGCGTTTTGGATTTAGAGCCTGGAACAAACCTGGCAGGACTTCATTAAAGAAAGTCCTGTTTTGGGGTCGAGATTTTGAATTTGGAAGCTAGAACGCCGTCATCCGCCTTTCTGCCAGACCTCTGACATCGTTAGCGCAGCGTGGCTGGAGATGATTATCAGCCGCCCTGGCAGCGGCCATAATGCTCTGGGACTTCCAGAGCCGGAGGGAGCGTCCCTCCATCCCTGCTGACGACCTCCGTCTCATAGTTGGAGCTCCATGATCTCCATGAAATAAAGCAGCAGATGAAAGGGGCTTTGTTCCGGGGGGAACAACCGCCATCATGAGGGGCATCGGCGCCATGCCCGCCCATCTTCTGGAGCGGAGAAGAAAGGCCTTCGCTGGGAGAAAGACGGAGTTTTCCATCCTGCAGGAGAGAGTCGGGATCGGTTGGTGTGGTCCTCTCTTTCCTCAGGCCTTGCATGACAACCAGATCTTGATCGTCGTCAGGGAAACCGGCTCTGGGAAGACCACCCAGATCACTCAGGACCTGGCAGAGGCCGGGGGGAAGATCGGCTGCACGCTGAGGGCGTGTGTGAGGAGCACGGCTGCCGTCTGGTTCCAGAAGGGAGAGTTCCAGCGTTTCATTCTTGAACTGACGGTGACCGTTTACGCGATTGTTTCTAATCACAATAATCAAGTCAAATATCTATAAAAATCAACTTTAAACGTTGGCCACCAGGTGGCGCTTATAACAACTTGGCTGAAGTATCCTGAGTGTAACATGTGAATGTCTTTGCAGGTGTGTGTGTGTGTGTGTGTGTGTGTGTGTGTGTGTGTGTGTGTCTTTCAGTCTCTGACCATCGATGGACTCGGCCACACGGTCGACCCCGGCTTCTTCAAACAGATCGTCTGCAACTGGCGGTTGGAACCAAAGAACCCGGCTGGTCGGATTCCGGGAGGATCCGTCGGTGTCAGAAGTTGGGCCGAGCCAGCAGAAGGAACCTGGAGGCGTTCGCAGCTCCACACCCAGAGGTGCTGCCTCTGCAGGTAGCGGACTTTCCCTCGTGAGCGTCTCTGCGCGTGAACGTCGTCAGATCTTTCCTCCTCCGTCAGGCACCAACGACCTGCTGGCCTTGGACCTCTCAGACGTCCCTCATGGAACGCTGGGAGGTGTGGACTTCCTGGGGTCTCACTGGCGTGAACGTTGGGAGCTCAGCGCCCACGGCGGCCTGCAAGGGGTTCAGATGGTCGAGGTTCTGCTGGAGCCCGCGACCACGTCCGTCCATCTGGGCCGCAGAACGTCGTCTACAGACCAAAGGTATGATGTCATCCCTCCTCCAGCTCGCCTTTCTGTTTGTGTCTGGGTTCCCGTGGTTACCAGCGCTGGCTCCTAGTGCTCAGCAAAGAAAAGGATGAGAAAGACGAGTGCAGCGGGAAACATCAGCCCTGATGTTATCGACAAGTCCTGAAGCTTTGCTTCATTCTGGATCCATCTTTTGTGGCGTTCATCAGGAACGCTCAGAACTTTGTGTGGGAGTTGAGCCCTCATTTCCTGATGGGTTTTTTTTTATTCTTCTTCTTCACTGTGAAATTAATCAAAAATCACCTCAGCAGAAAGTAAAACCTGAGCCCTGAAGTGAGGCTCTCAGAAGACCAGCTTCCTCCAGCTGGAGGGCAGTCACCTGACGCGCCTGGACGAAGAACATGTTCTCCAACGCCTGGTGTTTCCAGAACTTCATCCAGGCTCGCTGAGGAGAGCTCAGGGCGTCCAGAAGCAGATGCTGTCTTGGACAGGTGTGGACGTGGTGTCCAGAGGGAAAGCAGCAGTCCTGGTTCAGGCCCTCTGCTCCGCAGGATGGCTGCTGTACCCGCATACACCAGCAGGTGGTGCACTCGCACCCGTCCAGCCATGGTGAGTCCGAGTCCAACTGGTGTCACATGACCTGAGGCTGACGTCACAGCCTGAAATGTTTTAGACCATAGCTCACATGTCAAACTCTTTCCAGAAAGGGCCGTGTGGCTGAAGGGTTTTTTCCAACCAATCAAGCACACACAGTTTTGACCAATCAGCTGCCTGAAGACTGGATCAGTTGATTTAATGACTTCAGTCTGGTTTGCTGTTGCTTGGCTGGAACCAAAACCTGCAGCCATACGGCCCTGCAGAGCTGATGGGAGCAGGGTTGCAGGTTCCACGCCGTGGGTGCAATATTCAGACACACCTGGGTCGAACTTCATTTCCTCATTTACAGGCTGGTTTATCCATCGACCATCGATGGACCGTCATCAACTGACCGTCATCGACCGACCGCCATCGACTGACCGCCATCGACTGACCGTCATCGACTGACTGCCATCTACTGACCGTCATCGACCGACTGCCATCTACTGACCGTCATCGACTGACCGCCATCGACTGACCGTCATCGACTGACCGCCATCGACTGACCATCATCGACCGACTGCCATCTACTGACCGTCATCGACCGACCGCCATCGACTGACCGTCATCGACCGCCTTCGACTGACCGCCATCGACCGACCGCCATTGACTGCCATCGACCAACCGTCATCGACCGACCATCGACCATCATCGGCCGTCATCGACCGACCACCATCGACCGACCTTCATCGACCGACCGTCATCGACCGACCGCCATCAACCGACCATCGACCATCATCGGCCGTCATCGACCGACCGCCATCGACCGACCGCCATTGACCGACCGTTATCGACCGCCATCGACCATCATTGGCCGTCATCGACCGACCACCATCGACCGACCACCATCGACTGCCATCGACCAACCGTCATCGACCATCGACCATCATCGGCCGTCATCGACCGACCTTCATCGACCGACCGTCATCGACCGCCATCAACCGACCGTCATCGACCGACCGCCATCAACCGACCATCGACCATCATCGGCCGTCATCGACCGACTGCCATCGACCGACCGCCATTGACCGACCGTCATCGACCGCCATCGACCATCATCGGCCGTCATCGACCGACTGCCATCGACCGACCGCCATTGACCGACCGTCATCGACTGCCATCGACCGACCTTCATCGACCGACCGTCATCGACCGCCATCGACCGACCGTCATCAACCGACCGCCATCAACCGACCATCGACCATCATCGGCCGTCATCGACCGACTGCCATCGACCGACCGCCATCGACCGACCACCATCGACTGCCATCGACCAACCGTCATCGACCGACCATCGACCATCATCGGCCGTCATCGACCGACCTTCATCGACCGACCACCATCGACCGCCATCGACCGACCGTCATCGACCGACCATCGACCATCATCGGCCGTCATCGACCGACCACCATCGACCGACCTTCATCGACCGACCGTCATCGACCGCCATCTACCAACCGTCATCGACCGACCGCCATCGACCGATAATCGACCATCATCGGCCGTCATCGACCGACCGCCATCGACCGACCGTCATCGACCGCCATTGACTGAACGCCATCGACCGCCATCGACCGACCGCTGGTGAAGTCCGCGCCGACCCGACTCGGCTCAGTGGCTGTACAAGCCTCTCCGCCACCTTCAGACGCCTTTGAGGACGCGCTGGTAGCAGTTTAAATGAGAACATTAGCGTAATAAGCAGTGCAGACAGCAGTTTGAGTATTATGGGTATTTATTAAGCATCTCTTTAACCACAGTCATGTTTATGGGTGAGTTGGCCTCAGGTGTGAGAGGAACGCAGCTCTGGAAAACAAACAAATCCCTAACGAGATTAATTTAAAACAAAAATCACCATAGCCTTATATACAAGTGGATGGGGCGGGCATGTGCGATGGGGGGGCGGGGCTCGGGACGTGTATGATGGTGGGCCGGTACAGCAGGAGGGTTCTGAAAGCAGGGGAGAGGAGGGGGGCTTTAGTACATGTAGCCTTTGGAGTAGGGCTGGGGGCCCAGGTTTTGTGGAGCTTGTTCTGTGGTGTAGGACACGCCCTCGTCCAGGTGGGACAGGGGGACGGTGTCCTCCTCGTTGACGTAGCGCTCAAACTCGGCCTTCAGGCTGGGTCGCTGATTGTCGGGGAACGCCAGAGAGATGAGGGCCTCGGGCTCACACACGAACTTGTAAACGTAGCGCTCCCCCGCCACCTGGAGAGGGAGGAAAAGAGGGCGTGGCTTCATGATTATAGGAGCCACCTTTGAGCACCTTAAACTTTCCATTTTAAAAGCTAATGCAGACACAACCGGATGACTCCGGGTGGAGGTTAGCGCTTCCTGTGTACATAACAATTAGCATCACATCACAGCAACTTTGAAAGCAGGCAAGAACTTGAGGAGCTCGGTCAGGTGCGGGTCCTTCACACCTCTTTGAGTCGCGCTAATCTGATGAGCTACTGAACAAACGGCTCAGCACTCCCGGTACAGGTAGCTCAGCCGCGCTTCTCTACCTTCTGCATGATTCCCTTCTCGTAGTAGTAGCGCAGAGAGCGACTGAGCTTGTCGTAGTTCATGGCCGGACGGTTCTTCTGCATCCCCCACAGCCGGGCCACCTGAGGAAGAACAGGACCGAAGAATTAATGGCGCAAACCCACTCGGTTCTCCAGAAAATTCAATTCAATTCATTAGAAATGCAGAGAATAGTTTCAGTCATTCGCCAAATCATCAATATATCTTCTTGCAACGACATTAATTAGTCACGGATCTGTAGCTTCTGAATCTATTTAGCATCGTCCTGCTACAGGATGCTAACATGCTAACGCCTTCCCTGGTGAAAGGCATGGGTGTAGTTGCACAACCCGGCCACTGGAGGTCCTCGTTGAACCAAAGTCCCCTTTTGCTGTTTTGGTGGACACGCCAGGGCCAGGGCGAGTCCCCACATGTGGACTCACTTCCTTTTTATGTAAGCCATTACCACTTGAATGCAACCAGAGCCGTGCAGCGTTAGCAGTGAAATAGGAGCCGTGGTTGGCTGTCAGGACGGCCATCAAACGCGCCGCCAACCCTGAAATTCCCCCCCCCCCTCCCTCCCCCCCTCCAGTGCCGACGAAAAACATCCGCTGATTCTCACAAACGGCCCCGACGGCAGCGAAGGGAAAGTCTGCCTCGGCGGGGGGCCGTCTTTGTGTTGACAAACACTGAGATGGTGGAGGAAACTGTAAAGCCTGGGGGAGGGGAGGAGAGCGGGGGGGGGCTGAGACGTCCATGACTCAGGAGGAGACGGGTGGTGTCCCAGCGTGGCCATCACGCCAGCAGCAGCTTGATCTCTTAGTGTGCTCTCAGCCCTAATTGCTCTGGTAAAAACTCTCCCCGCATCCATTATTCATGTACAGTAAAAAGATAATGGAAAACACAGTAGCGGCGCAGGACCCGCCTAAATGGACGCCGCCTGATACCAGACTTAAACCTGGCGGAGAGGGGACGCGAGATGGGCGTGGGGGGGGGGGGTGATTGTGCGATAGCTCTCGCCCTTGCTTTATCGGCCCGGCGTTTGTTGAATAATGAATGTGGGGCTAATGGGACGCCGGGCCGGAGCAGACCCAAACTCTGATCCAGCGCTCCAGGAATAACCTCCCACCGCCTTCTCAGGCTAACGCCGCTGTCACGGCGGGCTCCCACGCAGACGCCACGTGGCCTCCCAGACTTCGGGACGCTTCAACAGCTTTGTTGAAACATTCTGGAATGATCCGTTCGTGACTCTCTGGCTTCAATCAGCGCCGACACGCACGCGAGCCGTAAAGCCAGACCGCCGTCCATCTGCGGCGAGGGTCGGGCCCTCCCCGCGGGAGCAGAGGCGGCTCACCTCCTCGGGCTCGATCAGTTTGAACTCCATGCCGCGGCCGGTCCAGGCGATGAAGTGGGCGTTGCCCGGGTCGTCCAGCAGGGCGACCAGGAACTGCCAGAGCTGCAGGGAGCCTCGGCGTTGGTAGGGCGTGCCCTCGCGGAAGACGCTTCCGCCCTCCTGCTTCACCTCACCTGGAGGGGGGGAGAGAGGCGAGAGAACAGAGGGGACGGAGGTCAGCTGACACGGATCGGTGTTCCCGGTTGTTTACGGGTCACTGGATACGTTGCGCACATGTGTGGGAACACGAGACGCTCAGCTAAGTTACTGTTAGCACTCGCGCACTCGGGCTAACGCACGCAACCAAACCCGCTAACGCCCGACAAGCACGGCTGACGTTAGCGAGTCGGGTGTGGATGGAGGAGAGGACTCACCTTCAAACTTCTCTGGAACCACGCGGGAGTCGTTTTCAAAGAGATAACCTGGGGAGAGAGAAGCGCGTCAGCGTTTCCACGACCTCACATCTGGGTCTGAGGAGCCAATCACATCCTGAGAAAGTCACACGCTAACGTTCTAGCTAAACACCCCGAGTGGGAGATGGAGGCTGATCTGGTGTAAATGTGAGGGGACGGCTTGTTCTGCTGCTGGGCTGAGGGGGTCAGCGTCTTCCAGGAGCTGAGGTTATTCAGGGATTCTTTGGGCAGGACTGAGGCTAACGCCGCCGCCAACGGAAACAACGACACGCCGCGCCGCTAAGCCAGTGACCGCGGCGCTGCTAGCAGCGAGATACCGAGGTCATGCGGTTGTGGCTGTTGTTGGAGTAAAGGCGGAGGAAGGGGGGGGTGTGCTGGGCTACCTTCTGTGTTGCTGTGCTGGGGGGCGCTCGGGTAGCCCTCGCTGTGGTGGTACATGGACGGGCATCCGGGCACGTCTGCAAAACAGAAGCTCCAAATTAAAACCCTCTCATCAGCAACCAAGAAAGCCCAGACGTCCGAGTGTGCACGCGTACGTGCGCGCCGTCAGGGGTGTAAAGTGCGTTGAGCAGGACAGCTGCTTCTCCCATCTGCTGGCGTTTCTGAGCAGACGCGTCTTCTGGTCGCAGCTCAGGTGGGACCTCCGTCTCCCTGCGGCTGAGCTCACCTTCGTTGCGATGCTGCCGCGCTAGCGCGCGGGCGTGTCCGCCGCCTGAACGAGGGCAGAGGACCCTGACTCACCGGTGGGGAATGTGACGGCGATAAGACGCCGACGGCAGAAGTCATCCTGAGTTCTGGGGCAGTGGCTGTGCATCGCACCGTAAAGAGCAGCTTTGGCTGCAGTGAACTATGGGTAGAGGGCCGGGGTCAGGCTGGCGTGGCTGCCCTGCGGGATTCGTGCGACGCCGCGGCGGCGGCTAATCCCTGGATTTGCCAAATTGTGCGAAGCGGAGACACGAGGCGTCTGGCTCTCATTGTTCTCCTAAAAGAAAACACTTGTTGTTTTTACACGTCGTTAGCTTGAAAACACGGCGTTCCTCCTCGTCACCGGCCCGGTCGGGATGTTCTTTTCTTTCACGCTGGTCGTCAGATAAACAAACGTGGCGCTGGTGAGGAACGTGTTTGAACACACTTTCAACAGCCTCTACGTGAACCAACGCGCCGCGCTGCCGCTTTGAATCTTTGAAGTCAAACGTCTGCGGTTCGGAGCGGTATCAGAACTTCAGAGGAAGCCCCACCGAACGCCGACGCCCCCCCCACCCCCCCCACGAATCAAAAGCATCCTTCTCTGACGTTCTCCTGAGTTTCTCCTCACAACTTCCTGGTGCATCAACAACAGGGAAAAAAGGAGAGCCCCCCCCCACCACCTCCTCCCCAGCGGTTGGACTTGTTGTTTAAGTGCCTGCTCTGGCCACCCCGCCCTGCCCTCCCCCCCCCACCCTCTCTGGAAGCCCAGCCAGTCAGAGGTTCAGGTTACCGCGGCGACGCTCATTTTTCCATTATGAGTTCATCTGCCTGCAGAAAGAGGAAGCCGCTGGTGCAACCTGAAACCCCCCAGCATTCCACCAGGGACTCTAGTCTTTCCAGTGCCCTCCATTTTCTCAATGAAATTCCTCTGCTTCTCTGAGGGAGGGAGGGAGGGAGGGAGGGGGGAGGAGTGGAGCAACAACACCGAGAAAAAACACTTTTTCCTCTTTTTCTTTGCTCCTCAAAAGAGTTTTGGGGACTTCTGACGGGAGAAAGTTTTGCTGTCCGGACATTTTGTTCACTTCTGGAGCAGCAGCAACAACAACAACAACAGCAACAAGAACAGCAACAAAAACAACAACAACAACAGCAGCAACAAAAACAACAACAGCAACAACAGCAACAAAAACAACAACAGCAACAACAAAAACAACAACAGCAACAACAAAAACAACAACAACAGTAACAACAAAAACAACAACAGCAACAACAACAACAGCAACAAAAACAACAACAACAGCAACAAAAGCAACAACAGCGACAACAGCAACAAAAACAACAACAGCAACAACACAACGACAACAGCAACAGCAACAACAAAGGCAACAACAAAAACAACAACAGCAACAACAGAAACAACAACAACAGCAACAACAAAAACAACAACAGCAACAACAGAAACAACAACAGTAGCAACAAAAACAACAACAGCAACAACAACAACAGCAAAAACAGCAACAAAAACAACAACAGCAACAACAGCGACAACAGCAACAAAAACAACAACAGCAACAACACAACGACAACAGCAACAGCAACAACAACAGTGTTTCCATGCCAGCAGCACCAGTGCGACATCGGTGGTGTGGGACTCACCGGGCTCGTAGGTGTAGTCTGTGGGCTCCTGCTTCACCATCATGTGGGCCGGGGGAAACCTGTGAGGGTGGGGGTGGGGCTGGGGTCCGTGGCCGTGTCCCGGGCCGCTCCTGTGGCCGGACCCGGTCATGTGAGCCGCCCGCTCGTACAGAGGGTCCAGGTACTCCTGCTTGAAGCTCTGCTGCAGGTAGGGCATGCAGGGGTCGGAGTGCTGGCGGTGGTAGCCCCCGCCCCCTCCTCCACCACCACCACCTCCTCCGCCACCACCTGGGCCCCCACCCCCTCCCACCCCACTGCCGCCATGTCCGGCTGGGGCAGAGGGCATGCGCTGAAAGGGCTGTGCTGGTGGGGGGAACTGGGAGCACATGGGCTCCCCCGCCGGGCCCTGATACCTAGAACTGACCAATCACAGAGGAGACGCTCTAGTCAGCCCCGCCCATTCCCTGATGAGGCTGAACGCTGAACTCTGCTGCCTCACCTGGGGTTGATGGGGAAGCTGTTGCTGGGCAACGGCTGCGAGGTGGCAGTGGGGTTCATGTAGCCAGCGTCGGGCCGTCCGGCCGTGGCGGCTTTCGGGGAGTAATGCTGCTGCATAGGAGACATGGGGGTCCCGGGGCAGGAGCTCTTGGCTCCTCCTGCACCTCTTTTCTGCTCATAGGCACTGAAGACAGGGAGGAGAGAACGTGGTCAGCTGACCAGCATCGCCACGTTCTGAGTGGAGGTCTCAGAGGGCGACGCCGTCTCTGAGCTCCCGGTTGTGATGCGTTCAGGGACGGTAGGACGTCTGCCCACGTCTGTGCAGGTGTGAGGAGGCACCTGGCATAAAGGCACTGCTCTCCGCTGGGGTAGCTGAAGCTCTGCTTGTGGCTGCAGGACTGGCTGGGGTCCGAACCCGGGCTCTGCGGCTCCTTCTTGATGGTGACGGGAGGGCTGTGAAACGCCACCGCTGCAGACAGAGAGCAGGGTTAGAACACACACACACACACACACACACACACCCCAAATATTCCAACTGGCACCCAGATGTTGGACGTGTGATTTTCCCAAGATGGCGGCCTTATAAAGAGTCTGCCTGCGCCTAGTACCGGGTCAGACCCAGAGGAACGCCGCCGCCAGGCTCTCCCCGGCAGCGGCCGCCTGTCCGTCCATCAAACGGGACTCCTGGAGACGACCTTTGCCTCCACAGCCACAGAAACCACCCAGACTGGAGCTTCAAACTGCACCCAGGGCCCGTGTTTATTATGCGCTGGGAGGTTTTCTGGACAGGATGTTTTCCTGGTCCCGACAGGGTAAACAGCAGCAGCTGTGCACTTCCAGCTGCACAGAGAGGGTGTGTGTGTGTGTGTGCGTGCGTTTGTGTGTGTGTGTGTGTGTGCACTTTTGCAACCCACAGCCTTTGCTTTAATACTACATTAATTTGTATTATTTAAAAAAGAAAACGCAAAGAACTACTGGAGAGCGGGTAAGCTAAGCTAGCATAGTTTTTAACCACACACACACACGCACACACACACACACACGCACACACACACACGCACACACGCACACACACACACACACACACACACACACACACACACACACACACACACACTCTCAGAACTCGCCTCAGCCTCAGCTGAGCATAAATCAAAGGTGTGCGTATCAGGAGCGGAGCGGAACATCCCGTCCAGCCGCGGCTCTGACGTTTATTCCACTTGTTTGACGGAGGACAGGAAGAGGTTTTAAAAATGATAAACGCCGGCGAACAATCGAAGGGCGCTGCTCATCATCACAAGCCTATTTTTGGCCGGCGCTGCCTCTCCCACGGCAGGCGGGCAGGTGAGGAAGTGTTGGCTTTAGCTGCGGATCAACAGGATTAGAGAGCATTTAGCCAGATTTCCCAGTCAGACGCGCTGGGATTTCTGCCGGAGCTGGCCGGGTGGCTCATGCCTGCCACTCTAATAACACCGCCGCGGTCGCCTTCCCTCTTTCTGCGGCGCGGCCGTGAACGACCAGGGGTCCTGGGAGGCGGCGAGCGCTCAGAGCAGCGAGGCAGAGCCGCTAATGCGATGGTCAGGAATGTTGCCCTTGACGTTCCGTTTGGAACGGCCCGGCCTGGGAACGGCCGGCAGGCCGCGCACGGGCGCGTGTGGAGCTATACGACCTTCACGCATCCTCAATTAAGCTTAAAGAAGCAGCGACAGAGAGCTTTTAACGTTTGCATATTTTTGAAAGCCGTCTCCGGGGTCGGGATTTCAAATTAGCGCCGGTTGATGGATGTCCGTCAGGACCGGAGCTGGTTACCGTTGGCGAGGAGCAGCGTCCTGATCCGGACCGCAGCACGTTAGTCTGGTTAAAACGGGACTCTAAATAAGATTAAATTAACTAAAAACGCAAGAATGTTGATCAGAGTGACACTTAAATGTAGTTTGTTGACAGTAGGTCAAGAACGTTTTCTAGAAAAGCCAAACCTAAATAACAAAAACATGTCAGTAAAGAAGAAGAAACTGGTAAAAAAAACAACATTACAAGCACTGAAATATAGTCTGAACTAACCATGAAGCTCTTAACACAAACCACAGTCATGCTACGCCCGTCCACGCTAGCTACTCTCAGAGCTTGGAGGGGAAAAGAACGTAGCCCCTTTTTGAAAATGTGTTTGCATTTCTAGCGTGGCCACATGGTGGCGCTGGAGAGGGGAGTTAAAAGAGTTTCAGGACTGAATTTAAAGGCAGTGAATTAGAAATTTTATCTAAATACAATAGCAGGAAATGTGGCAAAGACTGAAGCACAAAGTGTTCAGACAAACCGTTAGCATAGCCGCTAGCATGAGCAGCGCAACCGCTTCCAAGAACGGTCTCATTTACAACTAATAATCCAAACTTTGGCGGATTACAGTGGATCTTTCTGTCCGGTGGATGTCAGATCTGCAGCTGAAGTTTATTGGCCGCTGACAGACTTGTAAACGGATCTGGGGAGAGTTATGTTCTTCGGCTTCTCGTCTCTTCCTGCTTTTGTTTGGGGCAATATGACCTCCTGTAACTACTTTGTTAAACGTTACATCACTCCTCGCTTTCACAGAGGTCCTCGTATTTCATTGTTGCCTTTCCTCGGGTGGACTGGCTCGCGGGGAGCGTGCGGTGGAAGGTGTTTAGACGTTTAAAGACAGATGCGGCAGGCGACGACAGCGGCGGACCGTTGGGAGAATACGCAGAAGTGCCATTTTTTTGCTTCCTGCAGTTCTTTTTTTGAGAATGGTGACGGATTTTCAGCAGCAGCTAGGCGGTTATTGTCGAAGGGCTCGTCCTCGTCGTTCTATCAGCCGCTTCCTGAGTCTGTGGTTTGCTTTCAGGCCCCCCCCCAGCTTGAGGTTGGGGATGCTTTTACATATGTAAATGTTGCTTCTTCCAGGGGGAGGCGGGGGTGAAAGGTGACGGTCATGGTTGAGCGCGTTAGGAAGTAGAGGGATCATTACATGGGAGGGAGTCCCATTCAACAGACACCCACCACAAACAAATCACACAGGCAGGGATGGCACCACCCCCACACCCTCCCCCACCCTCCCCCACGGAGGCCGGGCCCCTGAGCTGAGCCACACGGAGGTGGTGCGAGCGTGAGAGAAGAATGACGGAGGGATTCCTCCACAAAGGCGACCGTCCGGAGGAGGTTGAGAGTCCAGCCGTCCCTGTCCAGGCCCTGGTAGGCTGACCTGGTCCAGGATGAAGGCAGCGGCGGGTCTGGACTGTCTTACATTCGCTGTTTGTGCAGGACTTGGCTGAGCGGAGAGACTCTGGAAGTCTGCAGCGCGACAGCCTGGCTAACCTGCTAACAATAACTCAGCGGACGTCAGCTCTGATGTCTCACAGGGTCAGCGGGGCTCGCTGAACTGAAGAACATGCTAGAATAATGTAAATATACACTTAATAGTGGCGGTCATGAGGACAATTTGGCTTTTAGTCTAATGGTCTGAAGGATATCTGGAGATCTGGTTTTTATCTGGTGCCGTACGCGTGGCTGGGCCTCAGCCCGGCAGTAAAACCCAGCTGGAAGCGCGAGCGGCTACACCTGCCCCCCCCCCCCCCCCCCCCCCCCCCCCCCCCGTACGTGGTGACCGGTCGATACAAACAGGGATGTCAATTACGCCGCCATGGTTTTAAAGGTTAAAAAGGAAGCTATTGATTTGCAGGGCTTGCAGCTGTCATTAGCTGCTCTGCTGAATACACAGCACCGCCGTGGCGAGAAGGAGACATCGCAGCGCGCGATTTAGCGCGTCTGAGCGCCAGCGCCCGTTTAATGGACCCCCGACTCAAATGGCGCGTTAATGTTCTCAGTTTCACAAGTTTTTAGAGCTTCTAAGCAGTAACTGGTTTGTTTCCAGTACAGGAAAAAGCCAGTAGCTTCATGCTAGGCTAGGCTAATTGGCTACATCTGAAGTTGGCGTTGATCAGTTATGACACCGACTTCCTCACACAAATGTGGAAAAGGAGCACTTAAAAAAAAAGGGTGGACATGGCGGACAACCCGGCAGAATCAAGTTTGACTTCATCTCCACCTCTCAGTGGAAAAAAGTGCGAGCAGCGGAGAGTGAAAGGGAAGCGGAGGAGGAGAACGCCATCCCGAAGGCAGCGCTGGCGTCATTGGCTGGTGCGTGGAAACATGTGCTGCACATGTGCCTCTCAGGTCACTGCACAATCAGGGTAGGAGGCAAAAGCAGGACGCGCTGATGCTCCTCTCTGGACCCGCAGACCCACAAGTGCTGGATCCATTAGCTGGGTCTGATTTACAGACGCTCCTCTCATCTGATAATGGTCCCGACTCTGAATATTTAAAGAACGCTGGTCAGATACCTGCCAGACAGGACCGACGGAGAGCCCAGCGGCGGCCAGCACGCGCCTGATTAGCCGCCCGGGGCCCCGTGGCCCTTCTTTATACGCTGGATTCTCCCTTCAGGCCGGTCGTTAAAGCGTTTGTCTGTTGTGTTTCTTAACAGGAAGTAGATCTGACCACCAACCATCATGACGGGGTTCGAGCCAACTTTTTGCACTTGTCAGAGTTTTACTTCCACTTTTTTTTTTTTTTTTTAAATTAAAAATAGTTGACAGTGTTTGTCTGTGGGACAGTTGTGATTCTCGGAGGAATTATGAAACTGTCTGATTGCCTTCATGACTTAGATGTGAATGATCAGCCAGGATCAACACATTTACGCTAAATCAGCTAATTCCATTTCATTTCTGGAAAAAACCACATCCAAACACCTACTGTAAGCGAAACGTTACAGATGTTACATCTTTCCCACCATGGCTGACGCAAACATCTGTGGAGATGCTACAAGCTCTTGCTGGGATGAAAGGGAAAGGTTGGGGGGCCGGCTCGACCTCGCCTTTTCCCCACCGTCCACTTCCTGCTCCATTGTGCCGACTTAGCTTTTCATAAATGGCGGTCGAGGGGCCGTAAATCTCGTGGCCGCGCTGCTGTTTAGCTGACACGTTACAACACGCGCCCGTCCCGGGACGTGTGCCGCGAGGGGGGCCAGCCCGTCACAGGCCAAGGGTAGATGTAATTAATCTGGCACAATATTGACTCCATCCCTCAGCCCCCAGTAGAGCCAGCCCCTCTTAATGTTTAATGTAGACATCGATCCACCCCCACACTGTTAGCGAAATGATATAATGAGCTCCCGCTGCCCACTGGGGGATCAGGGATCCCAGGGTGGGGGGCGAGCGCTGCTGCCTTTGTTTGTTTCCATGTATCAAATGTGTCTTTTTTAATTGCCTTATCAGCAGATCACACAGCAAAGACGGCCTTTATCAACACGGCTGCCGTATCCGGTTCCCTCTCTGCCAGAATCTTGACCACATCTTTCCCGAAAACCTTTGACCCCCCCACCCCCACCCTCTACTCTCCGCTCTCGGTCTCTGTGCTGATTTATCTGGGCTTTATCTTTATCAGGTTATCTATCAGCTCTCGCCATCTCCTCCACAGCGAAGATCAATAGAG
>BJFM01000849.1:0-13335 GCA_016586285.1 Arothron firmamentum
ATAGTAGTAGTAGTAGTACTAATACTATTACTCTTAGTGCCAATTTCCCCAAGATAATGTTCTTCTGCTTTAGTATGTTCTTCCATGGCAACTGGAATGAAATGATTATTGATTTGCTCGGGAACAAATTGGGCCCCACCCTGGAGTACCCATGCAATTCAGCCGGCGCTGCTCCTGTTGTGCTATGACCGGCCCTCAGCAGACTCTTCCTCCTCTTTAATTACCGCTACTTATCTGGAAGACGTGGCACACAGAGAGCTGCCCTCGTAATTAGCTGTCAGCTGTTTTAAGGCACAGCTCATTGATTAGGTCATGATCGCTAATAGGACGTGAAATCCTGCTGCCTTTCCCAGCGATACAGACGAGGATAAATGAAGGGTTTGAATCCGCTCAGACTGAAGCTGCTGAATAGACGTGGCGAAGACTCCTATTTAACCAGTAAGCATAGTAAGACAAAGGACTGCTGGGGTTTGTCATGTTCCATGCTGGATTGTTGCGTTTCACATAAAACGTCCAGATCTGAGCTTCCTTTGTTCCTGCAGAATCATGTAGCTTCTCTCCGGGAATGTAACTAGTCTGGCTGAACAGGTGGACGGCTGCCTGCAGGCATGCCACCCGAAGGCCCCAGCAGCTCCACCATCCAGACTCTGCACTCCGGAGAGTTTTGGTGGACGGGTGGCAGCAGCCCCCCCCTCCAGTTGTTCATGAATATTAATACGGAGGGCTTTCCTGGCACCGCTAAAGTGCCACAAGGCCACATACATCACACCACCAGCAAAGAGGATTTTAAGGGGATAACACTTGTTTGGCGTGTTGCATCACTCACACCTGTGTTAGTGTTGTCAAATATCTCAGACAAGGAGGCTAAATGCAGATGCGTGTACTCGGAGACGATGACAGGCGCGCTCGCACAGCTGCAGCAGCCAGATCTCAGTGTGGAGAAGAAAGCTCTGACGTCCCAGTGAAGCGCACGTTGGAGCTGGATAAGCATTTCTCTTTCATTCTTTCTCGTAATTCAAATGAATTCAGTGTAAAACATATAAGTAGCAGCAACAGGAGAAGCAGTGGCTGTGTTTGTGTGTGTGTGTGTGTGTGTGTGTGTGTGTGTGTGTGTGTGTGTGTGTGTGTGTGTGTGTGTGTGTGTGTGTGTGTGTGTGTGTGTGTGTGTGTGTGTGTTCTGTCAAAACTAAGCTGTTGATATTTTCTCCCACCTCTTTTTTTTTCCGGCAACGCTTCCCCGTTTTAAACCAGATCTCTTGCTTTGATTTCCTGTTTGTTTGGTTTTATTTATTTATTTGTTGGTTTCTTTTTTTCCCCTAAACTGCCTCCGTACATGGTTGCCCCGCTCTCATCAGGCGTGTGGGCGCCAAGGCAACACGAGTGGGAGAGATGATGACAAGATCTGAGATCACAGACTCCCAGTCCTGTGAAAGTGGGAGCTGGATGTTCTTTTGCTTGCGCTGAGCTCTCTCTAATGTGCTGGAACGTGTGTGTGCGTCGCAGGACTATTGGATTTAATTGTCGCCAGGGGTAACGGCGTCAGCAGTTGACCAGCGGTGATGGATGAGGAACCTGGAAGCAACCTGTGCTCTTTTCCCTCTCGTTCTCAGTCTAAAGAAGCCATACATGCACTCATCCAGCTTTCTGCGCATGTAGAAGTGCAGCCATGTCGCTGATTCCTCTGACATGTCTTTTTGACCACGAGCGTCAAACCGTGGGGGTTTATTCTCCAGCGCAGCGGCGTGCCGGTTATTTTTTCATGACAGCGCCACCCTGCAAGCATCAGACGGGTGCTGGGATCCAGAGAAGGTGCTTTGAATGGGTCGGCCCTGTTTGATGGGCCCCCCCCCCCTATAAATCCGAACATGAATATGAAGCAGCGGGGTCTCGGCGAGGCGGGCATCTCCTCTCTTTCAGAGCCACTTCAGACGGGGCTTTTGTAGGGGGTCTGGAAAAGATTTTCGGGGCACCACAGCGTTCCTCACAAACCTGAGCCCTTTAGTCTTGTGAGAGAACCAATGCAAAATTCATTCTTCTACCCGACAAGGAGAGAATGAATAAACATGTCTGAAGCTCCCGGATACATCTCTGCTGGCTTCCCTGCGCTGCCGTAGTCCTGCTAACTGCTGCGCGTGGTTCAAATGCTGCGCTCTGATCTTTCCTCTCTAATCAATCGCAGAGTTCTGCGGAATTATTCAGGAAGGTCGTACATGATTGAATATGTTTCTGCGTCGCTTTGATGTTTTCTGAGATAATTCATAAGTGGAAGAAGTTACAGTAGTGTTGCCTCAGCTGCCTTTGTGTCATCTATAATGGACAGTGGGAATGTCCTTTTTTTCCCTTTTTTTTTTTGAAACCACAGCGAAACAAATCTCCAGATATAAGGGTATAAAAAACAATTATCACCGAAACATCAAGGTCACAATAAACAAACACACACACACGTACAAAAGAACACGGTGTTGTGGGGACCGGGAGTCAAACCAGCAACCCTCTGACTCCCACTCATTTAATTGCACATCAGATCCATGAAGTTTGGTTCAAGAAGAAAACATGGCTCCTTTTTCATCTGGTACCAAGCTGATAAAAATGTTGATACTGTTGTTGAAAACGATGTTTTCATGTTTCTATTAAACTACTAAACGCTAACAAAACATAAAGGAATAACAGATTAATCAGGAGTATTCCATAAATGATCTGTGAATCCCTGATTGATGTTTTATTTTCATGCAGCAGATCTTGTTGTTTTACGCCTGCCGAAGCTGCTGATTTCCCCGGGGGCTCTGTGCTCATACAGGTCCTCCATTTAGTGCTACGGAAATCCAGGCGAATTTACTGAAAACGATATCCTGCAACTCAATTACGACAACTTTAGAACAACAGCCTCCCACTTTTTACAGAATTGGATTAACAGTTCCTCAACGCTGATATTATCAAGTGAGACAATTACGATTCTGGGTTTGGTTCTAAAGCAATTACCATGCAGAGCGAATATTCCCAAATCTGATTAGCACCTTGAACTTCAACCCCTAAGACATAATTTATCCATAAAGAGCCCGGCTGCCCCTCCCTCTGCCTTTGACTTGAAGATTCATTTTCAGACCTTTCGTTTTCCACGTGCACGTTAATGTAATATTTGAACCTTTGATACTTTTGAAAATATTTGAACACATGATATTGACAATAGTGTCAGTCCAGCAGAAATCTCCCGGCAGCTCCAGCGTGGGTACAGTCCTCCTGGTTACAGGTCATTACAATGGCCCCGGGTTAGGATTACGCTACAAACTAACGCAGGGTTGGGCTGCAGCGAGGGGAAGGTTGAGCACACATTGACTCTTTAATGTAATTACACCCACTTGGAGCAGAGGAGGCAGGAGGGGGGTGGGGGAGGGGGGTGGGAGGTGAAACTGGGATGTGACATCCTCACAAAAGAGCGTCAGCAGACGTGTCTCAGGGGTGGAGGGTCGGCCTCGTCGCCCCAGGCCAGGCACTGCAGATTAAAACACTCGGGTCGAGGTGGCCTGGAAACAACGCACCCCGACAGGATGCGGGAGATGGGATAAGCGTGGTGGGACGGGCTGATCTTCCTTGGAGACCCTCAAGTTTTTCTAAATTCAAAAGGGTTGAAGCCGAGCTGGTTCTTCCTGCTCTTCCGTGCAGACAATGAAGGCCCCACTTCCTGATATGAAATCATAGAAGGGAGTGCACACTCTAGTGTTGGCACCCCCTTCCAGAGAAGGGGGGGTTGAAAGGCCCTTTGATGAAAGGACCAAACCCAGCCCCCCACTCACACTCCTCTCCCCCTCCTCCTCCTCTTCCTTGCCCTGTGGAGTTAATCTGGCAAAGAGGAGGCAGCATCAGCCAATTTACACAAGCCGCATGCAGCTTTTTGAATGCTGCGCCTTCTCCTTCACTTGTCTTGCCCCCGTTTCTGCCTCCCAACACACTCACACACACACACACACACACACACACACACACACACACACACACACACACACACACACACACACACACACACACACCTCTCTGTTCTTTGTGAGTTGGTTTCTCTGTGTTTGTGTGCACACTGGCTGCACTCTGCAGGCCCTGGAATAATATCTGCTACCATAAAGGTGAAAGACGGTCCAGCCCGAGGCTGGCAGCACCTGCCAAACGCACGCTGCTGAGGCGCCACGGCAACGCCACCCACCCCAGCCCCTGTTGACTGTACCGCCTGTCACTTACCTCCTTTCAGTCCTTTCAGAACAAAAACTGATGAAGTGGCATCCTTCTCACCTTTCTTCTTACACACAGAGACTGATGATTTGGGCTGTGCTTATTAGACAAAGTTCCACAACTGGAAAAAGAAAAAAATATGCCAAAATTATTATGTTCAGTCATAAAAAGCGGCACGAATGTTGGTGTTAACACGGCGTAGATTCATCCATCACTGTTTGTGAACTGTAATTACTCAAAAATACCAAATTTTGTTGTTTGTGTGTGTGTGTGTGTGTGTGTGTGTGTGTGTGTGTGTGTGTGTGTGTGTGTGTGTGTGTGTGTGTGTGTGTGTGTGTGTGTGTGTGTGTGTGTGTGTGCTGACATCAGCGGTACTGCTGAGGGGCTCCCACTTCTGATTTCCTAAATCATCCAGACAAACTGATGCGTGAGCAGCGTAGCAGCGAACCCGAGCGTCCCAGCCAGGATCAATCCAATCAAAGTTCATTGCAGGATATAAATAATTTAACAAACAGCATCTGGGTGTGCGGCTGCACTTGCCTCCCAGTTGCGATGGGAACTGTAGGACGTGTTTTTCTTCATAATTGCCAACATCTCCGACTGAGGCTATCCTGTCTTAATAAAGGATGGCTAGCCTGGTGAATTATCCATGGCTGCAGCTGGATAGACTAAACCTAACATCCGTTGTCTTGGAAACTTACTAAATGAATCTAAATCGTCAGCTTTGACTGATACAGGAACAGGGTTGTTATGATTGGCTTTGGAGCCCTTGGCTGTCTCTAAAATAGTACTATACTCTATATACTTCCCTACAACACACACCCTTGAAAGGACAGATATGGTTATGTGCTACCCAGCAGGTGGTGTGTCTGATATTTTCTTTGTCCGTTTTTGAACCCAGAGCCATTTTTTAAATTTGTCGATCTGTCCCTCTTTAAGTATTGTTCAAAGGTGAAGGGGAATTCTAATTTACATAGTGACGCATCAGCACTTTGGGTGTCCTGGGTCAATAGAAGTCTGACAGCGTTTGGGGCAGCCTGTCAGAGTCAATAGACTGGCTGACATGACATGTCCTGCACCAGTGATTGAATTACTGGCCATTTGTCAGCCATGATTGTCTTGCTGTCATATCATTGTTAATCTCGGTGTTGCTGTTGTCCATCATATTTAAATCAGAAGAGACAATGGAATTAAAAAACATTTTATGGTAATAATTAGATTTCAGTCCCATAGATTGCAGCCTTCAACATCTAACATTCATGAACATACCGACCTATGTAAAGAAAAAAAAAACAAAGGAAAAAAAATCACATAAAATAATGGTTCTGTGAGCTTTGACGGAGCTCTAAAAGTGGCGACAGCGCTGTCCCTCTAAAAATCCTGTTCATCAGGAAGGTGATTCCTTGAAAACACACATATCAAATGTATGTAACATATATCCGTGTGTTCTCACCGCTGCACCGTGTTTTCAGCAAATCAATTACCGACAATGTGCAGCATGTAGTAATTACTGCAGTGGCGCGCCGTGAACAGAATTACAATTAGTGCGAGTGAATAAATAAACAGTCGCTGGGGATGTCAACTGTAAGGAATGCGCCCGACGTACGTTGAGCCACGTACCATCCTTTGACAGTGACGGCATATTTTTTAATGGGTTGATCCTGTAAAATGGGTGCAGCCTGGCAGATACAAATGAAAGGCCATGTATCTGGATCTGTATCTGACATCTCCTCATGTTTGTGATCATGCCCATAGCCTTATTATTGTCCATAGAAATGTTAATTATTCAGTCTGAGCAGAATATGTATGCTTTTCTCCCATCGAGTGCTTTAAATGCAGACTGAGACTCTTCCAATATTGATTTTTCTCCCCATCTCGTGTTTTTAAGCGGTGGAGCTGCCTTCCTCAGACACGGGGAACAAGGGAACCTGAAGAGGTGTTCAGGCGAGAGACGGTTTGGTTCTGAGTGCGTTCCCCCTGCGTTCTCCCACAGAACGCAGGATTTGCAGAGGTTTCAGTGTGAGACTGCTTTCTGGCACATCAAATACATCGTTTAACACAAACAGGCGGCTAATGTAACAACTTGATGGCTGTGGTTCTTCACAGTTCACCTGCTACCTCTGATCTGGCGCCGCCTGTGTGATTTGAGGGCGCGCCGTTGACGACTGACACCAGCAGAGGCCCAACAAAAGAGATATCAACATCAACCCGACCACAGTGGTGCTTTGCAACTTGTTAGATCATTGCCAGGGAAATATGACTCCCAGGATATTGAGCACGGCCTGAGTGATGAGGTCGGAGTGCTCGGCGAGGCTCAAGTTTCCTCAGAAATGAGATTTAACACTGCGTCACGTCACCAGTGGAAGCTGGGGATAAAAATCCTCTGGGTGGAAATGAATTGTCTCTGTTGACGCAGTGGTGGAGGTTTAGTCAATTAAGCTGCAGAGATTATGGAGAGAGACTTTATCTGGAGATGAATCAGTCGTAACACTTCTCTGTGCTGGGGAGAGTTTTTATGCTGCTGCTGATCAATATCTATCTGCTACATGATGGAGAAAGAGAAAAACACGGATGCATGAGATGATCGGGGGGCTGGGCCGAGTTTTCCAACCAGGTACCCTGAAGCAAAGCAGTTTACCCCAACGGTGGGTACCTCTAAAAAAAAAAAAAAAAAAGAAAAAGAAAAAAATTCAATCTCTTGAAACGGGCCCTGGAATATGTCAGCAGTAGCTGAAGGCGTTCTTGGCTGTGCTCAGGCTGGTTGTCTGAGCCTGAGAATGGTGTGTTGTCAGATGTACCCCATGGGTTGTACGAGGTGGGCGGCGGGGGGGGTGGGGGGGTTGCATCCTGACAGCAGGGCTGTGGCAGCCAGAGCCCATCTCTCAGCGCCTGGGAAGGGGAGAAGGAGAGATCCTCTCCTAACATCAGGCGCGTGCTGTCAGCGTGCTGCAGATTGCAAATGGCCTCTTCTGAATGTCACTAAAGGTGCCATATGCATGCAGCTGCCACGCTGGCACCAGAGAGGCAAAACCCACGGTCGGACAGCTTCTGGACAGATGTGCCCCAAACCGGCGTGTGTGTCAGACCGAATAAATGTTTATGTACCTGTGCGTACGCCTAGCATCCTGCCCGAAGAAACAACAACAACACCATATATCCTCCTTTAACTGGGTATTACAATGCAACTGTTATAACAATGTTTATTACATCTGCACAGTGGCAGGGCCTGCATGGGCTCATGGTCGTGATGCTGGTTTTCACGAGGCTGAACATGATTGCAAGCCTCCGGTTCGTGGGTAGCTGGAAACATTCGATCTGGGGGTAAAGACGCGTCACCCCGCAGTGATCAGGATTGAAACGGTCGCGCTCACCGCCGGACACTTGTCCTCTGTCTTCGGTTAAAGGACATTTATACGCCTACTGGCGAGAAGGGCAGCACATTTCATTTACAAATGAGGTTGAACGGCGCGCTGAACCCTGCGGCTGACACAATGCTGCAGTATATTTGTGTTGTAGCGTCATTTTTTACAGTTTTATCAGCGAGAGCTCATTTCCATACCCGCAGTAGCATGTGTGTGTGTCTGCGTATGTGTGTGTGTGTGTGTGTGTGTGTGTGTGTGTGTGTGTGTGTGTGTGTGTGTGTGTGTGTGCGTGCGTGCACATGTAAATAATCAATCCCCATAGCAGTAATCAATGGGGGACGAAGTATGCAGTAATTTAGTTAATTAAAAGCTGGGGGCCATCAGACAGGACTGGGTGTTAGATCTCCATTTTGGAGCTGGCATAATGATGTGCTATACTGTGTAAAATGGCTTGTAGGGACTTTCTACCCTGAATATTCATCAGGGAATCGTTGAATGGCATTTGTGCACATATTAGCACTTCAGGAGGTTTACCCGAGCTCTCCAGGTACATATCCAAGGAGACATTAGTGGAGGAAAGTGTTGCTAAACGTGGTGTTGTGTCTGCATGCCAGTGGCTGAACATAGCCTGTCACATACCAGCTTTAAAAAAAACCCAAAACATCAGAGTTTTGTCGATGTAGGATAATGCTTTATTTTGGCAGTAATGGAGGGCCAGCTGGACCAGTCCTGGGCAGATCTTCCATGTCGTCACTCCACCCTCCTGTGAAACGCTTGCATCTTGTCCACTCTTGTTACATCTTAAACTCAGTTAGTCAAGAGTGTGTAGCCGCCTGTTTGGGTTTGAAGCTCCGCATCAATGTTATACACACTGCCGGGGTTGAAAAAGGATTTTATCAAGAACGCAGTTTGTTGAGCTTTTTTAAATCAATAAACAAATAAATGAGCAATTCAAGATTTGAGAACATGTCATATCAGAGGGACTTCCATTTCTCTCCAGCTTTCGATCAATAAACATGTGCTTCAGTGTAATGTGATTGGTCACAAATATGAGAGCAGCAGAGCTGAGTTCTCCATTTGCTGGGATCAATGAGAGTAAAGCTGCACCAGCAAAAAGAGCACACACTCCACACTGCCTCAGGTCGAAGTGAATAAAGCGTGCGTGCGTGCGTGCGTGCGTGCGTGCGTGCGTGCGTGCGTGCGTGCGTGTGTGTGTGTGTCCGGTGATGGACCGGCTACCTCTGCTGGGCGTATTCTTGCTCGTTGCCTGGTGACTGTTTGGATGGTCCCCAGCAGCCATCTGATGAGTGATTAGCTTCAGTTAGCAGAAAATAAAGGTTGGCATCTAGAAAACAAATCTATCCACAAACTTGTGGTCCAAACGATAATTTAGCGAGTTCGCAGTGTTTTACTTTGGAAAATGATCTGACTGGAAAACTTCCTGAGTGGAGCTGGCTGTGGACCAGCTCTGGTTGCTATGGCAGCTGTCACTGGCCATTAGGGCCTCTTCTGAGTCAGGCTCGGTCTTTTATTCCAGATGAGTGACTTGATGGATCTGATAACATTTGGCAGAATTTTTCACTTCAGTTGCATTTATTTGGTTTTTTTTCCCCTGATTGAGACCGATTTTAACGCTCTGCAATAAGACAAATCCTCAGCGATAATGGTGGTTTTCCTGTTTGTGATGTAAAACATATATGGTGAGATTATCTCATTGTTAATTCATGATATCTTCAGATGAATAATAGATGATGTCCTTTGAGAACAGTGCCCTTGTGCCTACCCTCATTATGAAAAGAATTCCAGATCATATCGGGCCAGCGCGTTTTCTCTAGGCTCCTTTACTGCAAAGTCCTTTTCAAAACTGGCTGCTGATCCATTCTGTTGCCGTGGTGTCGCACACATCATGTATCATCATAAAAGAGACTGTGTGTTTTATCCTCCTGTAATATCTCTGTTCCCCTTTTTGTCCCTGAACCCTTTTTATGTAATAAGCTTTTCTCATTTTAGAGCCTTTTTCCTGTGTAAAAAATGTTTGATTTTGCTGTTAGAAGAACACACTCACTGCAGTCTGTCCTGTTTAAAATAGGAATAATTAAACATCTGCTACATTTCAATTATTTCCACTTGTGGGTAAGAATGGCCCCGAGCAAACGGAAGGCTGTGCCCGATGCATCCTGGGTACCAGAGCCTGAATAATTGAGATAATTATCTCCCTCAGCAACAAGGTTTATCTGAAAGAATTATCATAAAACACTGCTCATTTTAACAGAAAACCTAACACAACCCAAATAATTACAGACTGATCGCATGAGGGTGGGAGAGAGGTCTGGATCCCACCATTTAGAGGGGTGTTGGCGGCGTGTGTGGGTGGGGGGTCGTTTATTGAGATGGTGTCACTGAGTGATTACGCTGAAAAACCTTGAGAGCAGGTGGAAAAGTAGTTTTTATAGATAATAGATCTCACAGTTTGCAGCAGTTTTGTGCGCACGTGAGTTAATTACTGCACAAACTGCCAGATAAATCAGCCGTTCTATTAATTCATCTCTTTTTTGGGCATCCAGGCTGTAAATAAAGTGTGTGGATGTGACATGTGGTTGGAGATGACGGGTAGTAATAAACCTCCATTACCCTCCATCTTTTGTTGGATTTGCCTTTTGTAGCCCGCTACGCTAACCGACTCTCTTCCTCTCTGTTTTTCAAAGCAATTGAAGCAATTAGGAAACAGTTGAGCTGCACAGGCTGGTTCTCTTCACCCTCAGTTTGGGGAAGCTTCTGTCAGCCTTACATGTAATCTTTGAACACGCTTGCGATATCTTCTTAGGATTCCTCTTTCTACAATAGCAACAGCTCATTATTGTTGCTTCACAAGATCAAAAGTCCTGAGAGAGGCGCTGTAAGTTTGAACCCAGTCACTCATCGCTGACAGACCGCATCTCCGGCGACCGCCGTTCCTCCGTTGAAGATGAGCTCCCAGAGGCGACGGTTCCACCTGCGCTGGCTCACCCCCTAATGAAGCCGCCGTAATCGCGCTCGTGCAGGACGCTCGCTTCTCATTAGAAGTCAGGTTGGAAAAGCAGCGAGCAGCTCTTTGATGTTGCCAAAGATCCTCACCACTGTGTTCAGAACAAAGAGCGTCTTCCTGCGGCGCTGAGGGGCGGAGGAGACGTCCTGCCCCTGCGCTAAGGACGACAGGCAGTTTGAGCTCCAGGAGCTTTTGTTTTAGATGCACAAACAAGCAGGAAATGAGGAAACAACCTTCTGGTTTTGTGAATCGTTCTGCGCGGTCCAAACGGGAAAAGAGCCGAGTTGACCAAATAATAGCCAACATGGCGCACGTCTGTTGACCCATGACCTCACAGGACACAGCAGCAGTCAGCAGCGGAGCCCAGCCCAGTATATGTGCAGCAGCAGATCCACTTTCAGTTTACATATTTTTGTCAATATTCCGAGGCATCAGATTGAAGTTTAAGGTTGCATTTCCATGATCTCGCGGCGCTGGCTGCCGTCTGGAGATAAGAGGCTAGAGTCACCAGCCCGGCTCCACATGACAGAACCAGACTGACTGCGAGGGAGCGTTGCAAAAACTCTTCTTTTTCTTGACTCATTTTAGATTGTCTGAGGATGTCGGACACACACGGGAGCTTCCGGCGTTGGCGCTGATTAAAAAGCACCGCCACCCTCCTCCCCTCAGCCGAACAGCTGCGGGGAATTACACCGAATCAGAGAGGCTTCTCTAATGGTCTGCATACCTGCAGGGCGGTGGGAGTTTGTCAGCTAGCCACACGCTGTTTACCAGAAATGTCTGAACGGCCCCTCCCCTACCTCGGAATGGGGGGGTGAGACAAATAGAACTGCGCAACAATTATGATGCCTGGTTGTCACATTTACAGCCATGAACCACTGATCACGTCCAAGAAACACTTACCAATTATTGTTGAATATGTTCAGGAATTCTTTTGTTTCTTCATTGCTTGGATGATCCCAGAACACTGATGTCCTCCTCCTGAAAGAATTCATCACATGTGATGTTTGCAGATGCTGCAAAACGGTCCAAGATGGGACCAAACAAACACACATGATCGGGCCCGGAGTCTCCAGAGGGACTCTGCTCCCATCTGACACCAGAGCTGGGCAGTGACGGGTCCTGGCAGCCGTGGACGGGAATCAACAGATCAGCTGCCAGTGGCCAAACACATCACTGCGCACGTTTGACCGGCGTAATTACACCAGGACTCATTACCTGTGAGCTGAGGGAAATCAGGGTTTTAGTCCAAATGTCCAGCCATTCAGCTTTTCCGGTCTGCTTCTGCAGTGTTTATCTCCTCAGATAAGTACTTTATATCCTTAGTCTGCCCTCAGACAGTATCATTATTAATCCCTCCACAGTTTCACTAGTTAGATTAATATTTCTGGTTTTAGATACTGCTGCATCTTATTAAATTAGAACGTCATCAAAGTTCATTTAGTTCAGTCTTTCATTTCAAAAAAAGTAAAACTTTTTGTGCAGCTGATAAAAAACCCCTGACATTCAGTGTCTCGGAGCGTTAGAAGATTGTCACGGTCTCTGCCAGAATCAGGACAATCCAACGCAGCTGTCAGGCTCTCTGCAGCCACCAGCCCACCCTCACACACCTGTCCTCCCAGGATTTAAACCCCAGGTTTACACACCCTCTGGCAGAGTGTTTGTTGCCTCATATTTGACTTTTCACCATTTATTCCCAGCCTGAGTTGCTGATTTGTTGTCTACCCTTCCTGCTCATTTGGAATATATTTTAAATCTATACGCTTTATGAATGAGTGAAGCGGCTTCTTCAGGATATATTCAGATCCAGAAATAAATCCCTGATGAGGATCAATCACCCGCCTGTGCTCTGTAATTACCCATTTATGGTTGAAATAAACTAGTCTTGTTTACATGGCTGTCAGGTTTTTCACTCCTGATTCTTTGCGGTCTTGAATGAGTCTGATCTAAATCACCTTTAACTCTGCCCCCTAGTGGTAGAAACGTTCTGAGCAATTACATGATGCTGAGGTGCAAACCATGAATTAAAGTTGTAAAATGTGTTTATCTTAATTCTGAAGATTATTAACAATATTAATTTCAAAACCAAAGAGGAACCATTTTATTTGTGCGTTATTGAGTAGCTTAGGTTACAGAGCCGTCCACTGAGCTGCGGTGGACGGCTCTGTGAGCAGACGTTAAGGAGCCGAGCGGCGCCTCAGGTTTTACAGCCCTCAGTAGACAAGGAGGCGATCGACGGAGAAGAGGAGCCTCCCCTGAATTCTGATTACAGCAACTTTGCGGCACCTGTGGGACTGCGAACCTGCCATAAATATTCACAGCAGCCTAATTGTGTGTACCGGGGTGGTATATAGACCCGGCAGCGGGCAACTTAGGGGTAATCGATGCTCCAGACTGCAGTAGTTTGGCAGCTCGCTCAGACTTGGCCTGGGAGGAAGTCTCAGGAACAGTCTGTGCTGGATCCCTGCGCAATGAAGAAAATCCAGCCGTTTTGCTCCGTCACGCACGTCTTCCTGCCTTGGCTGCACTTTCGTTTGCACTGAAAGCTTATTTAAAAGCCCCCCCCCACACTGGTCATGGGCACCTCCCCTAGTTCTTTATTGACTGCTGTACTAATTGCAACCCACATAAACAAAGGGCGGAGGGGACTTGGTGGTGTAAAATGCTCAGATAATTAGTTTTGTAGGGGGAGGATTGTGTCTTTGCACATTGATCTGGTGGTTGACGTGT
>BJFM01000849.1:50779-61341 GCA_016586285.1 Arothron firmamentum
GGGGGGGGGGGGGGGGGGGGGGGCGCGACGGCGGCAGAGGAACCGTCAAGGTCACTGGTGACACACCAGCGAGTGCCAACTCACGTCCCACAAGCCTGTGAGCAGAGCTCGCTGGAGATTCCGTTTCACGCCGTGATGTTGACTCCACAGTCGTAGGGAGCCGATTCTGAAAACTGAATGATGCTGTCTGGCGTGGCGGACGCGCCCAGATCGATGACACGGGCCAGCAGACGAATGGAATGACAGTGCTGGAGCAACGGCCGGTCAAAGCGGGACATTACAGCGCCAGAGAGCGCAGTCTCACTTTGTTAATGGCGGCGAGCAGCCGGTTTTGTGAAGCTGTAAGAGGATTACAGGTCGTTTGTTACGGTTGCAGTCTGGGTAACGGCGATAAGGCCGCGAGAGCCTTTCAGGTACGCTCGCTGCCAGGCAAGGGGAGACGGGTTCGAGGGCACGGTATTCAGGGACGAGTGGGATGGACGGATTGTGCCACAGGTTGTTTTGCACTGATAACTCAAATATAGTCTGGCTGTAGGTAATTGGATCGTGTCCGAGTTGTTTTGCAGAGCTGGACATCGATAACAAGCGTGACCGTAACTCCTGGCTGTGAACAGCTTTTACACCTTTCCATTATTTTGGATAAATACTTTAATTTCGGAAGCATCCACAGCTGATTCCACACCGCGTTAAAACCGCAGTGCCGAGCGCGTTTGCTCGCCCGATGAGAAGGAGCGCGACCTTGCCTGCTGATAAGAGACGACCGGACAGAGCGACTGCATCCCAGCTGCAGCTTCAGAAGGAGAGGAAGAGCCCATTCATCCGGGCTTTTGTGTGATCCTCCTGCATAAAGAGAAAACAGGCTGGAGGAGAAGAACGCTCTTCCCACGACTTTGCGGCAGCAGATCCTCTTTGATCAGGCGTTCTGCCTCCTCTGATGTGGTCTGCTTTGAGCAGAAGGGTGAAGACGGGGCAGCGAAGACTTTAATGAATCTCAAACAGAGTCAGCGTTAACGCTAAAAACGGTTTTAGCTTTTCCACTGACGCTCACTTCTTGACAATCATCAGCTGATAATGATTTTATACACAAAAACTAGCAGGAAAAGTAAGGCGTGATAAATGGAAATTCTTTTTGATGGCGGCCCTGTATTCAGCAGCTCAGCTGAGCAGAGGCGCTGATAGATGGAGAGCGGGGGCGACCGTCATCATCAGCCTTTCCTCCTGTCTGCTCCCTGGGGCCCCCCACATCATTGGGCTCACTCCAGTGCTAATAGCCCTGTCTAAGAGCTAGCAAGGCACCTTTTGGAGGTAATGCTCCCCGCTGCAATTTTGTGTGCCACTCAGCTGTGACATGTCCTTAGCAACAGGAAATTACCGAAGAGTGCTGATGTGGGGAATTCCCCCCCCCGTCCAAAAGGTTATACCTGCTGCAAGACAGAACTATGAATGATGTGTGTGCGCGCGTGCATGTGACTACATACATGCATGTGTGGCCCGAGAATGTTTTCTGCTGAGCACGCAACAAACATCAGCCAATCATAATTCAAGCAGCTCCCTACTGCAACCCTTCCTCCATACGTGCTCATGGATTGTGACACTGTGCTTCACACACACACACACACACACACACACGTGCGTTGAACTGAAAGCAGCTGGTAAACGTTGGCCTACGTTCACCCGGCGCTGACCCCCGCAGACAGTGCAGGGGGGAAGCTGTAAAATCCCCCTCAGCCGCCTCAGCTGCAGGCTCGGCTGAGCGGAGACGGTGGAGCTCTCTTTGACTGCTCAGCCTGTGGATTACCTCTCAATATGGGATTACGCTCCGGTGAATGAGCGAAGACACAATAGTGGCGCCTCACTTTTGAATTGTACAATAGAGATTAAGCGATGGAGCTGCAATGGAATATCTGCGGATCTGGTGTCAGCCGCTGGAGACGTGTGTTGCTTGCTGTCAGTCAAGTTCCTCTCTCTCAAGATATCCTCTTAATGAGACACCGTTTCAGATTTATATTCCTAACACACGGGTCTGTTCCAGGGTCTAATGTTCTCCTCTGATTGTGTGTTTGAAGGTTTGTCACAATCACAGAGCAAAGGAAGACCGATCCTGATGGGTCACGATCAGATTTCTGTTGTAAATCTGCCACCCTGAAGTGTTTTGACAGGCACTTTGTCACAGAAGCAGGGACTCTACCCGGTTTGCACTCTGCTGGTTTGGGCCACACAAGCAGCAGCGGTCTGGTAGGCTCTGATAGCTCTCCTTGTTTGTTCTTGCACCTTCATGCATTGCACCATAACGGTTCCTTAGTCAGGCTGATGGGTAACTGGTGCTGGAACTGATGGGAGACACAGATTTCATTAATACAGCCTGGTTACAGTCAGACTACCAGTAGTAGTAGTCCTATATAACTTGTTGATCCTTACATTAAATGAATGTAATATTGCTCCACCTTAATCTTTGCTGAGAAGTGAGAAGTGAAGCATGAGAGGAGCTCGTCCTTTCCCTCCTCATTTGCTTGCTGTCTGTATCTCTCTTCCACCTGCTGTCATTTTGCTCCCCAAGTTAGTGTCGGCAGGGTTTATGAGCCGTCCTCGCCCATACGTCCTCATCCGTCGAAGCAGTTAAGCAGATCTCAAAATCATTCTGCGTCTGGAGTTTATCAATTTCACATTGCCCTTTAAAAAGGGAGGAGGAAAAGATCTCCAATTAACTGCCTGAAGAAGGAGAGATGAAGATGTGCGCTCATCTTTTCAGAGGCAGCACCGGCCATCCCATTTCCTCATGCAGTGGATCCATCGAGAAATGGGAAGAAGAGGGTCTTTGTGGTGGAAATGACCGACGAGCATCTGTAACGCCTGAACAGAGCTGGCTCCTGGGCTCCCTGCAGACCTTTCTTGCACATGTTAGCTGCTCCATGAAATGTGACGTTTAATCCATCCAAACTACACAGGAAAGCCAGAAAGCCCTTCTTCAGCCCATCTGCAGCGTTTACCGCATGTTTGGGTGTCTGGTTCCTCTTCCTGCTTCCCGTCATCTATTATCACAGCAGAGGAATGGTGTTAATTTGGTCTAATTCCTCATTATCACATAATTGATACAGAATTTCAATGAAGTCATGAGGAGGTAATTACCTGCCATTCTGTTTGACTAACAGAGAATCCATTTTGAATCTACAGAGGCAAAGAAATCGAATGAAAATGCAGCATGATGAGAATAAATAAAACCTCTCCAGTCGCACCAGGGCGACAGGAATGATTTTAGTCCTTCTTGTCAGACCAAACTAAAGACCCTTTCATATTAACGTTAGAGTCTGAAACATCCCCTCACATTTACCCACAATAAAGTGAAATTCAATTCTGCTGGAGTTGAATTGAGTGGAAAACTGTAGGAGCAGCATGAGGAATTTTACCGCAACAGGTTACTGCACATATGCCAGGACCTGCTGTTTTATTTCCAAGCACTAAAAATAAAGTCCATTTCTCTCAGTTTGAATCCCAGGTGCTTCCACAAACATGTGGCATATACGGCATGTTTCTCAGCAAAGATGCAGTAGAGAGAATCCATTTGCTGCAAAAAGGATTCTGCCATCCACAGGAAACCTGCAGCTTCTAATGAACTCTGCACTCATTAGGTCCCATATAAAATAATGGCCTGCGTGCTGTGCTGCAACATGTGTAGCCGAGGCTCCAGCACAGACCAGGGAAGCAAAGTTCAACCTCATCATCCACATGTAGATATTAATAAGTGGAGGATGAGTTTGTCTGTCATTCCCCATTTTGTGAATGTCAGTCTTCATCCATAAAACAATCAATCAGTTGGCTGGTAGGGCACTGGGTTTTTGTCCGATGAGGCAGCGTTTTAATGGCTGCTCATTGTTCATTCCCTCAGATAAACACATAATTTCCCCTCACTGACTCAGTAACCCCCATTTTTTAAGAAATAAATACCGAAAATGGTGCAGGTCGTCAACCTGGTTGTGACTGAAATACAAATGGGAAGTTTTTCTCGCAGGGCGTCTGTCTCCCCCTAGTGACGGCTTTGTGAATAGAATATAAAATGATGAGGGATATTAATAGGTCTGTAAAAATGATCTGTTTGGATATTTCATTGTGATACCGGTGTGCTTCCTCTTAAACAGTGTTTCTATGGCTCATCCTCCTCTCCTCTTTTCTTCCACATCTTTCCTGTGATTTCCCAAAGTCCTCACTCCACAGCCCTCTCGGGCTTGCCTAATGAACAGCATTCATCAAAGTCCCACCGCTTTGATCAGAGCAAACCCACTGTGCCATGCCTCCCTCCTGACTCCCTACCGTAGCTGTGGACACTCCCTCTGAGCAGGCGCTCGTATGTCTTCATGTTCAAACAAAACAAGGGCTCGCACACACACGACTCATTAGAGGACCAGCCTCTGCTAGTAATGATGCTTCTCCAGCATGGAGCTTGTTACCGTGTGATGGACTGCATCTCCATAACCGGCTGTAGTCTGAAGTGATGCAACACGCCTCACAGAGCCTGTAGCGTGGTTGCTCTCCATATTTTTTAAGGCTATGCTACCAGCATTTTTACAGATGGATGGATAATGACCCCTCGATCTTCTCAGAAAAAAGAGTGCAAAGTCGTTCTTTTCCCTCTGGTGAATGTGCAGGAGGAGGGAAACAGGAGTGTGATAGATTGCAAAATGGTCCAAGGGATCAGGACAGGTGGAGGGAGGAGGCTCCTTATGGATACATAAATCTATGATCTAGTTTAACAGTTACCCTCCGCTGCACCCGTCCAGCCAGCTCCAATAACCGCCATTATCTGACCCCGCAACGCATTACGAGCTCTGCGTCCACCATTAGCATTCATCAAAGCCGCAAAGAGCGCGTAACGGGTATCTGCAGTTGGAGGTGGGAACCATCACAGCCGAAGCCTCTAATGAGGGTGGAGGTACACTACATCAATTTGAGTATTTATTAGGCAAGTCCAGTGAATGGGAACCACTTTAGATCTCTGGCAGAACACTGGTTTTACTGTAGACGCAGACAACCCCATCAATAGTGTGATTATCCCCAGATTTAAAGGCCGCCGTGAACTCCATTTTCTCTGCCTTTATTAATAGGTTAAATGTAATTAGCTGGATGGACAAATGGCGGCAGATCCAGGCTGTCTCCAGTAGGTCTGTCCCACTGTGTGAACTTTGCGAGCCGCTGAAGAGTGAAGGTCCATGTGGAGGAGCAGATAATAACATTTAAAATACTCTGCATGCTCCTCTGGGTAGAGCTGAGCGGAGGAGCATAAAGCTTCATAAATATGCTCTGGTAACACATTTTAAGGTGTATTGTGGTGAGTTTTCTGAGCTGCTGATCCGGGCCAACGTCGTGCCCACCAACCGAGCGTGACCGAGCAATCAACGTCAACATTTTGCAAACCGTCGCTTTCAAAATGTCACAGGAAAAGTGACATGCTGTCCGTGAAAAGGACATTAGCTCGCTCCAGCTTTCCAGATCCAAAAAGTCTTTCATCACAGCAGCTGAGGCTGGAGTTATTACCATAAGGATGCACCACAGTCTGCATATTAATGGCCCCTGCTGCGGGTCTGTAGGAGACCAGTTGACCAGTTTGGAGATGTAGTGATATTAAGCATGTGAGTTAAAAGAGAATCTCGTGTGTGTGTGTGTGTGTGTGTGTGTGTGTGTGTGTGTGTGTGTGTGTGTGTGTGTGTGTGTGTGTGTGTGTGTGTGTGTGTGTGTGTGTGTGTGAGAGAGAGAGAGAGAGAGAGAGAGAGAGAGAGAGAGAGAGAGAGAGAGAACATCCAAGGCAACAACATCTCGATCTTTCTAATGACTCTGTGTTCTTGTAAACCAGTTTCCAAAGGGTAGAACCATAAATCCAGTGTTTTTATTAGATCCCTGCAAAACTGGAGCTGAGAGTAGATCCAGCAGGAACGTTCAGGCCGGCCTGCTACCAGGCTGCTCCTGTCCTGCCTTTCAGCTCATAAACACAAAGCTTCTAGTGAAACATTAATTAAGCCGAAGGGAACGTCTGATGCTACATTTATGAGACCAGAGCTGCTTGAAAGCACTGCTCATCTCCTAATTCTCTGCTCGTAATCCAGTTAGTCTACAACCATCCACTCCTCGCTGGGGTCCTTTGTTACAGCTCACTGCACCAGGACCAATAGATCTGTCTGCAGACCACACTGAAGATGGAAGCTGGAATCCTGATCATGACCTGATGATTCCAGTTGTTTCGTCGGGACGATCAACCCTTGCTGTCATCAGGATGACTGTGTCTGGACAATCCTTCCGCTCTGTTGTTTTGGCAAACCTCTCTGCAACACTGATTTTCTGGTACTATTGGATGTGGACTACAATAAGAAAACATCCATTTTTAATCAGGCTTTTTTAAAATTCCCCTCCCCGTGCTCACTGACCTTCAGCCCGTGAAAATTCAACTCAATAATTCAGTACGTTCTGCATTTCCCACCCCCTCTGGTACACACACACACACACACACACACACACACACACACACACACACACACACACACACACACACACACACACACACACACACACACACACAAACACACACGAGGTACAGACACACACATGATTGGCTCCCAGCAGTATGATTTATGGATTGTGATTGCTGCATGTGGGGAACATGTTTCCACCCTGACAGCTGACTTGTATCTCGGTCTACATTTTCTTTTTCCATTCTGTTTGTTTTCCTTCCGTACTCCCCTCTTCCTTATCTTTTCCCAGCTCCGGGCCATGGCAAGTTCTCTCATTTTCCAACAGACTTCCATTTCAGTGAAGATCCGATAGTTTCTTTCTCCATTTCAGGCCGAGACCACGACCCCTAGATCCTGCAGCTTATTTATGCTTCATCTCGTTTCTCCTTCCTGTTTAATTTCACACCTGAGCGTCTCACTGCTGCTTCACCTGTCCGTCTCTGGCGGACGGTGACACCACGGCCGTTCATCTCAGGTCATATACAAAAGTAATTAACTGCAATACACTGAGTCCAAATAGGATGAAGACATGTCTAATGCAGCGAATATGTGTGTGTGAATGTAAATCAACGCTGCAACGTCAGTACGATCTTAGCTGGGAGTCAGGTGTGCAGGAGAGGTTGAGCCATCATTGAACTGACCCTGAGAGATAAACGCAGCCGTGTAATTCTGCGTCGTCATCAGAACCGAGCAGCTCTGATGTATCTTTGCCATCTCTTCAACGCCCGGCCAGCTCAGGACCGCACAAAGTCGTCGTAGTTTGAAAATAAAAAATGGCGCCCCTGCTCATCCCAGGCCGTCTGTTTGACACATGTGATGCAAGCTGACAGCAAGACACCAAACATTCAGGCCAGGGTGGCCAGAGGCACCGTGGCAACAGGATGCTCCTTCTGTGCTCCCTGCAAATAGCGTCCTGGACGAGAGAAAAAAAGAGTTAGAGCTGCACTCGGCTCTCTGAGCACAGCAGGTTGCAGACCTGGAAGGAATGACATCACCGACACACACACACACACACACACACACACACACACACACACACACACACACACTTGAACAGAGATTAAATCAGTAATAGATAAGAATAGCAAACCATGCAGAAGGCGCAGCAGAGTTTTGCAGCGTTGGAGAAGAACCCAGAGTTGGGGTCCGGATGACGAATCGAATCGTTTTGCTTCATCTGTTTTGTGTTATATTGTTGCGGCGCCTCAGGTTCCGCCTTATCTGTAGTTTAGGGACGGTGACAGGTTATTTTTCTTGAAGCTGAAGCCATTTATAAGGGCAGAATTCCAGCATACCGGAGAGGAACCAGCTCTGAGAGGAGACAAAAGCGTCTGATGATCACGCTTCCATCAGACCCTTCGACCCACATAGGTTTTCCTCTTCTGAAAACACCAATATCCTTTGGATAGATTAGCCATGTAATAACCCCACTTTCATCTGAGTGCAAAGACACCGCTGAGATCCCCATACCTATGATGAGGGAGAGCAGCTAGTCCGTTTCATGCCCGCTCTGACGCTCTCTTCCACCCCAGCCTGTCTTTCAGATAATGTCCTATTCAATTAGAAACTGAAGATATCACAGTGGGTTTTTTAATGAGCGGAGCGTAAAAAGGCATCGGAGAATCATACACAAGGATAATGGCTGCGTGCAGGAGCGTGAGGGATCCATACTAGACGCACTCTTGCCTATCCATCCTCAGAATGCTTCCCTTGAGCAAGCCGGGGCCTGAGAGCTGCCGCCTCTGACCTTTCACCGCCACCGTGTGAAGGGATGCAGAATCACACGCCCCTTTCACGGCAGCCGCTACTTAATACCAAAAAAAAGCTCATTTAATGTGCTCAGCCTCTGAAACAGAGCCTGGAGACGCTGAGGGTATATTGGGTCTAAATGCCCCTCTGACTGCTGGTGCAGCTCAGTTAATAAGGCCGGTTAATGACTTGTCAGCCTGCAAAGGTTAATGCATGATATATCAGTGCAAATGGCAATTTATGAGAGGAATACCTTTTTTAGAGGTAAAATGTGCACATTTAGGTTTTATATTCAATTAACAACACCAACCAAGTGAAAACAAGTACACAGAGCTGGATTTTCTGAAGACAGAGATGGATTTTAAACCACTGAGGCTCCGAGCTGTCAGTGGGACTCAAATAAGAAATGTCTTTGTGAGGAGCGTGGCTGCAGCCATCAAAGTGTGATCACTTCTGCTTGCAGGGGCAGGATGGATAAAGCGGGTGTGCAGCCGCTGACAGATAGCCAGCGCTGCCTCACGCCGCTGCGCTGGGATTTGTCACCTCGCTGACATCATTGTGTCACCACCTCATGGGTGGGAAATTATGATGGTCACTTGTTCCAGGCAGGAAAGAACAAGGGATACAAATCCGCTTATGAGCAATTGCGGTTGCTATATGTTGAGCAAAGTCAATTTAAATGAGATTTGTGTTTTTCCTTCCCCCTGATTTGACTTGATGGCAGCTTTCTGCCATGGAAGCAACTTAAAGGAGTCATCTTTGGTTTCATTTGGTTTGATTTGATACCTGGAAATAGCAGATTTTGGGAGCATTGTCTCCTCTGGTTCCGCCTCTCCTCTGTCTTTTTCCATGACACTGCAGGCTCCCTCAAGATTAGATTTGAATTTATGAAGATTGGCTCACCTGCAACGCCGCCGTAATCTACGCCGCCCTAGTAATTCACGTTTAGGCCCTCGTTTCTGAGGCGGTCGAGCGGCGCGATATTTCACCCTGACAATGTAATCACAGTTCCACATTAAAAAGTCATTATTGTTTAAAATCGGACTCCTGGCTGAGAAAACACTGACTAGGCCAGAGCTGTCGCTCCCATTTATGCGCATGTTTACCCTGGAACAGAGGTCGGCCTGATTTAAACGCGTGCTCACCTCCTTATTGATCTGGCAGGGCTTTGAACCGGCGTCCAAGCGCTCACAGAGTCACATCGTTGTCTGCTGGAGCCGCTTGTGCTTTTTGTGCTGATGAGCAGGTGCTGTAGGTAACGAGCTTTGATCCCTGCAGATGAGCGGAAGGATGAATACACAACAGGTTGGTTCTGATGGCTCAGACCTGCTCTAATCCATCATTACTCCGTTTCAGGCAGCCTTGGATAGGAAGGCTTTTCTGCATTTTTCTGCATTTAGCAGCGACAAACCCCAGCGGTTCCCGATGCTGCAGGTCGGGGTGTGTGGATTGTGAAGCCACGGATCCGATTAGGCATCTTCTGGCCCTGAACACAAATTTCTGCTGCAATCTGAACAGGTTTTAAATGGGATTTATTCCAGTATTTTCTGTAAAAATGGTCCTGGTTTTCATTGCCGAAGGTCGTTGTCTGACATCCTTTTAAGCAACAGAAGTGAAATTCCAAGAACAGAGACCAGGTAGGCTCATCTCCTGTCGTGTCCTCAGGGCAGACGGTGAGCGGGAGTCTAACACTGATGCACACAAATTCATCATATAACTGATAAAATATCTGTCTTCCTATTTTTTTCTTATCTTATCGCGAGTGTGCTGGGGATGAACTGTCATTGAACTCCCCCTTTGCTCAGGTTTTAATCAGCGTGATGTCAGCGCGGGATCAATAGCATCTTTTCACGTCCCACACTTTTCACCTCTTTTCCTACGCGGATCAATAGCGCCTTGTAGTCCCGGCACCTCGCTCCGCCGACGCTGACCCCAGGCCATCGTAGTGTCGGGTATAATTGGTGCGATCTGGTAGGTTTCAGTCTCGGGACGAGATTATTAAAGGTACGACTGCTGAGGATGGAGCGGAAAGCCTGGGTGGAGCGCCGGTTGGCAGCAGGTTTGACGGATTGATGGATTAAAGAAGTCTTCCTGTGAGATGCACGTCCCGCCTCAGATCTGTGGGGATGGAGGCGCCTTTGTGAACGCTGAACCTTTGTTTTCCTGGAGATTTATGATGTTGCAGGGAGTTGGCAGGAGCTGCTGTGATTACTGCTTACACCCTGATTTATACCTCTCTTTTAATTATCTCAGGGTGTCTGCAGCTTGCTGATGCCAATACGTCCCTTCTTTAGGGACCAGCGGGGGGGGGGGGGGGGG
>BJFM01000849.1:61353-77224 GCA_016586285.1 Arothron firmamentum
GGGACTTGTCTATGGTTTCCACCATGCCGGTTCTGCGGCCCCGGACTCCAAACGGGGATCCGGTGCCCCCCTAGCAGCGTCCCAGTCCTCCCAGGAGCAGAGCTGACGGGTGGCTGCGACGTTGACGGCCGGAGCGGGAGCTGAAATCTGAACCTTTCTTTTCCCATCAGGCCTTTGTGGTCCACAGAATTCACATCCCTCAGCTCGTCTTCTCTACTTTTTCTCTTCTCTAAACTACCCTCTCCTGAAAAATCACACTCGACGGGCCTCATTTCAGCAACAAGCTGCTGTTTTTCCATTTTCTTCCCAGTCGGTGGGATTTGAAATCCCCATCGAGGCCGCTGCTCCGCTCCTGACTCCCAGTGTTAATTGGATGAAAAAAACAGCGTGTTGTGGGTTAGGTGACTTCAAACTTTATTCCCGTGAGCTATCGCTTAACATATTTTCCAATTTATTTCAAATTTTATATTTTAAACGAACCCTAATTCTCTATAGGTGTGAAAATCTGGTGTTTTAAATTGTTTTCAGCCAAATCTCTGAACAAGCCGAAGCCCCATTAGCTTAAATTCCTGGCTTTATTCTTCATTCAGATGATTTAAACTAATTATATTTCCAGAGATGCATTTCTTTTAATCTAATTACTCAAAGCGTTCTAAGCACGATAATCCTGATTCCACAGCCGGAATGCTGCTCACACGGGGACGTGGATTTGATTTAAGCAGGTTCATTTCAAGTCGGCCTGCTTTTGTCTCTCCTAATCATTTTTAATGTCTGTCATTAAGCTGTCCCCTGGGGGGTTGAGGCTCGTTTCGGCAGCCAAGGTTGTCTCCCCATTAATCCTCCTTTTGTCCCACAAACCTGACGCGTCTCTGCCCCCTCCATCCATGACAGAAGATGCGTTCAGGAGCTGACGCTAAACAGACAAACGCCGAAAGGCTTTTCGCCCCTGCTCATGCTCTTATCCACTAATTCAAACTCAGCCGGGCGACGGCCTGAACCTCACAGGTGATTTCAAAACACTGACTTCAAATCAGACCAACCTCAGAAAATAGATTCACACCACTTTTTTTTTTTTTTTTTTTTTTTTTTTTAGGAATTTGGATCAGGAGAAGGGATTAAAGCGGAATTATCCTAATGTGTCACACAGATTTCGTCAGTGCTGTCAACAAAAAAAAAAGGCTTAGCATGAAACGACAGGATTTGTGAAGATGTGTCATTTTGGGTTTTAGAGACCCTGGGTGTCACTTCTCAGCCCTGTCTGGTGCCGTCTGAGCCCCTGGGATACCGCAGCAGACGGAGCCGATTGTGGCTCCAAGACTGTCACTGAACATAGCCTCGTTTCCACAGACGCTTTCCTCCTCGTCATTTCCTCCGCTGGTCTCTTCAGCCTCCTTCAATTCCCACTCAGGAAAATCAATGCTGGGCCTATCACCTGATTAGATCAGGTGGCGGCCCTTGATGACATTAGCGGGGTCTGCAGGACCTCACGAGGGACGTGGTGATCCGGTTAGGTGGAGACGCTGTCCGCTGTCCTTGTCCTCTCTACATGTTGAGTCCCAAAATCCTCCCTCTGCTGTGTGTGTGTGTGTGTGTGTGTGTGTGTGTGTGTGTGTGTGTGTGTGTGTGTGTGTGTGTGTGTGTGTGTGTGTGTGTGTGTGTGTGTGAACTGTTTCCTGTCTCAGACGTGATCATCTCCTCGCTGTCCCAGGCAGGAGCGGCTGGTGGCGGCGGTGGGCAGTGGGGCGAGCGGCGGTGTCGTTGATGGATGAGTCTGCTCATTGCTCGCTCCAGCGATTAGGTCAGCCGCCCAGGAGACCAGGCAACATGTCTTTGCGCGAAATGCTGATGCCGGACTTATTTACAAGTCCAGCTGCATTAGCGCTGACGCCCTCAGCGAGCCAACTCGGTTCCGAAGATTTGCACCTGAGATCGTTTGCGTCTTCAGAGCTCGTGTCCTGTAAACCGGTGACCGTCCTGTCTCGCATACGGAGCTTAAACTCTCCACGCTGGACTGGAATCATTCCCTCCTCCCCAGCAGCCCATTTCCATTGTTCGTTGCTGGACGCTCCGGCTCTTAAACTGAAGGATTGGCTGCCATACTTGTCAAGCTGTCATCTTCTGCCCTGATTCATTCCCGTTCCCAGGATGAGCAGGAGGAGCAGCATCCGCTCCCAGCAGTGGGATCATCTTGTCAGAGTTGTTTCTAAAGCAGCATTACTGCACTAAAACAGACGGCTGCAAGAGAACTGAACGGGAGCGATGGCGCAGTGTCAGACTTTAATGTGTAATTACACTGCAGAAACTGGCTGCGCCTCTTTATTACCACAACACTGCTGAAATCTTCCTATTTCCTATAAATGGGCCGTTTTGCACGTTTAGCTGGATGCTTGTCTCCTCTTTGAAGGGCAGATGTCTTCTGAAGGACGCACCAGTGATGTCCACTGAGACCCTTCAGTAGTTCAATAGTTAACAATGTTCAACCTGACAGTAAATGCTAATAAACATCCTTTGGTGCAGGATGCCCTCTTTTTCAATTTCCGTAGCGTTTAGACAACCGCGGCCTGAACTGTAGATCAAATTTTACGACCACGTGCATTTTATTAACATATTTACGCCAGGACCATTCTTCTCTGTGCGTAGTTAAATCCAGGCCTTTCATCTTCACGTGCACACGTCCATAAATGGTGATTACACGCTGGCTGACACAAACTGACCCGCACGGGACACAAAAGGATGGCGAACAAGGGGAACTCCTGCCTCATCCAGCAGGAGCGCTGTAAAGATAAGGAGACAGCTGTCGTGGCTGCGCTCAGGCCTCGTGCCACCATGCTGACTATTGTCTAAACACACACACACACACACACGATGCGATATGTTTTTATGGTACACATGTTGGAGGGAAACGCTTCATTTCCTGCAGTGGCAGCTGCCCGTGAGGCGTTCATGGACGCTGTTGTCACAGCTCTGGTTAAATTCTGATTAATAGTCTTTATTAATGCTTTGTGATTGTAGCTGTTGCCGCTCCGTCGGCCCGTCCGTGTGCTAAACGGAGGCTGGAGGCTGTGGTTGCGATGGTCACGCTGAGGCCGACCGGCAGCTGATTGGTTCCCGAGTGTCAGAAAATCCAACTACCCCACAGGCGGGACACAGGCAGGACACAGGCGGGACACAGGCGGTTCAGGGTGTATCTCAGCAGGTGGCTGGATGGTTTAGCAGCAGCATCTGCACTAGGTGGGGGCCTCCGTCTGGAGGCCGGGGCTCTCCGGGCGACTCCCAGAAGAGGACATTCTGCTCCTCTATCATTCCATCCACCACTCTGTTGCGCTAAAATGCTAGAGCAGCCCAGTGTGTGAAAAGCCATTTCATTCTTCTTGTGTGGAGTGGCAGCAACGGGCTCCTCACGCCTCCACCAGCCTGATCCTCCCTGTGACCCCAGAGGCCACATCCGGCCAGGACTGGGCTGATGCCCCACTGGGCTGCTCCGCCAGACCCGTTCTATCCGGGCCCAGGCTGCCTCCACGCTGTGGAATTCTCCCTTTTCGTTGCCTTCAGGGTTTTGATGGAGTATAAACCGGAGGGCAAAATGAGGAAATGAAGTAGTTTATCTCAGAGAGGCACAGTTACACTCGGAACACGTGAGGAAATTAGTGTTTAGTCGAGAAGAAGCAGCTGTATTTACACATGCTGAGTAATTCTGCATGATGGAGGGATTTAATATCTGCTGTTTTCAGTTAGAGTCAACATCATGAGTATTCTTCAGTAAATTACACAAAAAAACAAATACAAAAATGTTCACTGTAGCTTTAATTCTGATCTGAGAGCAGGAATAAAGTTCTGCTACAGCGGAAACTGTTGATGTTGATCCACGTCGTTAATCATGAAACAGGACAATTCTACGGACTCTGGAGATCTCCTGACTCCAGGATAAGACTGACATTTGATGCTCGGTTAACTGAGGGCTCGCCATCATTTTTTACAGCCCCGCTGATGTCCGCCTCGGAGGGAAATCTGGCTTTTCCTCAACCACCACCATCAGGTCAGACGTGAAGCACAGGAACGCCTGCAAAAGGAGCCAGTGTGGAGAGAAGCCAGCATTCTTTTTGGATGCTAGTTGTAATTCATCAGACTGGAGCAAACTCCAATTATTTCCTCTCTGCAGGAAAAAAAACGCGTAGACATTCTAAGAAATGAAGTCATAAATGTTCGTTTTACCTAATATATCATTAAATTATGTGGTGCATGATGCTACAGGCTAACTCCACACTCATCACCCTGCTGATATACTGTATTAACTGTATATTAGCAGGAAGGGCGAGAATGTTGCACATTGTTAAAAACACAATCCATCATTTCACAATTCACAAAGGCACTGATGCCAATGTTTACGTCCTGAATGTGAGTCTGTGCCGCTCTGCTCTGTCCCACACAGTTGGCCTAGACGACTCCATTGTTGCTTTTTGTATATATGTGTGACTTTCCCCCTCATGTTATAGCAGCGAAGCATTCAGATCTGACACATCCTCCAGTAATAAAACTAATATTGCAAGATAATTATCTTGGCTTTTACAACGCGCCCACTGCATTCCCCTGGAGGGGAATCTGTCAAGCGTCTGCGGGTGAATTTTTGCTTTTTATTAGCTCACGTTCGCACCCCGCCTCACTATCTTAGATGTAACACAGTAGCCGAGCTTTATAGCGATGGCAGCACGCTATAAAAAATTAATGGATCAGTGGTGGCATACTAATGGAATGGTGAAGAGAATGCATGTTTCGCAGTACCAGCGCTGTTTTGGGAAGTGCAGCGAAACTTTAACATGCTGCAGATGCTGAGACGCACATTTAAAAAAGGAAAACAAAGATGTTTCTGCTCGAAATTTCTGCACACAGAGAGATTCTTTAGCCCTCAGTGTCAAAATCTTCACACACCTTGACTTCTGACAGCTGCCAGAGTCTGGTTAAATATAAATAAGCCTCTCTTGGAGACAGTGGCGTGTTTGTGCTGTTAGTGCGTGACCCGGGGCTCCCGGGATTGATGGGAAAGACGATTTGACATGTCAGGGTTCCTCTGCTGCATTAAATCTGAATTACTGTTATCCCTTCACACGTCCTCCTACTTTATAGTTGATAGAGATCTTCTACTTTCATTGAATTTGGGACGTAATTCTGAGCTTGAGTATGTTTCAGGCGTCCTTGAGCACCCAGGGGCCTCTGGTTGGCCCCTCTGTCTGCTCCTCCGGGGTCGGACTGAAGCATCCCTGGAAGGTGGGACTGTCCCACCGCCAAATAGCACCAGGAAGCTGTAAATCCTCCTCTGTCTTCCATTTGTTTACGCCTCCTGTTTCCCACCAAACAAACTGCCAGATTTCCCACGGGAGCGTCCCAGCCCCCCGCGTGGCGTCCTCGGTGGACATGCTTTACCGGCGCGATGCCAGATGAAAACACTTAAAATATCATTTTGAAAAAAATGAGCAAGTGGGCGTATGAAAAAAGATCATGTCTGACACTCTTTCACTCCAACACAATCAGCCATTTCACATATTAGCCGTTAAGATCATTTTATTTTATTATATTTTTGGGATTTGTGCATCGAAACCTTCAGGTTTGAGACATTAAACCCACCACTAGCTCAGAACGCAGAGTGACGTCCTGGAAACGCCTGCGGATCCGGGTTTTCAGCTTTATTAATGCCTAGCATAAAGACAGACAGGGATTTGGCGTTTTAAAAGGCAGATTATTACCCGTCTGCTCTTCTCCTCTTTGGGAACACCATGCTGACTCTCTTTGTTGTCGTGCACAAGCTCAGTATCTGCAGAACCGGCTGAATCGTGAACATCCAGAGCCGCCGTCCGACACGGCCCGCGTCCAGGAGGTGCAGGGGAATACCAGCACCAGCAGCACCAGCAGCACCAGCTCCTGATTCGATCCAGACTGATTTGAGGCGGTCAGACCGAGGCTAAACCTAATATTTGACTTTTATATCTCGGTGCCAGGGTGTTTTATTGGAGCATTGCCTCGCCGTCGAGAAGGCATATTTCACCGGCGAAGGACGCGACTCCGGCTGTTTATTTCCCATGATGAAATTGTCCAGAGGTTGATGACTTCGTAAATAAACAGTTGGCAGAGCAGAGCTTCCTGTGACCAGCGTAATATCATTGCGATCACCGCAGCTGTGCAGCTGTCAGGCCGCCGCCATGACTCCGTCGCTTTAAATGATCCAACCTTTAGAACTAGAAGACAGACAACGCCCCGCCAGATTCATGTTTACATTTATTCCTTTGATTGTGACTCCATAAGAGCACAACCGCAGCAGTTGGGTCGCTCAAAACAATAAAATTCACCACCGCTGCGCACGCCCAACCATCATAACGGAGAGTGAGAGCTCACTTTCTTGGTTATTACATTTGCGTTTCATGTTAGCAGCGGCTAATGAAATACTCTTAGATGAGCCTTCTCATCCAAAGCAACAATGATTTCCTCACTGTGAGGAGAAGCCGTCACAGGGGCATCGCAAACTCGATTACAGCCCATATGCAGACCTGGTCATACAGGATTTAATCAGATTTAGCCACAATTAAAGGACATCTTGTGGCTGGAGCTGTCCGTTGACACTAGCTGAAACCGCACAGAAACAGGAAATCTGGCAACAGCAGCGTCCATTAGCATCCTCTTCTTCCTGTTTGCGAAACTCAGCTGACATCATTACCAGCTTTTTATTATTATTATTATTAATATTGTTATAAATATGGGAAAACATCAGGAAACCTGTACCAAATCCTTCACTTCCTGAGGTACATTTATAACAAAAGTGATGTTATCTTTGTCCTCGCCGGCCTTATTGTGCCGTTTTAATTGAGTTGTGTTTTCTCAGCCCAGCCACCTCGCCGTGCTTTGTCAGCACAATTTACTGCCTATAGATCCTCTGTATGGACAATCTATAAAAGCCTGCCTGCGCCCACCCACGCAGCTGTTGCAAACTGGGTTGCAGAGGGAGAAATTAAACCAAACGGGGATCCATAAACATATTATGTCCCGTTGTTAATGGAAATGTCATCAGCAGAACTCTCCCAACGCTACTGACCGAAGGGTCGATTTCACAGGTTTTCACAGGATAAAGTCTACACGGTGCCGTCGATTTGCCACCAAAACCAAAATGGCTGAATTTTCCATCCAATTAAGTTTAAAAGCCTCTTAATCCACTTCTGAATGGACCACAATAAAAAGGGAATATGAAAGTAGAAGTGCTGTTCTCAGAGGATAAATAATAGCACATAAATATTTACTGTGCTGTTGCCGGTCCCTGCTCGTTCTCCGGCCCCCCATAATAGCCTCCATCTCACTGAGTTATCATGAGGTGAAGCGCGTGTGTCTGAAGTGTGTATCAGTGGTTGATTGAGCGTGACGTAGGCCACAGCACCTCCCCAGGCAAGCCTCACGACTGTGGGTCACTGACCGGAGAAAAAGGCCACACTTAACCCCAGCATCGCCTCCAACCTGCCACCGCTCTGGTGAGATGAAGCCACGCAGGAGAAGCGGATTAAATTCAAGTTTCTTCGGAATCGCATTAAAGAGAAGGAATTATGTGAGGGTCGGCTTCTCTCATCTATAACCTCCAGCCGATTTCCCGCCTGTGTGGAGGAACGAAGCGAGGCCTCCACAAAGACCTTCAGCTGATCAGATTTCAGATATGAAACGGTCCCTGAAGATAAGAAGGACGAGACAAAAGAGGCTGGAGATGCAAACACTTAATAAAGCTTCATAAGCTTTCAGCTTTCAGTCAAGTGAAATGATGGTGCTCAGCCCTCACGTGGACAATTTAAAACCTAGATTATCAGCAGATATCTGCAACGTGCTCTTTGATTTTGGAGTGTTGTTACTCCGCAGATTAGAATTGATCTGCTAACGCTAATTATAGTAGTTTTACAGGTGGAGTTGACTGAATTTGGGGGTAGAAAGAGTGTGTGGAAGACAATGGCTCATGAAGAATTGAACTGAAGATGATCATATTCAGATCATCTTTATTTCCTCCGTGTTTGAAGGGCTGTCCCTCTGTGGCTGCTTCTCTGTGGCTCGCTTTAGACTCCTAGTGGAGAACAGTGGGAAAACTTTGGTGTGTGTGTGTGTGTGTGTGTGTGTGTGTGTGTGTGTGTGTGTGTGTGTGTGTGTGTGTGTGTGTGTGTGTGTGTGTGTGTGTCTTTCCAGTTTTCCTCACCATCACACCTGTCCTGCGTCCCGGTGTTGACTGAAGTGGCCTGTTTGTCTTTGGCTGGGCTCGTCACAGATCCAATCATCACTGTTCCACTCACACACCCTGAGGCGGCAAACGCAGCCAACTGTTGGTGCCGTGACGGCGTGGCCCACGCCTGCCGATCACACAGGAAGAGGGCGAACACGGGGGGAAATGATGGAATGATGAGCACCGACGCTGGCTGCAGCTGTCTTGTTAACACTTGAGCCTCTTCGACAGACAGCTGATGTAAATTCACCACAAACGTTGATGCAGTGAATATTTAACTCCAGACAGAATGGCGTGAACATCCCTCTTGTGTCTCCACTTGTTAAACATCTTTGTGTTCTATTTTCACCCTTAATTTTCCTTCTCGCTTTGAGACAACAAGCAAGCAAAAGAGCTGGGTGTGGTTTGTGATCTGGCACTGATCCTGTGACAATGGAGGATTTTCCTATTGTGCAGCTGTGGATAAATAATAGCACATAAATACACACACACACACACACACACACACACACACACACACACACACACACACACACACACACACACACACACCCAGAGGACAGTAGGTCCTGGGAGTAGGCTCTCTTACATCAACAAATGACCATGAAATGAGACCGTAAGCTACAGAACTGGCTATATGATCAAAGCCCAATGGCTCCTGAGGTCTGTGCTCTCCGGGTGTTTTTCTAGTCATTATTATGATTTAGTAATGTAGTAGTGCCAAGGTAGTAGTGCATTGCAGCTAACCTCTTAATAGAAACAGTTTTCAATCATTTACCTCAGTATTTGCGTTCTGTGGTTGACAGAGTGAACTCCTGCCTCTCCAGCACCACCCTGGCCCTGATTAGGAGTGACTGGAGGTTAACAGAACACAGATGGATGACTTTTAAATTGTAAAAATAATAATTAGCACAATCCTCTGGTGAGTCCAACTGTGTTACACGTCTTGTGGATACTCAGCATCGTTCATGGTTCAGACTTTCTTCAATTCACAGATTGGCCACTAGAGGGCACAAGAGTGGAGCAAAAGGCTCCTGGGGCCAGATGTGATAAATGTGATATTACGTTTCAGAGTTCTCATATGATTCTTAATGAATTGGTTTCAGCAGAATTTAAATTGATATAGACTCAGGATTTTTAATTAAACTTCCATCATTTTGAATGACGTAGTGTTTAGGCGATAATACTGTGATAACACAATCACGGCTGTAATTGCAGAAGCTCCATCTACAGTCTAAGAAAAACCTCATCTTGATAATGGAAAGCACATCCGTCATACTTAAAGAAGCACCAGAAAATGAACCAATCGAGAAAATAAAGTATAAATAAAAATACAGGTCTGAGATGGATGATAATTGTAGCTAGAGGATGTGTGCCACCGTGTTTACCTGGACTCGTTTTATCACAGAAAGTCGCTGGATAATTGGGTAAAAAGAGACAGATGGCAGCATTTACTGCTGATTACAGAGAGTCTATAAACTGCCAGTCAGTGTTGGGGGGGGGGGGGGGGGTCTTCTAAACACATGTTCACATTCAGAAATTCAGCTGTTGTAAGTGAAAGATCTGCAGTAATCAGTAAACAGGACGTCACAGATGATTTAATGTGCTATCACAAAGATCCTGATCCCTTTCCTCTGTTTGGAGGTGTAGTCACAGCTTTTTCGGTCACTCCCGCAGAATAAAATATTCCACAGCAGAGGCCTTGCAGCAGCAACAGCAGCGGGACTGTGTGAAGCCGCTGTGTGTGCACAATGCAGGAAATATAAATAGTATCTGCTGATGTTAGGACATGTGCAGTGATGAAATGACACCACAAAAGAAGAGAATGACCGCTCCTCTGGAGGCCCTCCGGACAGTGCAAGATGTATTATTCTTTAAAAAAAAAAAACCTTTTCAGTGAGATTTATGGGCTTGTGGGTAAACGCCCACATGATGTGATTCTGCAGAACTGGACAGAATAATCTAAAAGGGCTCTTGTGGTGAGAAACTGGTAACAATCTGTGGCTGCTGCTGTTCATACACTCTGATATTTACACCAAATGAAGATCTACTCCTGGTCAAACGCCAAGACTGTAAAGACCCTTAGAACTAATTGAATATATTGTGCTTGATTACGTTGCCTGTTGCTGTTTGCTTGATATCTGTGATGGCCTGCTTCGCTGCATTCTGCTGCAGTGCCTGTTTACCATTCATTTCCATTAGCCTGCTCTGTCAGTGTTTACCCCTCAGACTGATGCATCCGTCCACCAACTCCAGGAGACACATGATCAATATTCTCGTGACAGGTAGGTCCCGTCCTCGTACCACACGACAGCCATCGTCAGTTAGCGTTGGCGTTTATGAAAAGATGCTAGGAGAAGCATGGCTGTGCATGAGCAATTTTAGGTTAAAATCCATTTGGTTTATAGAAAAGATAAGCTGTTTAGAGCTGTTCAAAAGTCTCTGTGCCTCTATTCATCCATTTATCAGTACGCAAAAACGTGGAAATAGACGACCGCCAACCCAGCTGGGAATCAGATCAATAAACTGTCATTTTAATCTCATAGCTTCACCTGTGATATACAGGAGACTATTCTCTGGAGCTTCCTATAATGCATCAGCACTGTAACGCACTTACATGTGATCGATAACGACCAGCTTGATCATGACTGAGTCTGAAGCCTAGCTGAAGTAAATGTGCTACAAGACATTCATCCAACCACATAAGACCTGAAAAAAAATGCCTTAAATGTTTGCTAAATATTTACTGGTAAAACTCCTCCATTTTTCTTTACTTAGAAAAAAACCTGAACATTTTTTCTTTTCTGTTCATTTCCAGGTAATTTAACTGTGTGTTTGCTTAAGTACTCGACACGGTGGCAGATTGGTGTCATCGTATCGCATCACTTGTGCGTCATCATCGTTAAAGCGCCTCTCCAGCCTGACGCAGATGCTCGACCTGATGCCTGTCGCCGTGCCTGTTGTTTTTTTTGCTCCAATGTTGTGAACATGGAGACGGGAACAGCCGGCAGCTGCGCATCTGTCCAGGCTGGCTGGTCTGCAAACCCAGCCGCCTTTATCCAGGCCTGAGTGCTCAGAGGCGGCCGGGGGGCCCTCCACATCAGTCCATCTCTGCTGACTTCCGCTCTGCGTTGTTGATGCCACAGTAAGTTGGGCTTAATCGCCCGTTGGGGGAGGTGAGGTCAGATGCTCCTTTAACTTCGCCCACTGGCACCCGTGGCCTTTGGAACCCCATCTTCCATTGAGATAAGGCTCTAAAGGATGTGGACTCTGGCCGTTTGCTTGCTGTTGCACCATTCTTTTCCTGCAGTTGCCACACTTGTGTGTGTCCATGGAGGAGGGCCAGGGGGCGCCATTCCTGATGCTCTGGCTGCTGTCCGGACCAGGGGCCTCCTGTCTCCATATCTCCTCTCCGTTTCACAGACATTCCTCACGTTAATGCTGATTAATAGCGTGTGTGAAGGGAATTGAGCAAACATCCAGCGGAGCTCCTCCTAAATAAACATTTATCTTGGGTGTTTGGGCAGCGACGTGTTCGGAAACATGCTTCATCACAGACAGTTTGACACATGTCAGCACATTTGCTCTTGTTGACTTGATGATTAATAACGCTAATGCATCCTCTGTCAGTCGCACAGCAGCAGGAAACGTGCACGCATGCGCAACTCCCGACAACTGGGTCATCTCTTTGCACATGCATGCACGCAGACACGGCCCACAGAGCACATGCATGGCATCATTAGGTTACATTATGGACACCTCCAGCTCGCTGAGGGCTGGGCTGAGCCGCCGGTGGAGCTACAGCGCCTGAGCAGAGCAGGGATTGGCTGAGAGCTCTGCCAGTCAGCCAGCCCACGCGCTCCCACTTCCTCTGTCCTCCTTTTCTGTTCCAGTCAGGGAGGGGAGGGGAATGGATGCTTCCTGCGAGAGTCAGCGCCGCTGCCTCAGCCTGCTCCTCGCCACCTGTCCTTGACTTACAGTGCTTACAGGAAGCTGGGTGAATGTTTGCAGCTCTCGTCACTCTTCCGGCGCCGCTCCGCCCGTGTTTATGTCAGCCCTCCCGGTGAACCTCTCAGTGTGTGTGGAGCTGCTTCTCTCTCCCTGTGGTGCTTCAGCGGGGAGGCAGGGAGAGGAGGAGACCCGTCCCCGGCCGGCGAAAGCCCTGATGGGAGGCACTGCTGGTCCTGCCCGGAGCTGGGGATGCTGAACGGGGGGAGGGAGGGCCTGTTTGAGCTGGGACAGCAGCTCCAGCAGCAGGGGGAGTACCAGGCCGCCCTCCACTGCTTCCTCAGCTGCCTGCTGGGACTAACTCATGTGCAGAGCTTTACTTCTCTGCCCAACTGCCTCCACCAGGTGAGCCACATGCCCGATGACACACGTAGCAGAACCTCCTGCACGCGCGCCAACACTGACTCGAAGCTTCACCACACGCATCCGCCAAATCTGCTGTATCATGTGCTCGTTTAGAGCATCACACACCACAGCACACGGCACATTCAACCTTGGCATGACAGGCAGCAATGTCAACTCTGACAGTTTGTCACGTACGCCCTGTGCTGGCAGGAGAAGATGATGTCTCACCAAGATCGATGTGTACTTGGACGCGGTGATAAAAAAATCCAGCAGACACACTTATAGTCCCAGTTTCCTTTGTTTAATGCAACAAATCATCTGGTTCTTGTTCCTTTTAGACTTTTATATTCAATTTATATATATATATATTAATATATTATTTATATGAAAGATTTATATTCATCATCATCATGTTCAAAGCCATTTACTTTACCAAGTCCCGTGTTTTTCTGTGCTTCACAGATTGCAGAGCTCTTCATCACAGAAAAGAATTGTATCCTTCTTGACCCTGCAAGCGTCTCTCGTCTTTCCATCCTGTGCTAGCATGCGAAGCTAACCTAACATCATGCCTGAGCAATGTAGAGCACCACCGGTGGAGGCTGCCAGGGCGCCCTCCGTGTAAACTGAGCGAGATGAACGTCTCTGGGCAAGTTCATAATAACGTAGATGCCACACTTGCTGTGCGCTCATCCTGTGTGCGCCTCGTAAGAGGATTTGTAGACTCTTATCTCTGCACACCAGAGAGAAGAGCAGCACTAATTAACCTACAGTGACTAGTCTTTCACCCACTTCTATAAACTACAGCAGTAGAGGAGGTGGAGATAATGGAAGGGTGTTCTGTTACAGGATACATTACTGCTGGGTTCTTCTCTCTGTTACGGAGACAATCACACACTTAACTTCCCAGGTCAGATGATTCACATCAGTAAGGGTCTATCTCTCACTGCCGTGTTTCCATAAAAGGTCGATTTGCCGAGCTTTGTTTACAAAAGCAGCGAGCGGGGCCTGTTCTTAACACCTACTTCACTCAAATCATATTGCGATAACCGCAATGTTGTTTACGGATCCTAATTCAGTTTGTTCCATGGGATGATTTCTGGAGATGTTTCCGTTTCTCGTTCCGTTCGGTTCTCAAGAGCAGCTCGTGTCCTGATGATACGGTCTGTCTGCCCTCGAGGGAGGGAAGGGTCAGCGTGCACCAGCTGAGGATGTGGGAAGGCTGGACACATGTTTACAACATCATTACGACTGCTGGAGACAGATCCCCAAGCAGGAAAGCTACACATGTCCTAGCTCAAACTCGTTGGTATGGAGCTAAAGCCCTGGACTCATTCCAGTCAGATCTACTATTAGTCATGGCTGATGGAGACAGTGGCGGTGCTGTGGCCACGTAGGGCCCCAGGAAGGTTATCAGAGCTGGCTGCATTCCACAGGCCTGCGTTCAGATGCCAGAAAAGCTCTTTTAGCTGCTGAGTGTTTCTTGATATATGGTTCTTGGAAGGTGTGTTGACCCAGACAGTTTGACTTTCGTCCTAATTAAAGGGAGATAGCAGATAGAATGATGAACCTTTTAGAGTGGGTGTGCAGCGGAGAGTGCACGGAAGCTAAAAGGTGTGTACAGCAGGTCATATTTAGACGAGTTTGATCACGTGATGTAATTACAGAGGAAATCCCACACCCTTTCTGGGATGATGAAACATGGCTCTTTATGAGTGTATTTCCGTGCACTGTTAGCAGAGTCGTGCAGCACGTGTCAGGCTGCAAGCTTAATACAAGTTCTTGATGAGTTTTGCTGTTGCCGGCTTGCAGTGGGCTTCCTGAGGTTGCATGCTAGTGTGTGCAGCTGTGCAGTCGAGCACATGCTCCCTGGAGCGGAAGGTGTTGTGGTCCTGCCAGGCTAAAAATATCCGACAGAAGTAGTGCCCTGACCTTTGCTTCTGGCTGCTCCCCTTATCCTCCCTCCCAGATGGTCCTGTCCCAACCCTCGCCACTGTCCCAGGGTGACTCCCACCAGGTGGCCATGCTGCGCTGCAGTTCCCTCCATTAGCTCACAACAGATTGTTGTCAGAAATCAGTATTGTTTCCCTCCTTCAGCTTCCATTTTCTTTCTTGGAATTTCTGCCTGTCTGATGCTCATCGCCAGAGGCCCAGCAGAGCTTTAACGGCACCGCGTTGTTGTTTTCTTTTGTTTTACAGCTGACAAATGAAGGAAAACAGCCATTCCCGTCCAAGCTTGGCTGCTTTGTGAAAGTGGAAAATATTGTGCTGAGGTTTTATTTGAGATATGTCCGTCGCCTTCGCGGGGAAGAAATGTCAGCTCCTGAGAATGATGAAGTTGCTCATGAGATTTCTGCTGTGAGGTGGGACATTTCCACCAGCAGCGCCGTGTTTATTTTAAGCATTCTTTATCCCGTCGGTCTGTAAATTCACCAAACGTCTGTGGTGTCATTTTACAGCAGGCAGACTCTCAGCGCGCGGAATGCTTTTGAAGGTTCTAAATTTAGGAGGCTTTTTATAGAACCTTTTCATGAAAGCAACACAGGAGTGGAGTTTCAAACGGAACTTTCAAGCAAACGGTATAAAACCACCTTTTAAAATAAGGGTGTGAGATCAGATCACAACAGATGCAATCAGCAGCGCCTGTAGATGTCACAACCCTGAACTTGATCAGCAGATTATTGACACAGGTGCCATTTGTTAAATGAAGTGCAGAGCTGCAGACTCAAGGTCGCTGGCGTGCTTTGCGCTCTGCGTCAGCGGCGGCACGTTCTGTTTATGTGAAATGGGGTCACGCTCAAGATAGATGGCAAAACAATGCAGGGCAAACAGCGCCAGGCCCGGGCAGCCGGGCTGGTTTTAATGCCCTGGCTAATCCTGGTGACGACTGAGACCGCTCCTTCACCCCTATAAACAGATGGGAAGGCCCTCCAGTTCATCCAGGCTGAGAAGATGTTCTACGAGGTGGCGCTGATCGAGCTCACGGCTCTGCAAGGCAGCCCAGGCAAGTACCCGCACGCTGTTGTTGGTGCTGTACACCTGTGTCAGAAAGCTTTCAAAAATGCTCCTCTCTCAGACTGACGTGGCTCCGCTGATGGAGTTTGGGTTAAAGTATTAACTTATTAAGATGGGTGGAAACTGCTGCTGTTCGCGCTGAAGCCGGTGGAGGATTAATGGCCGCGCGCGCCCCGCACGGCTGCTCGTTCATCACCTGCTGGTGCTCCAGACATTTGAGTCCTCCTGGCTGCCTGCTGCTGAGGCGGCAGTTCAGCCTGCTGGGCGCAGCGG
>BJFM01000849.1:77270-110545 GCA_016586285.1 Arothron firmamentum
GGGGGGGGGGGGGGGGACAGGCACACTGGAAGACAAATGGAGGCCTTTACGGTGGGAGCTGAGTGACGCTTTGCAGCAGCAAAGCCCCTGATTCAGCACTCGCTGGAGCTGAACGCTGGCCTCCATCAGCACCGCTGCTCTTACTGCCGCCTCTCCACAGCTTTTATTTGTTTATTTATTTATCTGTTTTCCTGCCATCTAATCAGATGTTTGGGTGATTACAAGCCTTTCGCAGTGCTGAAGTGCAGGCGGAGCTGCCCTCGTCCTCGCACTCGTGGGTCTCATGCTGTGTGTTGGTGGTTTGTCACTGTTTGCACGAGTGTGTGTGAGTGGGCGTGGTGTGTTGTTTGCCTCCCTTATCTACTGTGTCCGGCCCTCATCTGTGCTCTGGCAGCTCCAGTCCTCTGTCAGCCTCTCTGCTCCTCAGGCAGCCTGACAGGAGGACAACCAGAAACAATTTTCTGGCAATTCTTTAGTTTCTGGCTGTCAGCGAGAGAGAGAGAGAGAGAGAGAGAGAGAGAGAGAGAGAGAGAGAGAGAGAGAGAGAAACAGACAGACAGACAGAGAGACAGAAAAGAGGACAAAGGTTGTAGATTGTGTTTGCCGGAGGGCTGACAGTGATTCCATGCCCTGTGTTTGCGTAGCAGGGCCTCAGGAGGAGGCAACGCTGGGCTCTGCGGGATGGACCAGCCCAGAGGAGCTCTTGGAGCAGGCCTCCCAGGCTCAGCAGCTCGAGCGTCTGGCCCAGCTGTGCATCATGAGCAAACAGTAGGTAAAACGGTATCCTACTGGAGCTGGATTCCTCTTCTTCTACTCCTCTTCTTGTATTATTAATGTTATTGTTGTTGTTTTTGTTGTCCTGTCATTAACACGGTATTATTTACATCGTTTCCTGACTCACTGGTATACCTTAGTCAGAGTAATGATGTAATATGGGTGTGTCGCCATAGTGAAACCTGAAATATTTTCCATGCTAATTAAAGTGTAACAATGTAAACAGCTCACCCGGATAAATTTTTGTGTTGACTTCTATTACATAAGCAGCCGCTGGATCGAACTAACAACTCATTTGTTTGTTTAGTAATCCGCCCTTCTTAATTCCAAGATCAGATTTATGTAATCGAGAGAGAGCGAAGCATTTCTCACAGATGCCAGTTGAAGAACTTGTGTGGCCCATTCTTAGCTGTAAATCCTCTGTGTTTATTGTTGTGCAGTCTGTTAGTCAGAAATGTCGCTATGCACGAGCCGGACTGACCTTTCTGCAGTGGAAATTTTTCGAACGCCACAGCGTCTTTTCAGTTGAGTTGAGTTTAGTAGATGTACAGAAAAGAGACACCATCCTGCACGTGTGTCACAGGAGGAACTCCTGCACTGGATCTGGGGGCTCCTGTTGCAGGGCCAGGCTCTGTTGGGCTTGGCGGCGCCCACCTACTTTCCGAGTCTTTGTTGTCATTGTTTGGATCAGACCATTTAATCTGATTGCTGCGGCGGGTGGGAGAGTGTGTGTGTGTGTGTGTGTGTGTGTGTGTGTGTGTGTGTGTGTGTGTGTGTGTGTGTGTGTGTGTGTGTGTGTGTGTGTGTGTGTGTGTGTGTGTGTGATCAGGAAATCGCATCACTTCCTGAATCTTTCAGCAATGTCCCAGGAAGTCCTTTAGGCCAGCGATGTTCAGATCTGTCTGTGCTTATCAGATTTCCCCTGAGAAGCACCTTCTAAAGTGCAAACGGACACCCGGCCATTACTAATTGAAGGGAAGTGTGGCTGAACAGCGAAGCTGACATCTGTCACAATAAACATCTTGCTCTACATCAGAGGGGCACACGTGAGGGCTGCGAGGGTGATGATCGCCCTTGGATTCATTTTTAGGGCAGATATGAGCGGAACAGCTGGCGGCCTCTCACGTCACCGCGTTACGGTGGCCTAGCTTAGTGGTAAACAAGCGTGCCCTCTGTAATTCAGGCCGAACAATGGCAGCGCCTGTCAGTGCTGGCAGCAGTGGAAGGTCTCCGCTTCCTCCCTCCTGCCCTCCAGGTCTAATCAAACCATGCTGGGATTTATCAGGCTGCCACTGAAACAGATCTGCACACCTGATCCCACCAGCATGGGCCACTACTTTTGATTAGGCAGAGCTGAGGCTGCATTTCAAAGTACCCGTGAAGGAAGACAGAAGTGCTGAGCTGGTTTTCATAAGGCGATTCTGCTTTTACAAGGCTGCTTTTGTTTGCAGAAGGCACAGAACGTGCTGTCCAGCGTCACAGTAAAAGCAGCCAAATGTTTGTCCAGCTGTGCCAACCTCTTTTTCCTTTTCTTCGCAGGCCTCATCTGGCTCTAGAATACAGTGGTAAGGTACGTCATCCCTTCATCCCCATCTGCTTCACTGTTATTGCCACGTGCTGATGATGCTTTCCTCTTTCAGGCCACAAAGATCCACCAGAGGACTTTTGGTAATGATCACCCCATTACGGCCAGAAGCCTGGAGCTGATGGCCACCGTCTATGCTGAGATCGGCAAGACGGAATATTCAGGTAAGAACCCACCTGGGGCTACAGGGATCAGCCCATGCTGGGAAAACAACACAGTGGGTGCTGAAAACACCAGCAGGGCGCCTCTCTCACCACATCAGTGAACCCTGTCAGCGTTTAGCCTGGAGAATGAGGGTGGAGCCTTCGTCACATGAGGCATGACATGCATCAGAAACGACAAGAGCCTGTGTGTTTTAGAGAAGGCAGCATGGAGAGGAAGAGGCCTAGAGCGCTTCACGTAGTCTTAAAACCATGTTAAGCCATTAAAGTGTTAAATTAATGAACATGTACAACATGCCAGACAGAGGAGTGCTTTCATGTAGAGCAAAAACAGGAAGAATGGATGAACGCGTGAGCTGCATGAAACAGGGCTGCACTCTCCTAATCGTGTATTCTTCATCCTTCTGAATTATGGATTATTCTGACTGCTGTGACGTTTCTGTGTGTGCAGTATAAACCAGCTTTGTTTAGTTTTGCTGAGTCAGGGCGCTAAACAAGGATGAATTACGACAGGGTCATGTGGAAGAAAAACATACTGTTGTTGTCTCGTGCTGTGATGAGGGTCAGGGGGCGTTGATGGTGTGTGTGTGTGTGTGTGTGTGTGTGTGTGTGTGTCTGCATGTGTGCATTATTATTTTCCAGTGACACGAAAATGTCACCTTTTTTTGTTCTTTTTTTCTCTGTCAAATCATCTCTTCTCTTAAGTTGCAGTGCCCTTTGGCCCCAAAATCAGCAGTCTACCACAACAACTGCTGCTACCAACGCTGCCAGTAGTTATAATAAAGCTCTCTGTGATACTTTCTTTTAGGTTCTTCTCGCCGGCGCTCCCACAGTTAACTGCCGTGTTTTTCCTCTGACACATTTACATGTGGAGCTTTGCCTGTTTACTCGCTCCTCGCTGACAGCCTTCGAACTGCCGCGACGCGTGATCACCGCTCATGTCTGGTCATGGTTCTCTCACTAGACTCCCTGGGTCACTGTGTGTCCGCCCTGTCCAAACGCTTCGCTGCGGCCGAGTCCATCCAAGTCCATCCGAGTTTCCAAAAGGATAAGAATTCAGAGATCCGCCACAGAAAGGACGCCCGCCACCTACAGGAGGACGCCCCAAAGGCCAGGGTAAGTGCCAACATGGCCACCATGCTAGAAACCCAGAACCTTGATCCTGACCTGTGTCTGATGCAGATAAACAGCAGCAAAGTCCCCACTTCCATTCTAAAGAGGCCGAGTTCCATCTACGGGTCAGACGCGGAGCCCAGCCACAGACGGAAAGGCGAGAGGAGGGTTCGATTCAGGGATCCAGAGACCACTGTGCACGGTGAGAGCACCACAGAGTCCAGCCCATTTTGTCAGGGATAATCACTATCGGCAGAGGAGCAAATAACATGCAACACAAGTAAAGTCATCCTAGGTAAAGCTTCATAAATATACATGCAAATAAGTGCCAGTGGAACCTGTTTCAGAGAATAAATGGAGAGTGCATGTGCACAGCATTGCTCCTTTTCAGTGACAGGCCTCTTCTCTGTTGGTTTCACAGACATTCCTCACTGTGACTGTGTAGGTGGTAAGTGTATCTGAGAGCCACCACTTAATCTGGCATGAGCAGCTGTCCAGACATTTTTTTTTAATAAGAAATATTGTACTGAACGCAACTCGGATTTAGAGGCGGAAAAAGTCTGGTTTGGATTTAATTTGGTTGCCATGCAAGGTACAGCCTGTCACTCTCACCCACTTTGTAATGGTGGAAACACAGTGTGTGCAATGCTTCACTGTAAACATACAATCACACCAAATCTTCCACTAAAACATGGGCTGATGCGGTCTTTGAGGGGTCAAGAGCAGGAAAGACACGTCTGAGAACAGGACTGCTGAAATGCTCATTTACAGCAGCCCAGTAAACTGCTCTCTTCTGTTCCCAGCCTATGAGACGACTCCATCTCGCCCCCACCTTGCCCTGTTCACTTGCCTCTTCCTGTTGATGTCATTCCTGGGCGTGGCCATGTACTGCACAGACCGCCGGCACCAGCAGCGGCTGTGTGAGGAGCTGGAAGCTGCTCTGGCTGTCTACCTGCTGCACATGAAGCAGCTTCTGTGGGGCTGCTGGATATGGCTGACCATGCAGTGACACAAACAGACCACCGGGGGAGACGAGGAGCCTGCTATAGTTTTCCAGACCTCTTTTTTCCTATTTTGGAAAGATCCCAGGCCCACAAACACTTTACACTGTCTGCAGTGTTGATCTACTCTCAGAGTGAAGAAGGAAAAATGTGTAACCTCAGAAATATGTAGCTTCCATATTTGTATATATGACCTGTAGAAAGGTGGCGCTAACATCTGTGATGCTAATACCAAGATAACACTTAATCATCTATGATTTGTGAGTGAATGTTTCTCTAGAATGAATTTATTTATTTTGTCACACCCAACTGAATGTGTGTAAAGACTGTACAAGTGTTCAGCCCCATAAATGCCCCTGCAAGAATGTAGAAACAGCTTTGGGTGGAGAGGAGGAGGAAGAGGAGGAGGAGGATGGAGGTACACCTGTGCAAATAATTGAAGATAAGGAAGGAAACCAGGGAGCTGCATCATCTCCCAGCACCAGACTGGATGACTAAGCGGTGAGAAACGCCTTTTTTTTCCCCCTCTCCTCCTCATGGACGACTGTTTCCGGCTGATTCCCGGTGCAGCTAATCTGCAGCACAACTTCATTAATTCTCTCTTTTTATCTGTCACATAAATGTATCAGTATGGAACGATGGCAACTGCTTTTAACGTAACTGTGCAAATGCCACTAATATCCTTTAATGTAAACGTTATATATTCTTCTAAACAATGTAGCTCCGTCTGTTCAAATATCAAACTTCAACTGGCTCCAGATATTTTTTAACTTTTTGTTATTTCTTGCATTTCTATGTAAAAGTATTTATACTGAGGTTTTATCTTGGATGTCCTGTTATTTATATGGACACCAAAAAAAAAAAAAATCACAATTAATGAGGCCAAACACAGAACTAAAAGAGAACATTATTAGTGCAAAAGTGCAAAATAGTTAATGTTGGTGAAAGTGATGCACAGACCTCTCATGATGAGCAATAACACACTTCACTTTGTTTCCACTGGCACGTCCTTCTTTGTAAAAACTGTTTCAGGACTTTGGAGTTTCCACATTTGAATGCCAAAGCAATATCAGGTTAATGAGGCCCGCATGGAAGAAAAACAACCAAACAAATAAGCATCCACTCTGTACTGTCAAACTAAAGCATCATTAGCAATAAACCCAACAACCAATGAATCCTATATTTAGCTTAGAGGCTGCGTTTCACAGCTGTTCGAACTTTTATGGCCACTTTAGAAAAAGTGCCTTTACAGAGGGCTTTATTGGTTTCTATCAGTTCATTGCACTTGTTTAAAATAAAATAAATAAATAAAATGTTACAGATCAGATCAGCTCTGTATTCTTGTGTGGACAGTCAGAGAGTGTGTGAAACGCTGTACGCATGTAAGGGGAGGAGAAATACATGCAGGTATATCCGCATCTGTTCACTGACTGTCCTAAAAAAAAAAAAAAAGAACAGACGCCTCATAGTAATTGGCATAAAATATATGTATTTGTTTAACTTTCACACATGACAGCCTGATACATGAAGATTCTGAACCACTCTTGTACTTGTTGATAAAAGTGTGAATACACTGAAAAAGCAGACAAATTTGGCTTTGCTGCGACATGCAAACAAAAACGATTCAAGTAGTGACGTAGCATATGATGGAGTGTATTTATCAGAGAAAACAAAGGAGGTCCCTGTATGTCTACATATCACCAGCCTAGTACTTGATCATGCAGCACATGCATGCAGACGTTTCACAAAGACACAGCGATCCGTCCAGGAATCTGTCCTAGCCGTTAATACTGTACTGAGATCAGGAAAAAAACAGCGGGTATATCTCCATTAAATGCTTTAATGTGTGTGTGTGTGTGTGTGTGTGTGTGTGTGTGTTGAGGAGCAGCGTTGGATGAAGAGCAAAGCACGGATTCTAAAGTTACATCACAGTCTACTGGTGAAAGAACATAGCTAGATCCTTCAAACTGATTCAACCATCAGTGGGAGCAAAAGCCAATTTTAAACGATTGTCTACATAAGGTTGGCATTAGAATGAAGGTGTGTGTGTGTGTGTGTGTGTGTGTGTGTGTTTAGGCATCCTCTGGTTTCTAGATGAGGCCAGTTTTGAGGTCAGAGCCGCGGCGTGCAGAGCGTCCCAGCAGGAGGTCCTTCTCGTGGATCAGGCTGTCCAGCAGGTCCTCTTGCCTGTAGTTGTGATAGACCTTGAGGAACGCCATGGCTGCAATCCCCAGCCAGGAGAGCCACGCAGCCCACAGCCCGAACTGTGGAGGGGTCATTACTGTAAATGTGACTCTTTCACATCAGGATCTGGTTGAATAAGGACTCCGTCTCACCTGAGCGATGGCAAACTGGTCGTAAAAGGCCGAGTTGTCCAAGCCCAGTTCCAGATCCGTGTCCTGCAGGTCCTCACAGCTGAAGTGGGACAGAGGAAGGTGTTTAGGGAGCGAAGCCTCCACAGGCTCCTGTGAGACGTGCAGCAGCTCACCTGCTGGGCATGGTGCCGCCCTCTGTGACGGAGTCGCACCACATGTTGAACCCCACGCTGACGATGGTGCTGGACAGGAAGACGGTGAACACCACCAGGGAGCTGATCAGGAGGTTGAGGAAGGCGTTGAAGATGGAGCTGAGAAAGATAACGTGCAGTCTTTAACAACAACTGAGAAACATGAAGTTCTAATTATAGAGGCTGGTGAAGTGTTCTGCTTTAGCATCAATATTTTTATTTCTAACAGGTTGTGCTTGCCTCCATCTCTGTGACGGAGGACATGACTAATCATTTTTATAGCAGGTATCATAGCTTAGCATGTTGTACAATAGCTTGTGCATGCATTCATTCAAAAACATGCTGCAGAGACGTCAAGGGCCTTGAAGAGCAGATTCACATCCGGACGTGGAATCTGCGTTTTCTTTTTCTTTTTCTTAAATGGAGAGAAAGGCGCACTCACTCATCGTGTCCTTTGCACAGGAAGAAGAGCAGCCTCCAGGCCTGCACCGCGGACAGGATGAGCGACGCTATCCCGACGAAAGTGATGAAGCTGCAGGAGGACTCGGGTCCCCACTCATCCACGATGAAGCGCTGCTTCGACACGGTGATGTTCTCGTTTTGCCAAATCCCCCGCGTGAACAGCAGACACTTCCCCCCGAAATCCTCCGTGTTCTCGGACAGAGGCACCACGGCGATGAAACCGAACACAAAAGCTAGAAAATAAAGCATGCACTGGACGAAAATTAAATTATCCAGGGCCATTTTTCGCCGTCTCCCTCTGCTGCGCCGCGCGTCTTGCAGAAGTGCGCATGCGCGGAGGATGCAGAAACGCGGAGCCGCACCATCCTCTGCTGTAGAGGGATGCGCAGGCTGGGGCCTTCGGGCTCTGGACAGCCCCTGACACGCAGGCTGGGTCAGCCGCGTCACACCCATTTATTATCTGTACGTCCATTTTCACAGATTATTGATATCATAACCCTCACTTTTGCTTTTGTGTTTTTTTGTTTTGTTTTGTTTTGTTTTTTTGCCGTTCGAAGATCACCAACAACTCAGCGTCTCCCTGTGTGAAAGCCTGTCCGCCCACTTAGTTTGATCGAATGGTTATTCAGCCAATCACAAATATTTAGTCAGCCCACCAGTCCAAGCTATTGGCCACCGTCACAGACCCAGAACAGACCAGCAGCCACCCGCTGCATGCACACGCACATGCAAAAGACCGGTAAGTGTCTTACATTTCCCATACTAATGTAATTGTCAAGGATAATTTCGCACTGTATATACACTCTTTATTTTGTTGCAAAATTCAGGACACTTAAGATAAAATACTGGAGCACTCACACACTGTTCAGCTGCAGGGGTGACCTGGTCTGGGCAAGCAGAGCAATAAGGCACACAAAGGACAGCTGAAAGGGGATTATTCTGCATTTCTGCTGGTTGTGAGAATAGTATACTCACACTTTCTATCTCTCTCTCTCTCTCTCTCTCTCTCTCTCTCTCTCTCTCTCTCTCTTTCTCTCTTTCTCTCTTTCACACACACAAACACACTGCCACTCACTCACTCTCTCTCTCTCTTCCTCTCTGTCTCTCTCTCACACACGCGCGCGCGCACACACACACACACACTGCTGTTTTGGGTGAAACAAAAAACCCAGGTTTTATTCTAAAACCTTCGTTAATGTTGAAATCTGATAAAATTTGACCTGGTTGCTTCGCAACCTCTTCTACAGCGCCCCCCTTTTTGGTTAATAGCATATTTTCACCTGTGGACTTTAGATATATTAACTCTCGATTAACCGATATATAATTTGGTAAAAATTGCTAAAATAATCAAGAACCTGATCGTACATCTGAAACACAGCAGTTACCACAAAAGTTTCTTTTCTTTTTTTGTTTGTTTAATTTGTTTAAAAAATAGAAAAAACTAACTCAAAAATTTTTTTCTTAAAAAAAAAAAAAATTCGGCAAATTTCGCAATCGACGATCCAGGAAATGGTCCACGCAACGCAACGCAACGCAACGCAACGCAAGTTTTGTTTTAGTTGTTTGTTGGTTTTTGGTTTTCATTTGTTGTTTGAGGTTTTTGTTTGTTTGTTTGTTTTAGTTTTTGGTTTTTGGTTTTGTTTGGACAGACACACACAGAAACCGGCTGAGTGACACATACCTCCAGCCCCGTCCGAGCTGAGACTTGAACCCGGGACTCCACGTTGGGAGTCACTGTCTTTAACCACCAGACCATCTTCAGCGCTGGGACGGGGAGCAGGAGGAGCGGAGCACATTCACCTGGACCAGGTGACCTCTAGCAGGAAATGATTAGGTCATTTCACCTGTAACAGGTACAATATTAGTTCCAGCATACAAATAGCAAAAAAAAGAAAGAAAGAAACAACAAAGCAGTGTTCAAGCCTTCATTTCAGGTTAGAATAAAGTTTGATAACAAAATTATAAAATACAAATGACACTTCCGCTTTTGCTTCAGGTCCTCATAGAGTCCCATTAAAAATCACACAATTGTGATTCACAGAAATAGAAACTACCGTATTTTCCGCACTATGAGGCGCACCTAAAAGCCTTTAATTTTCTCAAAACCCGACGGAGCGCCTTATAATCCGATGCGCTTTATATATGGATCAGTATTGGTTAATAGTGGCTACCGTAGTCAGGGGGCGTGGCCGAAGTAACAGCGGTTCAAAATGTCAGGGATTCCAGTCCCACCATTAGCACTAACGTTTGATTTACCGTAGCGCTGTTTTAGGTGTTTATTGAATCGGGGGAAAGTTCCCCTCCACGTTTGTGAATGCACTAACTACGTGATAAACCTTGCGGTTGGGAAAAGATAAACAGTGTTGCGAAAATACTACGTCACTGACGTTAACTCGAGGAAAAAAATAACCGTTTGAACCGTGACAGATGGAGCTGGAAATACGTTGTTTTCAACGAGGACGGCGCGAATAAGAGCTACTGGTCCGTACGGTGCCGGATTGTGAATGTACGAACTTGTTTTGGAGTGAACGGAGTTGTCAGAACGCTGGTTTGTATTCTGTTACCGGTAATAAAGTTTGACTGACTGACTTATCTGACTGTTTTGTTGACATTTCCTTTAGCACAGCTTCAGCTAGTGGATGATAACGCACCCGCAGCCGCTACAGTAGCTTCTATTCTATGCGCCTTATAGTGCGGTGAGCCTTATATATGAAAAAAGTTTCAAAATAGGCCATTTATTGAAGGTGCGCCTTATAGTGCTAAAAATACGGGTAGTTCATTCCAAAAGTGAACATTTGCGTCATACAATCAAGCAAATGAAAACAGCGCTGTCTCTTTCCGGACTGCAATTTGTCTTCTGTCACTGAGCATGAGATCAATGGTGGGGTAGGAAAAAGGTTGCACGAAAACTGCTTTATCTCGCTCAGACTCTTTCTGACTAACAGTAGCCAGTAAACAATGTTTACTAAGGTTAGAGCTGAGTATTTTTTGTTGTTTTGCAGCTGGCGATGTTGCATCACATTGTCCAGAAATATTCATTCATGGCCATTTAGGTTGAACGGCTGATCCAGATGTGAACATGTATAGTTTTTCTAGTAGAGAGAAGAACTCCTCTGCCTCCAGCTTTGACGGTATCTACCAGAACTAAGTTTAGGCAGTGGGCACTGAATGGATGTAAAAGAAATACTTTGCTTCCATTTTGATTCTTCTTGGTCCTTTTTGTATCCTAGACTGTGATTTTCCACAATGTGGATGGTTTTCTCAATAAGCCCTGCTGTTTTAAGTGTCTGCAGATTCCATATGGAGAAATCCTTCCTGTATAGCTCCATTGTAGTAGTACCTTAGTACAAGAGGTATCCGTTCCTTCTTTTTTTACATCTTTTGTTTTTTCTGCTATGACATATTTGCTTTTGCGACCGTTTAATTATTCCCTCAACATCTTCCCATTAAGATTAACATGATTTCTTTTGCTGAAGGTGTGTTCAGTTGAAGCTTTATGATTGACAATAAAATACAGTATTTATTCCCTGTATTATCTGTTATAGTAATATATTGCTGCAATGACACTAATTGTGCTTTATTTATGTTTTACAGTGCAGAAAAAGAGGTTGCAGATTTACAGTAATTGAACACCACAAGGAGACAAAGGTTGAAAGCTGTGTGTGGGTGAAGCTCACTCAGACCCTGCTGTGTGTGTGAGTGCACTCAGACATTAGAGTAATGGTTTGTTTATACACGGAGAGAGTATTTAAGGAAAGGCAGGTAGCTGTCAAGGCCATCTGACACAGTCCACTGAGCCCATCTGCTGAGTGGGCCAAGGTGTCTTTCAGTGTCCCTGAACCTGCAAGCAACTGCTGCTCACAGCGCCCTCCAGTGGACAATACAATAAATCAATGTCCACGGATAAAGGATTTTATTTTAGCCAGATGTTCAAAATTAAAATATCAATCAGAACATATTTGTAGGCCAGTAGAAAGAACGTCTATGTTCGTCCTATGGAGCTATATATCTGCTGTACATGGTTTATGTGTCATTGTTGCAGCAAATCAGCTGGTTGCATAGTGCTATCAGCTCTCACATTAGCCTGAGTTATTGTTTATGGGCTTTATAATTATGGATTTAGATCACTGCCATAAGTTGCGTGCACGTTACACAGTGCACTAAACTGTACTGCGAGCAGAATATGGCTCACAAATTAGTAGTGAGAGCAGGAATCCTGATGCACGCTCTGGACACAGCAGTGTCTCTCTGTGCTCGATGTTTCTGTGCTCGGGGTGTCTCTCTGTGCTTCACGTCAAGGTGAGGTTTGGAGTTTGGAGTTGGGGCATTCACTGAAGTCTTGTCTCCTTTGATTAGTCGTGTTCAACACTGACTACTGATTGGCTAAGTTTGGTAAAGTTTTATCTCTTACAGTAGGTCCTCAAACTGTGGTTGCATCCAGGATGCAAACAGGACCAGTTCCTCCTGGGTAACAAAATAAAGACACATCTTTGTCTCAATGAATCACCTGTTCTTTAAAATTATGGAAACGCAAGTATGTCTTTATTATTATCTTTATTATATTAGCATTTTGGTCAACTGAGAGGATCCGTAAGGTGCTTAAATGACATTGGCTGTGTCTTGGACGCAGACCTGGCTGCAGAAACAAATAAGAGGGGGGCACTGGATTTTTTTAAGGGGGTCACACTTTTGTAACCTACATTTTTCTGCCTCGGGCTGAACGGTGACTCTTTGGCCATTCCTAGAGTATTGTAATACAATTATTTCCTACTAACAAGAAGCAGTTCATCCTTCCATTATGGAGACCCAGAAAGGACACTGGTGGCAAAAAACAGCGCTCTTCTGCAAGATCGTTTAAGAAATGTCACATTTGTATGTTTTATAACTGTGCTTACAATGAAATTACAGAATGAACGGTACAGGGCAAGTTGACATATGCAGGAGTCAAAATATGAGAACAAAAACATGATAAGGAGTCAAAAGTGGATAATAGCATGACGCGTGATTCTGTGTAGGGAACAGTGCTGAATGGAGTGGACCATAACAAGCACTATGAGTTGCTGTGTGGCCGCCACATCAGTGACTGGTCTCGGACCCAGAGCTCTGTCAGGTATTACTCTGTTGGATGAATAAACAGCACTTTTGACAGTTTTCTTTTTTGAGCATCTCTTTTCTTGATCCAAACGAACATGCGACTCAACAGGAATAAACTAGCCAAAACAGACCCTGCAATTGCTTTTTATTTTTAAAGCAGTGTGCTTCCGGATCAGTGAAAGTGAAGCAAAATAGACACAAAGACTGATGTATACACGTTACCCGTGACTTTGTTAAGCTGTACTTTTGTGTGGGCGGACTGAAAATCAGAATATTTCATCAGTTAGCTCTGCTTTAACGCAACGGTGCCACCCTGACAGGGATGATGACAATGTTGTTTATATGGACGTATCATTTACATATGATGCAAAGCTAAAATGGATGGAAGTGTGACAAATTCTTAACCTAGTCCAATGCAGCAAGTACCATATTCTATAGGAAGAACTGAGTGGGTCCAAACATCTCTGTAGCGCTGTGGTAAGGGAGCGGGAACTTTGGGTCGCCAGTGGTGCAGTTTGTCTTGAGGTTGTGAGTTCGACTCTAACCCTTCACCTTTTTGCACTCGCAGGCATTGCATCTAGCTCGTAGGGACTACATACATTAGGAAGAACCAAGCAGCTCTGTGGTGGAGGTTGCGGGTTCTGGTTCAGGAGATCAGGGTTCGCGTCTCGGTTTGGGTTGGCCTTTACAGTCTGGTGCTATGGCATGGGGGAGCCAGGACTGGTTGTATTTTTTTCTTCTTCTGCGACAATCAATTCTAAAAAAAACAACAACAGAAGGATAGTCCTTCCACTCCTCCCACCCAAGCCTCACTTCTATCTTACCCACTCTCATTGCTGCCACAGGCATTACGGCTGCATCAGCTGGTTGATGAAAGTCCATGATTGAACCAGTTGTCCTCGCCAGTAGCCTCACATACACTCACACTCAGTCGCACACACAACAAGAACCACGCTCACACTCAGTCGCATACGCACCAAAGATCACACTTCTGGGGTGTCGATCACCCCCGCCTTCCCGGCGCCCTGGCTTCCACTGCCGTAGCATCACACCAGACTGAAAAGGCCAACCCGAAATTAATCATTATCATAAATTTAGAAGCACAAGAAAAATAAGACCCCAGGACTTGGTCCCTCATTTCTCCTGGTTGTCCTCACCCAGTTAGCATGTCTACTTTTATCCACTGAGAGTTCCTGGAAGATCAAATGTGGGAATTTTGTTGGGCCGACAAGGGACACTGCATCAAGCGCAACAATGTTTTATCTCATGGTAAAGTTGACTTTGATATAAAACTGTGAGTCTTTAACCTCCTGACTACGGACATTTGTAAACCTGAAATGTTTTCAGTATTCTAATTACCTTACAAAGAGTGAGGAATTTTTTTTAGAAATGTAATGTGACGATGGTATAAAAAGGAAACGCAAAAAGAAGTCTACATGTGGTATTGTTATTCACACCTATATAATTAGCCTATAAATAGGCTGGGGTTTTTTTTTAATGGGTTTTTTCCAGCAGGTGAGTTGGTATTAATGGATGTACTGTGACTGATGCAGACAATTATCTTTTTTGGCTGTGGGGGGCTGCAACATCTGAATGATCATATAAAAGGTCCACCGACTTCATCAAAGATTATTCCTTGATCGAACAGCAGATTATACAGAGAGAGAGAGAGAGAGAGAGAGAGAGAGAGAGAAATCTAAAGCACTCTTAAATAATACAGCATGTGTGGGCTGCAGAATTGAGGACCTAGGGGACACTCAGAGCAAATGTGTGTCAGGCTGAAATATGTGTTAAGATATTCAACCCCAGAAAAACCCAAGGAGGAGAGGAGAGAGGGAGGGAGAGTGGGAGGGATGAGGCACTAAGCTGAATATGGGCTACAGATGGGGGGAGGCAGTGGGCAGCATAAAACATTGGAACTTCATCCATTTTTCATGAGACACAGTGGCAGCTAGGCAAACAACCTCTTTCTTCAAAAAGGTAAAACCAACAAACAGTCATGAGTGTGGACTGAAAGGACACCGTCGCGGTTCCTAAATCAGGTCCTGGAACATGGAAAACTGACGAGATCATCAGCAACCCAAACCAGATTTATTATGGAATGTGTGTTTCTGACACACGGGTGGGGGGAGCAGGGCATGGCAGGACAGTGAAGGGTGAAGCTGCTGTGGTCAGAACCATCAGAACAGGTCATGAACAAGGGAGGAGAAACAGCAGCCATTGCTTATTATAACACCAAACTGGTCCCACCTGCAACAGCTTTTTTGTTTCTCTCTGACACAGGAAAATGGTGAAACAGTCAAAATTCCTGTCTCATATCCTGGCAGTGATGTGGGGATGCCTGATGAAATATCCTGTACCCATTTATCTTTCCTCAAGAGGGCTGCACCATACCAGCCACACTGATTAAATGCCCCTAATAGGGCCTATTAGTCTCTGTTTGCATCTCTAGCGTTTCAATGTGCAGCATCAGCCGGGCCGTAACTCTACGCCTCTTTCTCGATGCTAATGCCATTTTCATAATGATGCCAAAATCGATGATATTTCATTTGGTGATATCTCTCTAAGATGGTGTAATCTCTTTGTGAGCATCTACAGTTTGATCGATGACTTTGTTTTTGCTGCAGTGAACATCTCATTTATAACTGTGCCAGTAAGACTGTCTAAAAGCGTCATGCATGAGGTCAGATGGGGGAAGTCTGGAATTCATAACTGTCTTTAATATTGTGATTCGCCGTTCATCCACTGATATGCCATGAAACAGAAATCAGCCGTCGTCTTGAACTGATTTAAACACATTAACACTAAATCTCTGTATAACTAAAGCAGTCACTTCTGGGCAGGATAGAAATTGAATTAGCACTTTTCTTAAGCTCATTCTGTGACAGAGAGGTAATAAAAGAAGTACATTATGAGCAGATACTTCGACCAAAACAAGTCATAGGTAACGAGCTCCGATAGAATCCTCGTGAGTTAATTTGATGTCATTATTTTTCAGCCAACAGCTTCACCTTCTAAATTCTCAGGGAGACTATTAGCTGACTGCATTACCACAGAATAATTACCCAGTGAAACCTCAGTAAAACAATTACCCAGGCTCATCCCTGCAGCGAGAATATTCCCCTCCTTAGTAAGGTTAATATCCAGGTCAAGGAACAATACAGCAGTAAATTCATTAGGCAAAAATAGATGAATACATCACTGTCAACTACTCTGGCCAGTCAAAGCTGGATACACTGATGTTGTCTCATGCACACTGAGTAGGGTATTCTGAGGTAAGTGTGATTCATGTGGCCCTGAAACACTGTGTTCATATCTAGAGAATGACATCATTGTGTGCAAAGGTCTTAAAAGCAATGGTGTTTATTCTGTAGGACAGGAGGATGATGGGAGTAAAGAGGACACCTGCTGGGTTGTGATGAAGAAAAAATCCTTGGGGGAGTTGAAAATGAGATCATCCAAAGCCGAGGCGCTGTCACTGCTTACTGGAACAACAGCGACCCCTACTGACCACTCAGGCCGTGACAGTTGAACCTGCTACTGCTGTCATCTTTGTTTAATTTCTTTGTTCTTGTTGTTGCAGCAGGATTCATGAAGCTTCAGACTGTAAAAATACTTTTGATCTATTAGAAAAAGCCTCTAATTTTACATGAGTGAGGAAAGTATAGAATATAAATTGCCCTCTTTTACTGCATTGAAATAATGAGTCAAATGCCAGTCATTTGATGATCTTCCTTTATTTTTCAGCATCATTCCTACTATTTAATGCTCACTAACCCTTGTTCTAGTGACAAGGTTGGTGCATCAGCTTGGGGAAGACGGCCAAAGATCCCTGAAGCCCAGCAGTGATCAGCACAACACGTGCATGGAGGTTTGCTCACATTCATACATTATACGCCTCCCAACCCATAAAGGGAGGGGAGGGGAGAGGGTGGTGTTCCATGGGGAGTGGCTGCCGCATGGTTATAGGTAGCCGGTGTGACACCTCACTTCCCCACTCGCCTTCATCTCCTTGAAGCTAAGATGTCTCACTGTGGGTACAGGCACCTGTGCCCTGCCCCCTGCAGAGCACAGCAGCAGCAGTTCTGTCATACCATTATGTTGGCCCAGTATGTAAACATGATTATTCAGCCAAGAACCTGTACGGATGTTGGCTCAACATGGTGGACAATTAGCATACTGCTAATGGACATTTGCATTCTGCTTTGCAAAGAAGCTCTAAATGTCAAGGTCTTTTTCCTGATTGCTCTAAAACTGACAATATACCCAGCTTATTTCTGTGAAGATTATTTGATTTTTGCAAATATTCTCCACCTAACTGATGTCTTCTGAACAGGTTTCTATGTCCTGTTCCATCTAGCTGCCGACTGCAAATACAAATCTCTGTAAGGAGCACACACAGGGATCATCCAGTTTCCATTTTGCTTTGGAGGAGCCCTCCTTGGCGACATCAGAGAGCACAAAGCTGTGATCGATGGTGCAGAGTAGAGCAGTGAACCACACATCTGCAGCCATGATTTCAAGCAGTCAAGCAGGCCAGATTCTCTGCGGACAGAAATCCATGCAGGGATGTGAATTTCTGGGTGGGGGGTCACTTCAACCGGAAAATGGCATCAGTGTGGCTGGATGCACCCACGCAGGTGACAGGAAGCAGGAGCCACTGGTGAAAGAGCTTTCTGAAGACCGAAGACAAAACATCTGACGAACAAGCAAGCGTCATCTAGGATGCAGTCATTGCTGAATCAGATGTACGGCGCCATCTAGTGTTGATTAGGCATTTAACTGGAGACACGATGAAAATAGCATTAAGGCAAATTGTCTATGTAGGTTCTCATTCATCCGGTCATCGTTAGGTGACCTAATCAAGCCCAGTTGCTCATGGTGATCAAACCTTGGATACTACGGCAAATTCATTTCAATAATCACAAGATAAAATACTCACTCTAATATTCAGAATATTTAACTGTGAGTTTCAAGCATCCTTGGGGAATGGATCAATCACTCCCAGAGTGTGTCTGGTCCAGGAAATATGCAGCTGCACCAAACATCTGCTCTGGAGCTCAGTGATTGGTATCAAAGCTTTTGCAACCTGACACAGGGCCACCTTTCTCAGTCTCATCTTGCTTTCTCACTGCCATGGTGAGAAAGCGAACAACTTTCTTATCTCCCATTAAAAAAAAAAAAAAAATCTCCTCTAAAATAGATGATTATATGACACAGTGGATGGTTATTGCATCAACCAGATGAGCTTCATGAGACAAAGTGATCCATTAGTGTCACTTGCAGATGATCATGGCTGAAACAATGGCGGTAATGTGATCTGAAGGATGGTTAACTGCTAACACGACACTCATCCTTGGCAGCTTAATTTTAATTCATCAATTAAATCATCATCATAATTCATTGTGTCTCAAAACTTAGAAGTAAGTAACTCACTTGTTAAAATACTAGACATCTTTCAGAGTTGACATGTTTTTTTTTCTTTTTTTTAGAAAAAAGACACAACAGCCACGGTTCACTTTCTCAGTGACAGTCTACAGATTTGTACAGGTGACAGACGGTAGGTCCAAATCCCTGGTGGGGGCCCAGGGATGATTAATGATTAAAGGGGATTAGCAGGTGGGTCAGGACGGGGCTACTCGTCTCTCTGTGATTCTGGCGTGCCTGCTGCCATACTGCACGTAGCACCGCAGCCACGCTCCTCTCACCTGTCAGGAGGAAATCAGACTAAACCAGAGCAGAATGGCGTCAGATTGTCAGGCTGACTGCTGATGAAGAGCAGGTGGGTAAAAAGGTGAACAGGTGTTTTTTAAACAGACAGAAATGCCACAATCGCTCTGTTGTACTTTGTCAGTCTGCCTCACATGTAGATTAATACAAGTGTATTTTTCCTCTAACTGTTTTTTTTGTGTGTGTGATGGTGTTGTTGTTTTTCTGTTGTTATTCTCTTATCGTCTTGCAGAGCTGCGACAGAGCGACCAGAATGCAGCGTCCACAAGATCTCTATGCTGACTACCAGGCTAAGCTGCTTAGAGTGGCCCTTCAGAGAACCTTTCAGGCAACGCCCCCTCCCCGTCTCGCACACCCTGCGGACCATAACCTGCTCCTCTTCTCAGCCTTATCTGCAGCCCACCTTTAATTGCCCCCCCAACCAGGACTTAGACAAATCTACTTGAGGAGGAAGAAGCCATGGCTGTCTTGAAAGTGAAGTTTACCAAGACCAAGAGGGACAAGCTGGCCCAGCTGCTGTGGATCCTGAACTGGATCTCAGTGGTGACGGGGGTAATCCTGTTCAGCCTGGGGATCTTCCTCAAGGTGGAGCTCTTCAAGCGCGAGGAGCTGATGGCAGAGCGGGCCATCCAGTATGTGCCCAACATGCTGATCTCTGTGGGCCTCATCGCCTGTGCCATAAACTTCCTGGGCGGGAAGATCTGCTACGACTGCGTGGACAGCACCAAGTTCCTGCGCTGGAAGCTGATTTTGCTGCCCTACATCATCTGCACGTTCTTCTTCACCTTCTGCGTGCTGGCCGGGGCGCTGATGTGTTACAGCATGCGTGGGGAGCTGGAGGAGTCTCTGAACCAGGGATTAGCGGAGGCCATGAGGTTCTACAAGGACACCGACACACCAGGCCGCTGCTTCCTGAAACGCACCGTGGACATGCTGCAGATTGAGTTCCAGTGCTGTGGAAACAACGGCTACAAGGACTGGTTCCAGATCCAGTGGATCAGCAGCCGTTACCTGGATGTGTCCAAAAAAGAGGTGGTGGAGTAAGTGTAAGCTGACTGAGCATAAAAGGCTGAAAACCGGATCTTAAACATGATAAAAGTGATGTCAACATCATTGAAATCTATGTAATTGAAATATCCAGTCATTATGGAGTAAGCATTATTGAAACAGTGTTCTTCTTGCTGTTTGTAGCCGGTTAAGGAGTAACATCGAGGGAAGGTACCTGATGGACGGCGTTCCGTTCAGCTGCTGCAACACCTTCTCCCCTCGTCCCTGCATTCAGCAACAGATCACCAACAACTCAGCCCACTTCAACTACGAGCACCAGACGGAGATCCTGAACCTGTGGATGACAGGCTGCCGCCAGGCCCTGCTGGACTACTACACCCACATCATGCAGTCCATCGGGCTCACGGTCCTCATCACCTGGCTCTTTGAGGTGAGGCCACGGAGGATATTTTCACTTGTTTTGCCGTGAGTGAGAAATCCAGCTCGCTTTTATCGTCCAGATGGAGTCACGATTGCGCCTTTGCGCACACTAGTGCTAATCCTTACATAAGCCCATGTGGTGTTACCTGTAGGACAGGTCATCTCCCGAGCTGGTCAGAAACTCCTCTCGTAAAGTGAGATCATGGGGAACTTCTCTGAGAGCAGGAGGTCAGATTTGTGGTGGAGTCTGGATGTTCTCGCTGTGTCTGTGTGGGTTTCCTTCCACCAGACGTTTGGCGTTGACCGTCTGTCTTCTTCCAGCTCTCCGTGCTAACAGGGGTCCGCTTCCTCCAGACCTCCCTGGAGAATGTGCTGAAACACGGCGACCCCAACTCCGAATCTGACGGCTGGCTGCTGGAGAACAGCTTCATGGAAACGGCCCGGATCAACCTGAACATCATCAAAAACCTCGGCAAGTGCAACCAGATCGACACGGCCAACAACGGAGACCCCAACATTAACGTGCCCTGCTCCTCCAAGGCCCATTACGGGCCTGACAACGTTCCCCACAAACACACAGCTGATGCCAGCTGACCCCAGGGCCTCCACCCAGACTCTGCATTCATCAACCATAAACGTACACGTTAAATGTACTGTAACCTGAACCACACTGTTGTTTACAATCATGTTGTGTTGCCTGGATATGCTGTTGTCAGAAGTAGGTTCGTTCTTCTTCAGTTATACAATAAAATTCATTGTTTGATGAAGAGTAGATGAAGGAGCGGTTAAGTCCAGGGGTTTGGTTTTACACCCAGAGCCAACAAGGTTGATTCGGTCTTTTTTGTTTGTTTGTTTGTTTGTTTGTTTGTTTGAATAATCCCATCTGTGCATTTTGCCCGATATCTACACTGCTCATGTGTCAGCTAACAGCCGGACAGAATTCTGACCAGTAACAGGGCAGTATTGGAGCTGTCACACACGTCATGTGCCTCATCGCTGCCACCATGGTCTTATGAAGAAGCACTCTTCCCTGAAAGGTTAGACCCTCTAAACTGGTGACGGCTGTTCTCCACCTGGTAACTTGCTGGACTTGATCACAATTCTGATTTGCCTGCCTGTTTTTCAGCATCGACAGCGCAGTTCACATAAGGAGGCTCATAGATTTCTGGGGGGTTTTTAGTCATTTGTTGTGAAAATCAAAGGATAATTGCTTTTTCTTCTGGCTGAGATAACAGAGGGTGGCCTATTACAATCACATGGTGTTTTAATTGATGAATGAAACCACATTAAGGACAATTTACATGACGATTTACATTAGGGCAAAGCAACCTTTCTGTTCATTTCCTGCCTGAAAGTGATGGAATAAAACTAATTTTATATTCACTTTTTTTTCCTTCTTGAGTGACAGTTAAACGTGTACATGGGAGGAAACTATACACTGGCTTAGGTTTTTTCCTTTTAACAAACAAGTAAAGGAAACAGGAACATAAAATGTGCTTTAACTGGTTTATCTTTCATGAAACAGCCGCACAATCTGCTTAGCAACAGTGCCTATAGTAGGTTTATTATTATTGTTACAAACATCAGTGGCTGTTGGATAAATACATGTGTGTTTTCATCAGGAAAAAATAACATGGTGTCTAACGGATTATTTAACTGTTCCCTGAATACTGAAATTTTCAGTCAATTTGTGAATGCATATTCCCGGATTAAATCGGCAAAACTGTCAAATCGAACAACTTAAGACAAATGGAACTTATTTTGTAACAGAGCAAAACGAAAAAAGAAATCACAGCATTGCTTTTTCAAGAAATTAAATACAGAAACTGAGAATGTGTTACTGCATGTGTGTTGTAGGGTTTATTATTATAGTTGCTGGCTGGTCAAAAAACTCACAGCAGAATATCCAACAAGGCCAAATGGGTTTGTTTCATCGTTCTGCTCTTCCTTTATTCCCACATCTCAACCCCAAGATGCCTCTCACTGTTTCCATGTCTGCGAGCGCTCAGATCGGTCCGCCTTCTGCGACCTCCTCTTCCACCTTTGCTCTGCTGGATCGGTCATCAAAACATCTGCCACTCAATAGCAAACATAACGTTGACCACTTCCAGGCGGTGGGCAATTTCTTCCAGGATGCAATGGTGCTGCCATAGCTGGTTCAGCTTCCTGTAGCGCTCCGGGCAGAGATGTAATGGGTTACCTCTTCTGCAACCGAAAAGACATTTCTATTTTAGGACTGCAAATCATCATCGGTTTCAAAAAAGAAACAAAGATATGCATCAAAGTTGATTTTATTATTAAGAAGAAATGTGATATAGTCTTGCAAGTTTGAGCTCAATCTGATTTCGTCTGCAGCCAATAGAGTGGCTCAAAAAAAATGCCAGTAGGGGGGCGATCTTATCAAATCTATGCATGGCATGCAAGCACAAGTAAAAGGTATCATCAGCTCAGGAAAAAAGCTGTAGATTACCCCAGATGAGGATCAGTCTCTCCATAGTCATCCAGGTATGGCGCCGGGTACTTGCATCCTCGAATTGCATTAGCCAACAGCACGATTTCACATTCTCTCACCCTGTACAAGCAAAAACCTTCCTTGACTATAGCACATCATTTATACATGTTCAGGTTTTAGAAAGGGTAAAAAAGCCTACAATTTACTGACCTGAGGAAAATTCCAACCCCAGCACCACAAGTGGCAGCATGGGCGTTGCAAGCCCCCACGTCTTCTCCATCCACCTGGCTGAGACAGCAGAAGCTCTGAGAACACAGCATGGCTCCACAAAACAGGCACAGAGTGGGATGCTTCTTCTCATCACCTGTGGATTTGGGACAACTGAAGACCACAGAGGCAGCAAACAGGTTAATTATCTGTGATGGGCGTTCCACTGAAAAGTGACTTCAACTGTCCACTTACTGGAAAAGACTGGCTTGATTGAGGAGAGCAGTGTAATCCTCTGGGAGGTCAATCAATCGATTTCTTTTTCGGGGATATCTAGGGAAAAATATTTTAAGAGAAATCTTGAGCATACGTTGTCATGTTATGTCTCTGACTAAAATAAATTTAAAAAAGGGTTGAAGAAGTAACAGAAAAGATAGTACATACCTGACTGTTTGGAATTTGTCTTTTGGAGCCTTATTTAAGGTTAAAATGTTACACCACCTTAAGAAGAAAAATAAATAAGTGCCATGAAAACCTCTTACTGATTAAAGATCAGGGATATATCTTCAATAATCATCAGCTACCTCTGCAACATTGGAGAAATAACATCTCTGTGCTCTTGGAAGAGCTGGAACAGATTAGAAGGCAAAGCCAAATAGTTGCACAGCGCCTCCATCTGTCCTTGTGGAGTAACTACAAAGAACCAGAAACAAATCCATTTACTCATTCAGCAGCACATTTGAGTGACATTAGTCTTCTATGCAACTAACCAGCAGCGCTAAAGAGTTCCTCTGGAGGATGTACTCCTGCCAGGCAATGGAAGAAGAGAGCAGCACAACGCAGGAAAGGTTCAATTCCTTTCTTCACTCTTTCTGCCACAGAACTGCTGGACACATCTGGAATCAGTCTGAAAAGCAAAACCCATTCGTTTTTGGTAAAAGGAGGCCATTTGAAAGTGAATTATATAAATACCATGCTTAATTAACATGCTGTTAGTTGTCAATCTGAAAAAAGGCTGTACCTCCCAGTGTGTTGGGACACTGTACTGCACAGCTCTGCTGCTGCTCTCGCCTCCACCGTCTCCTCTCCACCCGCAACAGACGGGAAATCTAGGCAGAAATGTCACCAGGTATTGTTCCACAATCAGCACACTTGTTATCTGCCATGCTTTCAGACGGGGTATCAGATATGATCTTTGTCTCTACCTGTGGAGGACAGGAGGATCTGGAGCATGTGCGCCATGGTGACCAGATGGAGGATGTGCATGTGATTGTAAGCGGAGCTGACGGCAGATGGCTGCAAGTCTACAGTCTCCTCCTGGTACAGAGACGGCATGGACAACACCAACCCAACCTGAAGGCATACACAGGAACACCCCCCCCCAAAGAGATTAAAGACTCGTACAAGGTACGGGGGAAATGCTGTAGAATTCTAAACATTAACAGCAACGGAGGGGCATCCCTGAGCCAGACGTACCAGGAGGTGGAAGAAATCTACATCCAAAATGGAAGGAGTGTTCTCCTTGCAAATGACTGGTAGCAGGACTGTGGAAAGAAGATGGAGATGGTGGCAGGCGTTAAGTCCAGAATACTGATGGTTCAAAGGAATAAGTGTTTATGTCAAACCAAAAAGTGAACTGATGGCAGCAGACTAGCTATGATACGGGCTCAACCATGCACACACCTGCCAACATTTCACTGAAGTGGCTCTGAATGACAGCCTGAGAGCACTTCAGTCTCTGAACCGCAGAAAACTGCACAATCGCCTTCAGACCTGCCAGCTGAAACAGAGAGCTTTCACAAATGCAGACAGACAAAAATGCTTTTTCTAACAGATCTTTACTTGCGGCATCCCACCTGTCGGTTCTGTAGGGACCCAAAGAGGGGCTTTTCCTCTTCCTGCAGTATGTTTTCTGCCATGGCAAGAAAATATATTTGGAGAGTGAAAATGACAATAAAGACATGAGTGTCCGACCAAAATTCTAACAGTACCTATAGACTGAATGGTAAAAGCACACGTGATCCAAGCCATTAGGGGCACCCGTGGGCACAGCTCGTTGGGCGCCGTCTGCAGTCCGACCGTGTGGACTGTGGTGGCACACACACCCAGCATCTCCATTATGCTGTCTGACAACTTTGTCCTAAACCAACCAGGGACAGAAAATTCCGACAAATACACAATGTGAAGCATGAGCGTTTTGGAGATACCAAATATGAAATAAGCGCTTCACTCACGGTTCCCGCACTCCGTAGCTCAGAATAGATCTATAATCTGGTTGGCTTTCTCCAAACAGCAGCGCATCAACATCAGCACCATCATCCTCTGTAGTGCATTCTTTACAACATACAGACAATCAATTAGTGCATGCTTCGCCATGAACTACTTTGATTTTAATCTGGGCATTTTGCAGATTTTAGAACCATATTAATAAGACAATCAAAGAGTTTGTGTCTATGGTGTTTACTGGTATAAATAGAAAAAATCCAACCTTACCATTATCCTGACTGACTGATTTCAGTCCTTTAATCCTAGCAGAGATTATCTGGATCCAGCGACGCAAGGTCAAATGCTGTCCAATTAGCTCTGCATTTTCACTATAGAGGGGAGCAGCGTTTTTAGGCATTTGCTAATAGCCAAGACTTCACCCCCTGCAGACTGGTGACATGGACTTACTAGTTAAATGTTACTGGTTCCAGTGGGATGAGAGGGATGACGGTATTGCACAGAGATTTGCACAAGGGACACAAGTACTCCCCAGTCTCTAGATCAATGATTATCTCAGTGTGGAGCCGGTTTCTTGTTGTATTCTGGACCGCCTCGAAATATCTGAAAGGCACAGAAAACAAAAATACAGCAAAGAAAATATCAGAGGAGTCTTCAAGAAATTCACAATATTTTCTGTAATGACTCACTTCTGCCAACAGGTAGCATGCATGACGTGTCCACAGCTGCCAGTGTGCGTCCCAACTGGCAGGTAAGGTGATGTAAATAGAGGATACGGCCCCGCCCCTTCAAGAGGCAATAAAAACAGTCCCTTTTCACCATGAAATGACACATATTATTAGTTTTAGAAGTAACTTAAGACTGACCATCTGCACTACTGACGGGAATTTGTCCTCTGCACTGTGTCAACACTGTAGACCTCTGGACACATGCTGTCAGTACCATAGCCTGCGCCTTGGCCACTACTTCCTGTTCTTCTTGGCAAAGAATGCAGGTGAGCACCTCCCTTTTAGCGGGAGTGGAGCCCCTGTGTGGCCCGATGGCTACGCACAGGTCCAACTGCTCCATCGCACAGCTGGACGAATCAAACCAAACTACAATTAGTTCAATTCAAGTTCTTGACTTGATCTCAAGCCAGCCAAACACCCCCGCAGGCATGATTTAAACAGGTTTGCCTCACCTCTCAGAAGCTGAAGTGGACTCTCCCTGCTCTCCACTCTCAGGTATGTTTTCATATAACATCTTGTTGGACTCAATAAAGTTTTTCTGCATTGCTGACATCTGGGCCATGATCTTCTGCCGGTGGAGTTTGGCTGCCTCTGCCTTCCTCTTTCGTTCAGCTTTTTCTTTGTCCTGAGCACGCTGTAGTATATCAGACCACACCGTTAGTCATGTTACACTGGTTTCATGTCTAATGTTTTGGTTGGGATTCTACAGCCTGGGGATATTGAGTCATGGATAACTGTACCTCCTCGGGCTTGGCTGTCTCCAAACTCACTGAGGCCGTTGGACTAGACTTGTCTCTAAGGCATTTGACAATTTCAAACATCTAACAGAAAAGAAAAAAAAATCAGCATGAAGATAAATCAAAATAAATAATTTTCTCACTGGATAAAAATAATTTGAAAATGTAAGAGGTTAGAAATGAATAGACCTATAGCTAACAGATGACTAGCTCACCTGCAGGAGCCATTTCATCATGTCTTTCTGAGCTTCAAGTGAAGGTACGTCCTTGATCCTGGACAGCATATTGAACAGGGACTTGCCATGTTCTGACCCAATTTCTGGAAAACAACAACAATTAATGTACGTCACAAAACCAAACCAAAGCTTTGAGCAGGAAATTTTTAGGTGAATAAATTCAATTGGCTTGCACTTACTTCGTGCCTTCAGGCTGAAATCAAAGGTCACTTCCTCCACGGTCCTGTCTTCAAGCTGTTTTCTTTCTTCAAGCAGAGCCTGACCTATGAGGTGCAGGGCCTGCATGATAACACACATCAATTGTTTTACTGCAAAGCCAGGCAAACTAGATAAAGTCAACACATGTAGCACGTACCCGCTGGACCATGGCTTCTGTCCGGTCTTCTGAAGCTCTTTGCAGGACACGTCTCAGGATATGGATGAAAATGTCGCAATTGAGCAAATTAACCACACTGAAGAAAGCTGGACAGAAGGCCGGAGGGGCTGGAGGACACAGAGCTGATAACAAATGCAGAGTGGGGAAAAGAAAAAAACAGCACAGGTTTAAATTTCTCACATTTGCCTGCACAACCGCCTGTTAAAGGTACAATTTTGATCACCTTTATCATTGCACTCCTGAACTCTCCTTTTTTTCTGAGACTCTTCGGCCTGCAAAAGAAATAAAAATATGAAAAATTAATTTAAAAAAATATTGCAGAAGTTGTAATATTTAACTTTTAGGAATGTAGAGAGTCACTTTCACACCTTGCTGTGTTGAATTCTTGAATAGTGGTAGAAGAAAGGATTAAATTCTACTAGACACTCCTTTTTTACTTCATACAATCCATGTCCTGAAACTCCAGGTTTTCTAGGAAAAAAATGCAGACGACACTCATCACACTCACAAACAACTAAATAAAAAAACAAAACAGAAACCTTTCGGGCTTTACGTACTTAAAGGTGGCCACTTTGGTAATTACAGACTCTAGGCCTGTTTCATGGTACTCCTAAAAGGAAACACTTTTTAGAAGTTGCAACTACTTATCAATGAAAGAATTCAAAAGATTTGACGACATTTATAGCTCACATTCTCTGGCAGACCCTTGACCAGGCTACTATGAGCCATGGGCTCAATGCACAGCAGGTGAATAACCTCCCTCATTGTCACATCTTCTTTGGTCACATGACTGACGCCAGGGACGTAGCGCTCACCTGAAAAACAACACTGTTCAGCCACTAATGTATTCTCCTGTATCCAGCCAAACTTCTTCCAGCTATTTTTTTTTTTTTTTTGCAGATTGTACCGATGATCACGATGAGGAGGAACAACATCTCTTCAATCACACGGTTCCACTGAAAGAGTTCATCCTGCAGAGTGAGTGTCAGTTCATCACTAATTACAGCAGCTAGCGGCAACACATCGTGTTTAAGATGAAAGCAAATATCATTACTTGGTCTTTGCTTGAAAAACCTCCGTTAAAGTAATCAAAGAGTTCAAATCTCAACAGGATCCATATGAGGAAGTGGTTGGGCTCCATCCTGGAGGCAGCAATCTGTAAATCATCAATAACGTGGCTCAGAACATGTTGTATTTATGAAATTTAGAAATTTACGAGGATGACGACAGTTACGTTTCACAGCAACAAACCTGGAGCATGACAACATCCTTGTCATACATCTCGTCCCTGCATTTGACATCCTGGTAGTAGTAGACCTGCCCACACGAGCATGCAAGGACACATTAACTTATAAGAAAATGAATACAAGTCATACAGGATACAAAGAATAGCCCTGAAGGACAAAGATTATGGGTTATACCTGGCTGACCAGTGACAGCCCGTTTCTCCGCCACATTTCAGCAGACACCTGTGCAGCCAGTACCAAACAACGTAACGCAGGCTCTGCCAGCTGAGTGAAGTCCAAAGTCATCTGCAACAGAGAATCAAACTAAACTTGGTGCTCATTCACTGAGCAACATGCCAATTATCTGCCTGCTGAATCGTCACCAATAGCATCAAGTTTCTTCCACTTACCTCCACATGTTTATTAGAGCCCGTTCTGCACATAAGAAGATACAAGCCTGTGGATGCAGAAAGGACTTAAGATCATAGCTACAAAAAGACAATCACTGAATTATGTCAAGACTCTCAAATGTTGGAAACCCTACCAGCGAGCAACCTGCTGATGGGTAGGTGTATGCTGACAGGCTGCTGAGATACTTTGTATGGCTGAACATGGAGGATGTGCTTGCACATGTAGTAGTCAACAGCCGCTTCTTGGAAGGGCTGATTATTGCACTGCATCAGGACTTTATGGCATTCTTTAAATGCAAGCACCAAGAGCTTATCCTACAAGTAGCAAGAAAGCAATTCAGCCACATCAACTGCCATTATTTTATTTTAAACATTTTTGCATCTGGTGCTTCAAATATAAAAGGGTTCAGGTGTAGGGATGAGCTGTCAACAGAGGAAGAACGAAACTCACATCTGAGGAACACCAGTCTTGAAACATGGCAAGAATGTGGCGGAGCTGGATCTGAAGATAAAAGCCAGCTTCCCATTCTGGTTCTAACGCAATGTGTTGACCAAACTGGCGTTTGACTTCCTCCATGCCCTTATAAAGAAAAACAGAAGAAGCAGGGAATCAAGCCTGATGTTGTCAAGATACCATGATGTGAAGTTGTCGTATCACACCTCATAACATAATAAATGATCAAGAACATTATTACCTGCATGCATTTGAGAAGCTTCAGAAATGCCCTGAAGCCTTCTATAAACTGTGTCTGTAGCTCTTCAGACCATACTGAGGGCTTACTGATCAAGATGTACCTGAGAGAAAAATGATCATATTTAAGGTTAGATCAAGACAATAAATAAAGTGGATTTACTTGCTTTGCAATTAGTGACCTGAGGTCATTGAAGATCAGCTGAATGCGAGAGAACTTGTCAGGGCTGTGGCCGGGGAAGAAGAAGTGGTTACTGGCATCCAAATGTTCACGCAGCAACTCCATGACTGTGTCAACAATGACTTTGATGACATTGGCCTCTTCGATCAACTGCCTAGCCTGAAGTGGAGTTAACATGAGAAAAGAGACAGAAGCATTACTGACCTGGAAAATGACATACAACGCCCCCCAGAGAACTCAACACTGACCAGTGTGGGCACGGTGAAAATCTGAACCGACAGAGCTGTGATGGATATGCTCCTCTCATGGTCATCATTGATGAAGTCTTTTTGTAGCTGCTTAAAGTGCTAAAAACATGAATGCAGGACATGTTCATTTGAGTGAGGGGATTTTTTTTGTTCCTCAAATATTTCATTTTGTTGTTACCTTTGTGAACTCAAGGGCAAAGAGTCTTTTGAACTCATTCTCTAGCAGCATGCTGCAGAAAATCAGTTCGTGCACTATCTTCCGAGCTCCTTGAGAAAATAGAAAAGAAATCATCATGTTAATATCACTTATCTGAAATTAAGTTTGGGTTAAAATCATGTCCCTTACCTTTAAACATTCTGGCATCGTGGAGCATGAGTCTGCTGATGAGGCACGGCTGGTCACTGCCTGTGTTTTGATCCAGTGCTACCTTACAGAAGGCCTGCCTGAATCCAGCTGAACAAAACACGCAATTTAAGTTCACACACTGATGTATGGACAGGCTCTGTAATGGATGGACTTATATCTAAAATGTGCACCATTCCCTGTAAAATGAAGACAGCACCTGAGTAGCCAATGATCTTTTGGAACCAGGAGCCGAGACGTAGAGCAAATGTTTGATGAGCCATTACTGCCGAGTGAAGGATTTCCACACGGAGCGGTTGCAGGGAAATGTGCTCAGAGTTGCACTGTTACAGAGCAGCGGTAAAACTTTGAGCCCCTTTAAATGTCTTTTCTTTCTAAATATGCATTCTGTGCCATTTACCTCAATCAAGTTTTTTGTATGCTGACAGGAACGGAGAGTTCCCATCTTCACCGCACGCCGACCCTGGGCAGTTATTAAGAGTGTCATTATTTGCCACTACAGTAAATATGGTCTAAAAAAAACAGATGACAAAGGAAAGTCTACATGAAAACAAAAATACCTCCTTGTCAGTAACTGTTGTATGCATCTCAGCCATAACTTCTTCACAGTTGATAGAGCGCTGCAGGGTGTAGACGACGTGGTCGAATGAGTGGTGCTCATCATTATACAGTACACAGTAGTACATATTGTCTATTGTCCTGTTTGGATTGAGAACGACAATATTAATGTAGTCTGAGTGGTTTAAAATTGATGTATGAAGGTGGGAAATTTTCTGAATCGTACCGTGGTTGGAGTTCAGCCGACAACTCTGAGTTCTCCTCCCACAACAGCATATCAGTGACGTACTGCAGCAGTTCCCGGAACAGCTTCTCAGCACGCTCGTTCAACTCTGGCTCCAAAGAACACTCGTCCTTGACAAAATGGGATACAGTTAATCACTAATAACAACAAACATGACTAAATAAACGTGTCTGTTTACAAGTGGCAGTAATATAATCACTACAATACAAAACGCTTCATTACAGAAAAAACTCTTTACAGAAAGCCTCTGAGATGGTTTGTTTTAACAAATAATTATTTGTAAAACTTTATAATTCCTCGTTTCCTGTGTCACCAATACTGACCCTGAAATATGAAAAGGAAGTGAACAGTTTGTGTTAATAAGAACCAAACAGGCACAAAATTTATATGAAATTCAAGATGGACAAACATTCCCAACTGCAGCAAATTATTTAATTCATTCTTTGAAACTTTGTTACAAAAACCAAACTCTGTACAGCCAGTCTGTGCGCTTAAACCAGCATCTATGTAGCACAGCTGTTTTAAGAAAAGGCACGCAAATCTGCACTGAGGGAAGTGAAATTGAATGTTGGCAGTGAAGATGCTGCTCTCAAGGTAAAAGTTTGTGCTGCTGCTTGTTGAGCACAGGCTCTGGCCTGGTGCAGCTGGTGCCACTGAGGTCTCTGTTACAGAGGCACCTGCTGTTTATTGTCACCATGCTGACAGGCTGTATGTCTGCACAAAGCCTGTGGTGATTGTATCAGACAGAAGCACAGATGCTGTTACCATCAGCAAAGAAAGGCCTGAAAATCAACCAACAAACAGGCAATCACATTGGGTCTGTACAGGAAACTACAAACACGTCCTCACACAGTTCAATAAAGCTTCGGAAGCTTTGTCCACCAGCTTTCACATGATCAATCATTCTCCCAAGCTCTTTATTCTACTCATAAATTTCCTTGGGTAGTGCAGGTCAACAGAGTTCTGTTCTTCCTCATTTCCCAAGCCAAAGCCAAGTGATGGACATCCGGGACTGAGATGGGAAAATAAGCACTCTGGGGTTCACTGACACAGACTGGGACATGTGCAGCCCTCCCACCTCCCTCTGTCCTCTCCATTATGTGACTCACTGTTGCTGTAGAAGTGGCAGCCCCTGGATCGTGTTTAGAGCAATAGGGTCCAATCTTCCAGGCTTCCACATCGCCACAATCACAGAAACCTCCACCTGACGATGGGTGCATCTGGGAAAACAGCACAAACAACTTTCCATTTTGACTCTTGTTTACAATAAACCAAAAGAAAATGTATCACATTATACAGTACTTTGCAGACATGTTCATTGTTAAAATGCATTATCGAAAAAGGTTCCTTCATAAAAACATCACAAAAAAAAACGTGTCACCTATATTTCCATTTGTTCTTCATAATAGTACATTACAACATATAAACATTTCCGTGACCAACCTTATAACGATGGCTTTTATGAACACTGCCTTGGAAACAGTCCATGCACATGACACACGTGGGATCTATTGCACAATCCCTGCAAAGACAATGAAGGAGATCTGTTATCTAAACATGCAAATGTCAAATTCATAAGTGTCTCTGGCTGAAAACCTACTGTACTCTGACCTGCAAGAGTAAACCGTCTCCCCCTCTTTGAAGACACGTCCACAGAGCTGGGATGAAGAGCAGCCCTGCCTCAGTTTCTCCAGACCTTCCTGAGGGTCTTCTCCAAACAGGAAACACTCCAGAGGGTGAAGGAGATCCACCTGCATGAACACATCTTCCTCTTCAAGACTGAGCTCTGGGTCCAGGCAGAAATTCTGGGGCACCTGCTCCTTTAGGTATTGAAGCAGTTCCACTCTGAGATCTGCAGCCTCCAACCATTCCTGCCGCATGAAGACAAAGGAGACAAGAAGAATTTGTTTTGGAATAACTCACATCTGACTATATGCAGTAATCCATCACCACATAGGCAGTGCAGGAGGTTTTCACAAACTTTCTCTTATTTTCACATTTGAGTTGACCTTATGGCAGCATCACCCAACACCCTTCCCCACATTCTACTGGGGTCAGAAAATTATGCAGCTTATTTTTCTTCAAAAAAAAGAAAAAGAAAGAAACAGCTTCAGCTGTCCATTTTCATCAGCACTTTTCTGTATTAAAAAAGGAGATTCCACATTTATTTAAGCGACGTTAACAGTCGTAATCAGTTCATAGTTCAGCCCAACCTGGAAGCTCCTCATATACAACCACCATCATATAACAGCTGCTCTGCTGCTTTTTGAATAATAATCATTCCCTTTTCGTCATTTTGTATGTGGATGCTCACAGAGATGCTAAAACTGAAGAAATCCAAATGATAACTAATCTCTGGCTTTACTCATTGCACTTTTAAAATACAAATATTCACAGCATTCACATGGTTAGACAAAAAAATTGAGAAACTGAGGTTATGTGATTGTGCTTCAGTAAACAAAAGCAATTGCTAATTTATTGTGCATTTTATTTGAATTTGAGAGGACATTTAACAGATCTAGTTGAGATCCCCCCCCCCC
>BJFM01000849.1:110559-133606 GCA_016586285.1 Arothron firmamentum
CCCCCCCCCCCCCCCCCCCCCGGCACAGAATAATGTACTATTAGTGATAAGATTTCTTATAATAATTGATGGTAAAACGGGGACGCCTCACAGGATTAACATAAAAATGACAAGTTAGAAATACACTCGTTCCAACTCGTATTCGTGAATTTAGGACTATTCAGGACAGCACTACTAAAACAAAGGAATTACACACTAGAGAACGATGGCATTTTTCTGGCTGTTATGTTGACATTAAACTCAGTAGTAAACGCCATCGGTGAGAATTGTATTATAGTATGAATCCTAAAGAGACCCTTTAACCATTTTGGGCGACTAGCTCAGCAGCTAACAACAAATGCTATCCTCGTTAATCGAAAGCATTTAACTGCGCAGTAAAATCTTTCACACATAAAGGAATAAACACCCCTAAGTCAGGTATTGTGAATCTGAATGTCGATTGGAACTGTCAGGTACATCAACTATTCCAGAAACATACCTTGCTGAGCTCCAATCCGTCTAATGACTTCTCGCCCTCCGCCATATTTCATTTGCCGTAAAGGAGGAGGTGTCACCAGGAGAGGAGTCCCAAAAATGCGTCCATCAGTTTCCTACGCCATTGGGCCTCGATGCGAAAAACCTAGATAGATAAAAGATAAAAATTGATAGAAGATAAAATTGAGTACTTACACATATATTAACCACAATTACTTAATGTTTTTCCTCCGTGTGTAGACAGGGCCCTAAATGGTTCTAATACAAAATACAATTATATAATATTCGATGTTTTTAATGAATTGTCATATGTAGAGTATGTAAGTCCATGCGGTCATTTATTTAAAATGCGTATTTTAAAATTATGCTGCAGACTTGATCCTTGTGACGGACCACTGGGCCACTAGGGGGCGCTGATCAACATTTTTCTCCGGCCGTGTTTGCAGACAACGGGGCTAGCGAGGTCATAGTTGAGTGTTTGACAACAAGCTGAACATGGATTCCATATTTCACGAGAAAGTAAGATAAAACCTGAAATTTACAATGATTAGCTACACATTTGTTCTCCGGTTCTTTTTAAAAGGCATGTGCCTACTGACGTCAATTTGCTGCCATTTGATACCAGGCGGTCATTAAGAGATTTGCTGTATTTGTTTCTCAGTGTTGTGGTCAAGACAGCTAAAATGCTAATCCCATTTGCTAGCAATTGGTTATGAAAAGTGTATTTTCAACTCGTGGTTATTAAAACGATAAACTTTTACCCAGATGAAAACATTACATTGCTGTCTAGTTTGTAAGCTTATTGAACATATAGTTTATCTGGTCGGTAAATCGTATATTAATGTAGTTGTGTTTAGGTCTGTTGTATCGGACTGTTTACCAGCTGTCACTACAGAGAGAGGACAGAAAGAAATAGAAGTTTTCACACATTCTTTTCTCACTAAACTAATTCTACGACGAGGTTTCCGAGCTGTCATAATCTACCTCGTTCTAACGGCAACATTGCTGGTGTTTGCAGCAAGAAGGCTCCCTGTGTGCCCAGCATTGTCTCAACAACCTCCTGCAGGGTGAGTATTTCACGCCTGTGGATTTGTCATCCATTGCTCATCAGCTGGATGAAGAAGAGAGAATGAGGATGGCAGAAGGAGGTATGGCCAGTGAAGAATATAGGACTTTCTTACAGGTATGGCCATTTGATTGTAAAGTTGTGTAACTGTTAAATGGAATACTGCCCCAGCTAACATTTCCTCACGTCGTTCCAGCAACCTTCTGGGAACATGGATGATAGTGGATTCTTTTCAATACAAGTGAGTAGAACTAAGCTTTGTTGTTATTGAGTTATTTATGGCAGGTAAGTTACTAATATGTAATTCCCTCTGCCACCTTGTAGGTAATCAGCAATGCATTGAAAGTGTGGGGTTTGGAGATAATCCTCTTCAACAGCCGGGAATATCAGAGTTTGATGATTAATCCAATGTAAAGTTTGTTTAATAGTTTTTAATCTTTATTCAGATATCTATTTAACAGTTTTACAAGTTCACATTTATTCATATTATCATGTTTCAGAAATGAAAAGGCCTTTATCTGCAACTACAAGGAACACTGGTTTACTATACGTAAACTCGGACAGCAGGTATGAGGCTTATATCATTATCTGTTTACAGTTGTAGAACTTCGTGTTAACTATTGTTTTATTGCAGTGGTTTAACCTGAACTCCCTCCTAACTGGACCAGAGTTGATATCAGACACCTATTTAGCACTTTTTCTTGCACAGTTACAACAAGAAGGTGTGGTATAATGCTCTTAGATTCATTCAATATTTGTAGGCGTCAGAAATATATATTATATTCAGGGAGTATTTTGTACAGGTTACTCCATATTTGTGATCCGAGGAAACCTCCCCGAGTGTGAAGCAGAGCAGATCCTTAGGTTCATGAGAGTGCAACAGCAGCAGCGACCAAGGCTGATTGGAGAGGAGGAAGTCCAGACAAGTGCAGGGTAATGTTTTTAAGAGTTTTTTTGTTTATTTCATGGCAGGCCATGACTTATGAAAAATAGCTGATGAATCTTTGTGATGTGAGCAGCAGGTCAGCAGCTCTGGCCCAGAGAGATATGGGCTTTGGTCTGGAAAATGAGGTTGGGGAAGAAGATGAAGAGCTGAAGAGAGCACTGGCACTCAGCAGACAGGACATAGATGTGGAAGATGAAGAAGCTGATCTTCGCAGAGCAATACAGCTGAGCATGCAGGGTGAGAAATTAGAAAACGACTTTACAATTTATTTTCTGATGTTTTTCATTAGAATTAAGTAGACTTATCCTATGATTGTATCACTTTCATTCAGTGTATCATTATTATATTTTATACTTATTTGCAAAAGTCTTTAAGTAAATCACTCATGTTCCAGGAGCAGTGATGAGCAACATGTCTTCAGAATCTGAAAGGGGAAATGTGAAATCAGGTCATCAAGTAGTGGAGAGTCCTGGAGGAGGACAAAGAGGAGGCCAGAATGAAACACTCACAGCTGAGGAGCTGCGAAAGCGCAGACAGGCTTATTTTGATCGGTGGGTTAAGTTGCTCATTCCATAAAAGAGATTATATGGGGAGGCTGTAATCCATTACATTACAATTCCTTTATCTGTACTCAGGCCCTAATTATTATGAAATTTAATCCCTGGGCTGTAAATTCTTTCTGTTGACTTTTTAGGCAGCAGCAGCAGCAGCAACAAGCTCAGCCAAGCATTCCTCAACTAGACACAAAATCAACAGGCAGCTCAGGTATGATTGTACTGGTTGACTACCAGAACTGATGGTACAGAAAAGCCTTCTGTCCTGTAACAATGTTTTCCAAATTCTGAAATGTCATTGTTTAAAGAATCATTGCAGGTTTAAGAAATGTGATCAATATTGCTAACCTCAACCTTCCTCCTTCTTGTAGGACCAGCTTACGCTGGGGAGGACCAACAACACAAGCCCGGCCAGTGAAGATGCAGAAAGTGCGCCTGTGTCGTTTACCAGCTACCTGGTTTGGCAACCCTGCAAAGGGTTAGCTTTGCTCCTTCTTCTAACCTTTTGCACATGCAAACATAAGGACAGTCAGAAGGCTGATATGTTTGCCCCCTGGTTAGTTTGCAGTCAGCAACAGAGAGAAGAACAGTGGCAAAGAAATGAGGTAAACTAATCCAACTCACTTGATGCTGGGAAAAGGGTGACCACAGAAATTCTTGATGCAGTTAAACCAAGATTCCAATTGCCTTTTTCTTTTTTCTTTTTTTTTAACCATGGCGCCTTCAATTTCTGCTGTGTACTTTTTTTTTTTTTTTTTTTTTTTAAATTCTTGTTTGTTCATGAAGTGATAGGAAGGACTTTCTACCGCACAAAGCATGTGTTTACCTGAGTGGATGAGTGCATATAAAGAGTGTTGTGTAAAAGCCTGTCCACAGATAGGTGTCTGAGAAATGATGAGAAAGCCTCCTTTATGTGTTATTCCAGTGTCCTTCCCACTGATTGGACAGTATAACAGTATGTCTGGCAGCATTTCATGTTGCAGTGAAGTGAAATATCTTTTAGACAGCTGGACTAACATGCTGATCATCACTCAAATCTTGAGGTATTAAGATGACAACATATTTTTGATGTTGTGATTTTGTTTGAACCTTTAGATGTGTAGGTAGGCATTCTGTTTAATCTTGCAAATTATACAGCTCACAAACCTGAATCGAGGTTATTTGTCCTTTTTTAGATGGTAAGTGAGCACCATTCCTCTAAAAGATTTTCAGAGGAATTTCCTGAGGAGTTTTCATGCCTTGTTCATATAATGAACAACAAAATGTTGTGGAATAGATCACATCGATCATCTCTACTGCATGGAAAACTGAAACTAATCTGCAACGGCCATTATGTCTATCAGTATTTCCATTAAACTTAACAGATGCTATCAAATTCATAGTTTCACCGTCGACTGTAACAGCCAATTAACATGCAGCAGATCGGCTGTGATGTGACTACAGAACAGTTTGACTAGTCATTCAAAACAATGTTGTATCATTCGTACTAAAGAAGGGTATATTCATTTGCACTGGGGTTGGCAAAGATGGCTGATTGGTGACCTTTTATATATAATCAACCCATAGCTGTGAGGGGGAGACTATAAACAGTCTCATAGCGATGAGTGAAGGGAGACTGTTTATAGTCTGTACAATTTAAAATCCAAAGAAAACACAGTCAATAATGTCTCTATTTGGTTTGGTTTTTATCTCAAAACTCACATTTTGGCAAAGGGTCACATTTGATTACAGTTAACAGCTGTAAGGATATACATTTAAAGCACGTGCTTTGGCTGATCAGTGTATCTCAAAGTCTGGCTTCATCTGTGTGACAAGTTCTGTTAATTCCATTATGTCCCAGGTGTGTTTTTCCTCTGAATCTGTTGGACCTTGTTTTGCTTTATTTTTAATTTAATACTCGTTAAAAAAAAAAAAAAAAAAAAGTTGTATCTTTGCATTATTTTCACTCCCCCATGCTCTTACAGAGAGCATCTGACACATTCAGCATTATTTTTTAACTTTACAACACTGATTTCTTAAATATGTTAGTTCTGGGATTAAAAAGTTGTTCATACCTGCTGGTGTTTGCGAGTCTTTTTTTGTTCTTTTTTTGCAATATTATTGATGATTTTTCTGACATCACTTCTTTAAAAAAAGGGCCCTTAATGTTTGAAAAACAGATCACAGTTAATATGTAACTGTCAGAGCACACTTGCACTTTGTATCCCCAAATAAAAGAAGGCACTTTCAGACGCAATCCTGGCTGTGCTGAATGGTATGTATAACCGTTCTTCTCCAGAGAAAAGCATTAGTTTGCACTATTTGGTACTGTGAAATCCTTGAAGTTTTCGGTTCTGCCTCAGTTTGTGTTAAATGTGATTTTGTGATGTTATTAAACATTATTCATTGATATCTGTGTATGTATTACAGCGTTTGCACCCAGAATCTGGAATCCAAACACGATGTTGCAAAAAATGAAGATAGGACTTGTTTTCTTTGTGACCTCCATGTTCATCTGCACTGATGCCCAGAGACTGCATCTCCCTAGTGCCACCATCTCAGACCTTTCTTTTAAAAATGTGGACTTTGCCATGAATCTTTACAGAAAAATATCTAGTTTTCATGACAAGAACATATTTTTCTCCCCGCTCAGCATCTCTACAAGCTTTGCGGCCCTCCTAATGGGGTCTGATGGCATCACATACGATGAGATCCTGGAAGGGCTCAACCTGCATCATCTGGAGCAGGATGGCCAGCCAGAATTAATTGCAGGGCTTTTTAAACTCCTTAACGACAACATCACACAGAATGGATCGCTGCATCTGGAGCAAGGGATGGCCCTTTTCATTAACCTTGAGTTTGTGGTGGAGAAGACCTTTCATGAACAGCTCAAGACATTTTTTGACGCTGACATCAAGAGTGCCGACTTTGTTGACACAAAGGGAACTGTTGAACTCATTAATGAGTATTTCAAAAGCAAGACTCACAACAAAATATCAAATGTGGTTTCCAGCGTGGATATGATGACCCAACTCATGCTGACCAACACTATTTTCTTCCAAGGTGAGTTGAAGGTCTGAATTATATGAGGTTTAGGCAAATTCCAGTATTGGTTGGAAAAAAACTCTGCCATGTTTCTTCAACAGGATCTTGGGAATTGCCTTTTAATCAAAATTTCACTGTAATTGCACCTTTCTACATTGACAACTACAGTGTTGTGCAAGTGCCAATGATGTTTTTAGAGGACAAATTCTACATGACGGTAGATAATAACATTGGCGTCAAAGTGCTGAAGCTCCCATACAAGGAAGGTGTCTCCATGCTTATAGTCCTTCCAAATAAAAATGTGGACTACACCGAAATTGATGACGAGATCACCGCAGACAGGATCTTCAGATGGACCAAAAGGCTACAGAAAATGTAAGTTTTAGGAGAAAACAGTCATGGTTTCACTCTGCTTTATTGCCCACATTCCCTTATGTCTTGGACATGAGTAAGACATCATTTATCACTGTGTGTGTTAAACGCGCAAATATACAAGGTCAATATCCAGTGCAATAGATAAAGTGTGTGTGTGTTTGACGTGTTCACAGCAAACTGGAAGTAAACTTGCCAAAATTTAAAATGGAGCATTCATACCGCCTGCATGAAATTCTACCAGACATGGGCATGGCAAGCGTATTTGATAACTCAGCCAATTTAACAAAGCTCAGTAAGGACCAAGGCCTCAAAGTTTCAGAGGTTAGTATCTGTTTTTGCCAAACTGTTACATACTCAGTCAGCTAACATTTTACCTATCTCTAAAGGTGCTGCACAAAGCCGTGATTGAGGTGGATGAGACAGGGACCGTTGCAGCAGCTGTCACAACCATTGGGATTACTCCATTCTCCTTACCAAGGATCTTCATTGTCAACAGACCATTCTTCTTCTTTATATACCACGAAAAAACAAATTGCATGTTGTTCATGGGTAGGGTGATTGACCCCACTAAAAACTAGCAGGCAATCATGATACCACTGGAATCTGTTCAGTGTTAAAAAGTAATTTTTTTGTGTGTATATTAATAATATAATGGTAAATGCTAAGACTGAGTTCTTATGTAAGCCTACGTGATTCCTGTTAATAAAATAATGATATATATGATAAATCTGTTTTTTTTTAACAATCAAAACTTATTTCTTTCATGTTGTGTGCAAAGCATTCAATTTATGCGACACAAATAATCGTAGATAAAAGAGTAGAAAAAGAAAGGCTTGGAAAAACGGCAGATGTATATTGTAACCTTTATATCTATCAACTAATTAAACAGTCTAAATAAAGTAAACGCAGAAAGAACGACATATAATTTAATCAATGACAAAAACAACTGAATGTGCAGTACACTTGCTTGCAAGTGTTAACGCTGCTTAACAAATAAAGTTTTTCCAAAACACGTGATCAGTACTGTCATGGCTGCGCCCTCGTTTCATGCGTGGCTGTTAGCTTGTGTTATCTAGCGCAAACTATCAATATTTCACACAACGAAGATGAAGGTAATGACTTTTTTCATGGGCTTTCTTATTAGTTACTTATAACATAGTTTAACGGTCTATTGAGAAAGTTTTCTCAGGTTCTCCTAGTTAAGTCAGAGCTGAGCTACTAGCTAACTCCACGCATATCGAAGTCGCTTGGTAAATTTTGAAAAAGAAAAATGAAGATGAAGAAGGTAAACCAGAGAAACAAGCGCCTGTTCCACGGGCTGCAGAAAGCCAAACGGAGTATAAATGTGGAAGGTAAATGGAAAGCTGTTGAACTAGATCCCAGCCTTTTTGCCGAAGAAGGCATGGAGGGCCTTGTGTGTTTTGAAGAGCTTACAAATTACCGCATGCTAGACTCTAAACAAACTGCAGCTGAAGCGGAAACAGAGCTGAAAAAGAATAAGAAGGCCAAGAAAAGAAAATCCACTGAGGAACAGGACACTGTAGTGAAGGAAGATGTGGAGAGCAAAGAAGCAGATGAAAAAGTGGAACCACCAAAGAAAAAAGGAAAAAAGAAAAATAAATCAAAAACGAAAAAACTGAATGGTAAAGAATCAGACCATCCAGATGGCACTTCTACAAAAGAAACACAGGAGGATTTTGCTAGAGATGAAGAGGCCGGGGAGAAACAAGCAGCTCATGAAGAGATTGTAAAATGTGGGAAATTCAAAAGCTCAGATCCTGGAACCGTCACAAAATCCTCAAAAAAGGGCAAGAAAAGGAAAAATCAGACGCAACAGTCAGTAAATGATACTGTCACAGTGGAAAGTTCCAAACATGAGTCTCATTCAGAACTTCAGGTAGTTAAAAAAGAAAAATTCACTAGAGATAAAATGCCAAAACCTGTTAAGAAGCAGCAGCAGAAGAAGAATTGGACAGAGGCCGTACTTGACTGTTGTAATGACAGAAAAACCGATGTGAGTGCCTGGAAAGATCTTTTTGTCCCCACCCCTGTGCTGAAGGCACTGAGTAGTCTTGGATTTGGTTCACCAACTCCTATTCAAGCACTGACTTTGCCTTCAGCTATCAGGGATCATATGGACATCCTGGGTGCAGCAGAGACAGGTAAAAGAAATTATTTTCCTCTCCTTTAGATGTCATGACATTTAATTGAATTAAGCTAATGAGGAAACTTTCATCACAGGAAGTGGAAAGACACTGGCTTTTGGCATTCCTATGATCCACACCATCCTGGAGTGGAAAAAAAATTCAACAGAACTTGTTGAGGACAACACAGAAGCCACATTACCGGTGGGAAGTTTGTATTTACCAGACCCTACAGCACTGGAGAATTCTTCAGAAGAGGAAGTTCTAAAAATTGCAGAGTCTGACTTTGAAAATAAACCTAAAGAAGAAAATAAACCTGCTGGCAGCCATTCTCAGCCTCTGCTTGGTCTGGTGCTCACGCCCACCAGAGAGCTGGCCGTCCAGGTTAAGCATCACATTGATGCAATTTCCAAATTCACAGGTGAGTCATTAATTCATAAATAGGCTTTACGATACTAAAATATATTCTCAAATTTTGCGATGCTTAAAATGATACCGCTGTGCAGACATCCAAACGGCTATCGTGGTGGGTGGAATGTCACAGGAGAAACAAAGAAAGATGCTGAAACGAAGCCCAGAGATTGTTATTGCCACTCCGGGTCGTCTGTGGGACTTAATTAAGGAAAAACATCCACATCTGCAGAACCTGAGACAAGTCCGGTCAGTTCTTGTATTATTTGTCCATTAAGTTCAGGGTATCATGTCATACTTCACACTTCATAATTCATATTGTGATTGTAATAATATGGTTATTTTGCAGATGCCTGGTTATTGATGAAGCAGATCGCATGATAGAAAGAGGTCATTTTGCAGAGCTGGAGGGTTTATTTGAGATGCTGAAAACAACACACTTCAATCCTTTGAGGCAGATGTTTGTCTTCTCTGCCACGCTGACCATGAAACGGACCCTGCCCACTCGTCTCTTACAGAAGAGGAATCTTGACCAACGGAGCAGGCTGGAAATCCTCATAGACAAAGTGGGAATCAAAGCTAAGCCCAAGATTGTTGACCTGACACGGAAGGAGGCAACTGTGGAGACCCTGACAGAGACGCGTATCCACTGTCAGAAGGATGAGAAGGACTTCTATCTGTATTACTTCTTAACACAGTATTCTGGTCGCACCATGGTGTTTGCCAACAGCATAGACAGCATTAAGAGGCTAAACTGTCTGCTGGTGATCTTGAACTGCGACCCTCTGCCTCTTCATGCCAACATGCACCAGAAACAACGACTGAAAAATCTGGAACGGTTTGCACAAAGGGATAGGTGAGTAGCTATGTTTGGGAAGTATTTACTTCAGGTCAAGGTGAGACTTAAGCACATGTGCTCTGTAACTCTAATGTATGAGGTAAACTTCCTGTCTTGTGCTAACCGTAACTAGCTGGAGAATCTTCTCTTTTGGTTATTATACAGTTACAGTTTTGCAACCTTACATGTTGATCTGCCTCAAATGCAAGTTTTCTCTAATTGTTAAAAGCTCAGCATCATAGGTACATTTTACATGTCATCATTAGTTTTCAAACTACATATTTCATTTATCTTTTCCAAACTGTTTTTGCAGTTGTGTTCTCTTAACTACTGATGTGGCAGCAAGAGGACTGGACCTTCCTAATGTGCAGCACGTTATCCACTACCACGTAGGCTTCCATCTCTTTATTTTTGGACTCAATTTTAGGCTTTAAGTAGTTGTGTGTAATTGAACTTGGTGTGAGTCCTATTTACACAAATTGCAATACCAACCAGGTTCCCAGGACATCTGAGACTTATGTCCATCGGAGTGGGAGAACTGCAAGAGCCACCAAAGAGGGTCTCAGTTTGCTGCTCATCGGCCCAGAGGACATGATTAACTTCAAAATGATTACCAAAACCCTCGGCAAGGATGAGGAGCTTCCAATGTTTCCCATTGAGACTAAATGCATGGAAGCAATAAAGGTAGCAGTCAGAATAAGCACACACCTTTTTTGAAAGTTTTATACTGAGTAGTTTATTGCTAAATGTGTTCTTTATCAGGATCGTGTAAACTTGGCCAGACAGATAGAGAAGATAGAGTTCCATAACAGCAGAAAGAAGCACCATAACTCCTGGTTGAAGCAAGCAGCAGAAGACTTGGAGATCGACCTGGATGATGATCTCTTAATAGGTAACAAAAATATGATGTAGTACATTTGGTTGAGTTCTAATAAGGAAATTAAAAAATTAATCTAGTACCAACTGCATGTTCCCAGGCAAAGGAAATGATGAGGAACAGGACAGAGAGCAGCAGATGATGGTAAAGGGGATGAAAAAACACCTAAAACATTTGATCTCCCAGCCTGTGTTCAAGAATATAATGAAGACCAAGTACCCCACGCAAATGGGAAAGCTCTGTCTGCCTCAGGCAGTCCTAGCTGGGATGGAAAATGCGCTCAGCATGGTTTCAGTACAGGAAAAGAAAAAAAAGTTGAACAAGCCTGTCCCATCACAGCAGAAGAAAAGGAAAAAAAGAAGTGACATGTTAAATAACATATAGAGGCCTTTACTGCAGCAATTTGCATTTATGTAACTTTTGATGATGTAATTTTAAGAATTCTTGTTTTGTATCTGTGGATCAATTTCATACACTGCAGGAATTTATGAAATTATAAAGCTCTGCTTTGGTTTCTTCAAGTCTGACTTCATCTGTTGGATTCCTGGTCAGCGTTGAGGCAGGGGATAGAGAATGTTATAGTGTGATGATCGATAAAGCAGGTGCAGGGATGGTTCACCACCCTCTGGAATGACATGGTGAGCCAAATGCTCCTGTGCCCCATCCATAGCGACAATGTGGATGGACATATCCAAAGCCTGTGTCAGAGCTAAAATTTCCACATGGTCGCCCTCCATCGCCATGGTCTCCACCTCCTAAACACAAAGATAAGTTTTGCTTTTATAAACTGTACAGAAAAAAAAAATAAAAAATCTTATTTCATGTGTGTCTGCACTCTGGGACTGACGTGTCGACAGTAGAGCTGAAGATTCGGTGCCTCGACAAAATGGCAGAAAAATTCAGCGTTGTTTTGCAGATGCACTGAGGCGAGCAGCCGGAGGTACTGTACCGCGCTGTCGGAGATCATCTGGTTGTTGAAGAGCTGGAGAAGCCCCTCCTCCCGCGTTACCAGGCACTCCTCCACTAGTTCAACCACCTTCAGCACATTCAACATCAGTTCTGAGATGAGGCTCCATATCACTCACATTTTCAGCTAAGTGGATTTTCCCTTATATGCCTAGTTATGTTTCTTCAAAGAGTTTCAGGTCTAGACTTTAATCTTTGTTTTTCCGGTTATTAACCGGCTGTTGAGGTGATATTTACTGTGTCCAGGTGATGCATGAAGGAGCTCTCCTCGAATCCTGCTATGAAAAATTCCGCGCATGTTTCAACGATTTTTCTCTTAAATCTGAAAGCGAAATCAACAAAACGAAAAGTATTTCAATGTTATTTCAGAATGAGCGGCTGGCAGTGTTGGTCATCACTGACCTCTGTAAACTCCTATCATTGTGTATCATCGACTCCAAATGTGCGAAGAAGAGGGCTCTGTACAGGCAGTTTCCATCCCCGCGTATTATTCGGACATGAGAAAACTGAGTCCTTATTTCCTGGTAAAGGGCAGCATATTTGATTAATAGTTTATAAAGGTACATGTATCATGATAACGTGCAGTGCGACCAGACATCCTACTTTGTCTTTGAAAGACGACGTTTGTTCAGGAAACAACGACGAAATGTCCTTTTTGCAAGAGACCAGGATGAACGAGTCCATCTGCCTTCAAAAGGAAGAGCAACTCGGTGGACTCACGACACACCTTCGAACATGCTGGAGACGCAGCGAACGCAGAGCTGTTAGTTTTTATTCCGTTAAAAAAAAAAAAAAAAAACGAAACAAAAAAAAAAAACGGCCGGATGTTTGTACGCACCACGTGTTCTTTTTGCAGGCGAGCACCGGAAGTCCAGTGTTAAAGGTTTACACAGCTCAACTGTAATTACGCTGGTGACAAAGTCTGTTGTTGTGGATAGCATCGTGATGAAGTTCAAAGGACAATAGATGTTTAAAAATAACCCTCAACTTATCATATTTGTCTTTCATGTAAGGTCTACTGAATGCCTGTTGTGACTTTGCTTTCATATCTAGTTATATCTAGTTGCATCCAGTTGTGTTTGCTTTACCATTTAGTCACATTTCTAAAAAGCCTGAGCAGAAAACGGCCTGAAGGTTAGGATTAGAGATGTATTTGGTTTTCTGGTGGATCACTACTGTCAGCAGGGCAAGTTTAAAAGGGCTTCTCATAAACTAGAGGAGCTGCAGAATTGTGTCGTTAGGGAAAGTGCGGTACTCCGTCAGCCCAGTCAGTCTAAAGGACTTAACAAAAACACACGGGTCTAATGTTTGATCACAACCCTTATGTGAATGAGGACAGAGAAGTGGAGGAAGCCTGAAACATTCAACAACTCTCACTCCTCTTGAAAATATAACTTCGTATCACTTTGCATTTTCTAAATTGGTGTCTTCAACCTGATGCAAACTAGCACTGTATTTCCAAGTTTCCATCTGTTTCCTTCATATTTGTTGAGCTGTATTACAAAAGACAAGCTGATAAATCGCTCTTGGTTAGCTTAATAGTCGTTCTAACTTTAATTAAGTAAAAAAAACAAAAACAAAAAAGTTTTCTCCCTGCCTGACTCACTGCATAGTGCAGGAGTATCAGTTGCAGCTTTTACCTAGATAAAAATTAAAAATAGTTCTGAGTAAATTTTTATTTCTATCATGTTAAGCGACAGACTGATTTATACACCATAGAAGTTACATTTCTGAAATACACAATTACAGGATTTGATTAATTTTAAAAGTAAATGCCAATTTTGCAGAAATTAATCTTAAAGTATATAAGTCTGAGTTACATTTTGCACTGGTGAAAGCCTGGAACGCCAGGTTAATAACAGTAAAGTAGCTGCATCAGCTCATGTCACTCTTGAAGAGCTGAGCTTCGGATTTGTTTGTTACTGTTGTTTTTTTAAGGACTCCCTCTCCCTCTTCTTGTCTGTTGGAGCTGTTCTGCTGGTCTCCGCAGACTCCGACTCCATCAGTCTCCTGGCCCTCTTCTCTGTCTCTGATTTGTCAGTAATGTACTCCTGAAATGATTTTGACAATGGTCAGGTGACAGAGGGTCACTAAGAAAGATTAATCTAACTCTGTACCTTCACCATGTCCATCATCGACAGCACAGTCATCTTCTGCAGAGGTCCGTGTGCAGTGAGGTAACACTGCTCCGCAAGATTGTTGATGGCCATGAGCAACCTGCCAACCTCCTCAACCTGAGAGATGATGGCACATGACAGCATTTCCAAAACACCGGTAAGTCGCTGAGGCAGATCTGACTTGTAATGACACTTGTAACAAACCTTTTCCCTGGACAGGCCGTGCTCCATCACCAATTTATCCTCCATCTGCTGATTCTCCTCTTTCAGGGAGTCTAACTCCCCCTGGAGTTCAGACAGTTCTTTAATGCCCATCTGCAACATACAGAAACACCCCAGTATGTTGCAAGACCTGAATAGGGAGGTGGTGCCCAGGTGCAATCACACCATAGTGTTTTTATATACAGTATATACATTTTAAGCGGTGGGATGGCTTTGATGCCGACCATGTCTCACCAGTTTTTTTACATTGTGCTCCCTTTTCATGCTCTGCAGCTGTTGGCTGCCTCGTTCCACCTCCCCCTCCGCATGTCCCAAACGCCTGCGCAGCTCCTGGTTTGTGACTGACAGGGCCTCGTGGCGGCGAATAATGGACATCACAGAGGATTGAGACCCATGATCAAGGTATGCTGCAGTCAAGCGCATGTTGTATGTGTACAATCAGATCAGCATTAGGCTTAAGTGGATGAGCAGACAGACGCTAACTTACTGCTGGGGAAGTAATCGAGCGTTTTCAGCAGGTAGTCTTCGTAGATTTTGTATTTTTCTATTTTCTCTTTTAAAACTTGCTGCCTGTAAAATAAAATGCCAGTTTTAGGCCCAGTTCCACTTCAGAGACAGAGATGAGTTTTGGAGTCCCGTCCCCACCTGACTTTGAGACGTTTCAGCTCCTCTGTGAGCTCTTCTATCTCGCTCTGTTTGGAAACGTTCTCCTCCTGTGCAGCCTCATACTTCTTCAGAGCCCGACTTCGTTTCACTTCATTGTCATCAACAAATTTCTCAAACCTCATCATGGTCTCTTTATTCTGAAAAGAGAAGTCGTGACAGCGATGCAGACCCAATCCTGGGTTTCTCTTGTGTGCTTGTAAAGCTTTCCACTCACCTGTTGCTGTTTTAACTTGAGCTCAGATCTTTTGTGTGCTAAATCCTCCATACGGTTCTTAAATTCATCCCGCTTACGTGTGAGCTGCTCATCGACTTGGTCTAATTCCGCTTTTTTCTTTAGAAGCAGGGTTTTCTGCAGAGTGTTCACTCCTGCCTCAAGAACTCTGCTGGAAGACTTAGAAGTATTCTTAGATGACTAAATGCTCAAACTTAAAATATGGTTTAAAAAGACTACAGAAGTGAGAGCTTAATCCAGCAAAAACTTTTTATTTCTAGACTGAAATCTTAATATTAGACTTCCTTGATGCACCACTGAACAAAACATACTGTATGTCAGTCAAAAAAGGTGAATAAGATATATGCCAATTTATTCATGTTACCTCTTTTACAACTGGGATGTATTTGACCTTTTCCTCCTGTGCATGTCTGTGGAGAAAATCGAGATAATATTTGTTGAAAGATGAAAGGCGACCGTGTCGTCTCCTGCATAAAAGCGCGCTCACCTCACGTCCGACTGCGTCACAAACACGTTTCTCACTCGGTTCTGAAGCACCAGTTTCAGCCGAGGGTCGCCGCTCTCCAACAATGGAAGAGAACAGGACGCCATCGTTGTTCAACTCTTCCCTGTTGTTGCGCTTTTGGAAGGTCGGTAGCGAAAGTTTAATCTCCGGAAGTTTGTGTCCCCGTTGCTCTGGAAACGCAGAAGGAGACACCAGGAAGGAGCCAGGAGCCCGTCCGCTTCTGTTTATTATCTGATGATAGAGATGCCGGACGTGGAGAGAAATATAGACGCCCGATTATTTGGTTTAGGATATTATATAATCAACTCTGTTAAAAAAAAAAACAACCAAAACATCAAATTTCAAACCAAAAACGATGTTATTTATAATTTTATTGAATTAACCTGACCTTAGCTTAGGCAGAGATGGTTAGCTTAAGCAAAAGAGAGAGAAATAAAGAAGAATAAAGAAATATAACATATTTCGAAAACGGAAGCAGCATTTTTATTTTCTTTATATTACAATATATAATATAGTTTATAAGGTATTTAAGCTTAAAAAACACAGAGTGATTTAGGAAAGTATTTCGTGGCACGTGTAAATGTGGATGTGGAATTTAATGATTAATTTCGTTTCACTAAGTTAACGACCTAATTTAATGATGTATTTTCTATTCCTTGACCAGCAGGGGGCAGTGTTCTGTAAGAAAGTTGCTTAGCGTCAAATGTAATAAAACGGCAAAAGTCAGACGTTTACACACAGCTTGGCCAAATATGTGAAAACAGAGTCAGTGCAATTCTTTGGTTCATTCTGAGTGAGTCATCGGTTTGCGTTCACTTCCACTTGCAGCATTGCCTTTAACTTGAGTAACTGGGGTCAAATGTTTCAGATGTCCTTCTGTGAGCTTTGCCAAGCTCCATTTGTGACCAACTCAAATGTTTTCTGCTGTTGTTCTAATATCTAATTGTGCTTTTTGTATTAAAGGTAACTGTGATAGTACCAGAGGAAAAGGTTGATGAATCAGACTTACAGACACTCTCAATTGTCTTTTTATGGTCTCAAATAAGCACAAAAGGGCAGAGCTGAGTCACATGTTTAAAATATGACACTCATTTTTGGACTTCTCTAAGCTGGGCGCAGTCAGATTCTTTGCCCAAACCAGACAGCCTTCTGTCTGTCCACCTATCTGTACTTTGGCATCACTAAGCCTGTTTTGAACAGCTCCTGTTTGGGAGAGAACCCCTGGAAGTCTCATTTGTGTTGAACTTCTGCATATTCTACTGCATCCATGTCAAACAAGGAGCTGGCTGGTTCAGAGCTTCATCGTGTTTGTTGAATAAAACCCAGGACTGATAAGCAGTTATGGAACCAGAAAGGAATGGTATGAGGACTGTTACTTAAAGGTTTTAATTGTGACTTGTGACTATTGTTTTTTTTCTGTTTCAAATGTTTTCCTCTCTTCTGATCTTGTCTTAGTCCTGAATTTCTACATCACACTCAATGAAGTCACGTAAGAGTTACCCAACACACGATCGTGCATATGTATGTACCAATGGATCTGACGTAGTGCGGAGAAACTCTTCTTTCAGCATATGATTGTGACGCAGCCGAGCACGTGCATCAGTTTTGTAGATGTTTTTAGAATTTGTGCAGTGGAGGTCAAACATCCACGTGATGTCACACTCCTTCAGAATGACTAAATTCAACATTTCCAGAGGAAACATTTCCATTAAACCCCTTTAAAATCAGAACACAAATGGGTTCAGTCACATTAATTACACTCAGTTGTATAGGTTCTGACAGTAGATGTAAAACATGGCTGACGCTGCCGGGGCACCATGGGAAGATTAGTGTCACAATTTAAGTTCACGCTGACGTTCGGTGACCTGGTTTGTTTCCCTACAGTAAAACTAAACTTGCAACAGGACCAAGAAAAAAAAGTGGTCTAGACTTGTTGATGAGGAACAACATAGATAAGCAACTTCCAGTTTAGATGCAGCAAGAGTTTGTGTCACAAACACTTCCTGACAGATTGTGAAATCTGCCGTCACGCTTGTGCGTTTTCACACATGAAAAGCGCAAGAGCTGGCACAAGGGGGGTATAAATGATGTAGAGGCAGATGAGCATGTGTTATACAAGAGCAGCTTTTTCTGAATGAAGACTCTGGTGGATGTGTTCAGGTGGTGAGTAGAAATCTTCAGTTCTGATGAGGTTTTCCCTGCGTGTGCTTATTCCTTCTGGTGAAAATGGTGAAAGGGTTAATCAGAGTCCAGGTTGAGCAAATGACAGATTTATGTTGTGAAATGGAGCGAAGAACTGGATTTAACCTCCCTCAGTGAAGCCCCCAGAGCAGCAGAATTAAGAGGGCTCAGTTGAACATGCCCTTAAAAGGCATCCATCCCTCTGGTTGGAGCTGCTGCTGTCTGATGACTGCCAGTCCTGAATTCTCTCTCGCGTGGCTCCATACGTGCGCCTGTATCACACCTGTACTTGTCTGATTTTTTTTTTCTAAGGATCTGCTCTGAGTAAGCAGCACCGTTTGTTTGGAGAGGAGACGGCTGGAGCACGCATCTCCTCCTGTGATGATTGCAGTCAGCAGATCCAGGTCTCTGTACCACAGACTCCACAGCGATGTTAAAGACGGGCTGGCCGCCCTCTCCCTCAGCCTTTACGCCTCAGACACAACAACAGTGCATCTGTCCAGGTGAGCAAACGCGACAACAACGAGCTAACAGCACATTAGCTGTGTGTGTGATTCATCAGAACTGGAAAAAAAAAATTACAACTAATACATGCTAAACGTGTATAAATGGACAACAAGGCCTTTATTTGTTTGCAATAAGTTGCTTCACAGTTAATGACCACAACATGTTGCACAAATAGAATTATTTATAGGCGCTGAAGAGGATACATCTGCTGTGGTTGCTCTACCTAAAAATGACTTATGCTTCACAAAAATCATAAAGATGGAGGAAGTGCAGACTGAAAAACAGAGAGCACGTGACAGAGCTGAGACCAGTCTTGGAGGAACTCTGCAGCGACCACAACTAAGATGAAGTGAAGATAAGAATGATCACATGTGGGAACGTCACTGTCAGTTGGACCTAACGGTGGAACATCTAGAGAGCCCCATGAGGAGAGAGGCTGATAGGGACAATTCTGAACTCCTGTTTTGTTTTCAGTTGAAGTGATTATTGCAGGCTATCGAAAGGAGGCGATGTTTTCTCGACTCTGATGTGTGGGGGTTTAAAAAAAATGGAACCTTGCCAGTGACCGTTTGTTTCTGCGTTATCTCCAGCGTCGTTTGCCTTATCTCTGCATGTCCGAGTCTTCTGACATATATGGATAGAGCCGCCACAGTCGCAATGTGCTCCCAAAATAATCTGAGCGCGCACAGCTGAGCCCCGCTCGGCACAACGCAACGCTGCGCCCTGCGTGGACACATCGCCCGCAAATCTCTCGGCAGCAATGACCAAATTCAGCTATTCCGAGTACCTGTCTCAGTTCCGTAATGCCGGAGGTAAATTTGGTAACGCCCAGTCGCGACTGAGGGGAGAGAGATCGGGAGAGGAGCGAGGGAGCGACGCAACGGCGCTGGAGTGAGTGCTTTGTTGTTGGGTTGAAGCCGTTCACTTGTGTGTGTGCGCGCGTGCGCGTATGTGTGTGTAAATCCCCAAATCTCCACTGTAAAGATCACTGGAGCCTGGACACTGTCTAAAATGTAACACTTAATAATAGTAAATCGGTGTTCTTGGTTTTCTGTTCCAGGGATGATGACCCGCTGGTCTTTGCCATCAGGCAGGGAGACCTGAAGGCTTTCAATGATGCAGCAACGTCCGCTGCTCACTGCCTCCTGAGGGAGAACAAAGATGGGTGGATGCCCCTGCATGATGCCGCCTTCTGTGGGCAGACAGAGTGCCTAAAGGCGATCCTGAAGGGTATGACATTATTGCTGAACCGTTTTTCTGTCAGGATCCTCCATACAAAGGGAAGTACAGTCCGTCTGACGTGCGTTATGTTTCATGGCGCAGCTCACCCAGGCTTAGTGGACAAGCGCACGCTGCAGGAGCAGACGGCGCTGCTGCTGGCCGTGTCTTGTGAACACTTGTCATGTGCGCGCTGTCTTCTGGAGGGGGGCGCTGACCCCGACATCAGCAGCAAGAACAAAGAAACCCCTTTGTACAAAGGTCAGTGGTGGAGCCTGCAGCGGAAGCAGCTGAACAAAAGCAAGCATACATCCCTCCGGCTTTGATTTGATTAAAATAACTCGGCGTGTTTGTGTCTGCAGCCTGTGAGCTGGAAAACATGGACCTGGTGAGGCTGATTTTGTCTTACGGCGCTACTGTAAACCAGCGGTGCGCACAGGGCTGGACGGCCCTCCATGAGGCCGTGTCTAGGAACAACACAGAGATCTGTGAGACGCTAATAAGAGCCGGGGCCTCAATTAACCCCCCCAATACCTACAGCATCGCGCCGCTCACGGTCGCCGCTCAGCGAGGACACATGAGGGCGCTGTGTCTCCTCATTGAAAAAGGTACCTTTCTCTACTCAAACACCTCTCTCATGAACGCTTTCTGGCCACTGACGTCGGCATATTTCATTCCGGCAGGTGCAGACGTGAACATGCAGACATGTGACGGGGTCACGCCGCTCTATGAGGCCAGCAAAAATGGCCACACGGAAACAGTATCCGTGTTGTTGTCTAAAAACGCGGACGCCAACAAAGCCACTGCTTCAGGACTGCTGCCGCTGCACGTTGCTGCCCAGCACGGACACCAGCAGTAAGTCGCAGCCCGCAAAAGACCATTAAAATAGGGACATGCCTTTAAAGGTCTGCTTTTTTTTTTTTTTTTTAATTTTTAAATCACCCTTCAGGATTGTGTCCCTGCTCGTCCCGGTGACAAGTCGAGCCAGGCTCCGCCACAGCTGCGTCAGCCCCCTCCACCTGGCAGCAGAGCGCAACAGACACGCAGCAGCAGCCGTGCTGCTGAAGACAGGTGCGGACGTGGACGCCAGGCTGGCCCGCAGCCGCTCCCTGCAGTACGCCGATCGGCGCGCCACGGCGCTCTACTTCGCTGTGGCCAACGGCGGCGCGGAGACAGCAGAGGTGCTGCTGAACGCCGGCGCCAGCCTGAGCCTTGACCCCGTCAGTCCTTTGCTGATGGCGGTCCGGCAGGGCTCCGTCAGGAGCGTCTCCTTGCTGCTGGAGCGGGGGGCCGACGCCAACACCAGGATCTCGTCTTTTACCACTTTCCCCACCGCTGTGGCGCTCTGCAAGAACAATCTACCTCTCCTCAAGTGTCTTTTGGACAACGGCTGTGACGCCATTTCCTGCTTCACATGCACACATGGAAGTGCTCCACACCCGAGAACCGAAGAATCACCGTCAGGAAGCGCCGACAGCGGACATGTTTTACACAGCATGAGCTGCAGCGAGGCGCCAGCGAGACCCATGCAGGTGGGCAGACCGGCAAATATCCCATCAAATGGACGTGGATCATTAGCAAACAGCCTATTCTTATCTGCTTTCTCAGTTCTGCGAGTGTGTCTCGGCGGCAGACATGCGTCCGTGGGCGGGCCCGGTCCTGGATCTGCTGCTGGAACACGTGGGCCAGGTTCAGCCGTGCAGCAGGCTGCTGGAGCTGCTGGACAGCCGGGAGGAATGGCTCGCCGTGAAGAGGAAGTCACGTAAGCAGGCCACATTTTCAATCACGCACACGCACACGCACACGCCCACATTAACCACGACACCGTCTCCTCCTTCCTCCACAGTATCGCCTCGCCCACTGCAGCACCTTTGCAGGTTACAGATACGGACCCACATGGGCAGACACAGACTGAAATGGGTCAGGAGCCTGCCTCTGCCAGACAGGCTGATCAGATACCTCAGCCTGGCTGGCTGACTTTAGGATATAGGCATCAGAGCTGGCTAAATTTAGCATTCCCTGCCTCTTATTTTAGCTGCATGTCATGCCTTGAATCTGTAAATGGTGCTTTCAAAGGAATCCTCTATGTATAAAATATCTATTTATCACTTGGAGTGTGACGTTGAATGTCTTTAATCTGTCCGTTTGTTTGAATGGTTGCTCAGGGAAGGTAAAAATGACCTAACTCAAAGGAATTCTCAGTCGTTTAATTGGAAATAAAAGTCATTGCATTCAAATGAATCCATCAAACGTTACTTTTACAAGGGAGAAAAACGTGTTTATGTCCAATATTCTATTCTCATCGGCGGAGGAAACATCTAAAATAGGATCCTTTTATGCATTGTATAACTTTTAAGTAAACAGGAGCCATTCTAAGAGCCTAAAAGTAGAAACCATATGACTTACTTCAGACTGGTCTGCAAAGGAACGTGAGATCTGCGAGTGCAACTTAATCCTAAAAATGTAAACAAGACAAACAAACGCCTAAGTGCTCTGTGGAGGCCTTAAAAAGGAAGAGTTGACTGGAAGGCAGAACGAATAGAATTAGTCAGATTCATATATCTCCATGACAGGTCCACCAGGGAGGGGTCATTAAATGAATCCAAACACGCTGAAGATTGATGACTGGACGGTGGGTTTGGTCGGGATGGGTTTGACCACGACGTGCGTGTGAATTTGCGGTCCATGCGGATGCTCGGGTCTCCCCGCGTCAGTCACTGCTGCTTTGCTCCACGGGGGCGGTTGGGGGAGCACGATGTGGCCGTGAAGGATGTGGTGTCCGTGGTACTGGAAGGGACAGCACCCGCACACGCTCACGCAGTGACGAGAGGTCAAATCCAGTTTCAGGGAGCTTTTGTCCACAGAGCCGCGTCTGCCGGACGCGGGCACGGAGGCCAGCGCGTCACCGTCACGGCTTCTCTTCCTCGTTTCGTCCTCGCTGACCTCGGGATCACCTCCAGCGTCCGTTCCCAAACCCAAAAGTTGTGTCCTGGTTTGGCTCAGCTTCGGTTCCTCCCAGAACGAGGCGGGGAGCTGACGTTTCCTCATCGGCGTCTGCTCCGCCGCGCCGGCCGCGTTCTCCACGGCCGGAACCTCGGAGTCGCTCTTCACCGCGATCTTCTGATAAACACTCCCGGCCGGCTTGGCGCATCCGTGCTCCGTCGACCTGTGCATGTGGCATCTCGGTATCCTGGAGTATTTCTGGGAGAAGCGCTTGAGCTGTTTCTGCAGGTATTTCCTGTGATCCACGGAGCGCCGGCACGGGGCTGATTTGTCCAAGGCCGCCTTGATGTCGCTGGATGCCAGATTCACAAAATTCAGCAACGTTTTGACCTCACTGTCTGCATTTGCCATGTTCTTTTTTTTCTCTTTCTTTCCCAGAGACTTGGGGTAAATCAGTCCATATCAAAACCCCAGGACACCTACAAGCCACCAGAATTATCTGTGCGTAAATACGCGCCTCTCGTCTGCATTTGAAGTAACAAGAGTTTGCTCACCGCCGCTGGCTGAGGCCGGACTCTGTCCCAGCAGACTTCTCTCTCCAGGCTGCAGCGGGGAGCACTTCAACAAGCTGAATGAATATAAATTCCTTGTAGTTATGGTGCTTTCTTTGAACCAATCAGCGACCCCAGGCCCCTCACAATGCACCCCAATCAGCCTCCAAGCGCCCTGGTATCGAATTCTTCACAATTGCAAATTGTTGTCATGGAGATCTGGGAAGGGG
>BJFM01000852.1:0-14951 GCA_016586285.1 Arothron firmamentum
TTTAAAGACGGCACCTCGGCTTTGCCCCACTGTGGAGTTTGTTTCTGAAGAATTGCTCAGCTTTGATACTAAAGTTGTTGTGTGTCCATTTTGTCTCAGTGATTTTGGGTCTGTTGTGGTTTTGCTGTTGTGCAGTTCGCTCGGTCCAGTCAGTGTTCTTCTGGGCCAGGTGGACAGCTGGGATGTCTACCTGGCAGAACACAAAACCTGCTGGACTGGGGCTCTCACATGAGGAATCCTGCTATAAACTTAAACGCTCACAATGTTCCAGTGATCAAATGTAAAGTTTCAACACTTCAACACAACACAAACAACATTAGAGACTATTAGAAACCATTTATGAACCGTATCTACGACGGAAAACTGCGTGCACGGCCCTTTTCCACGCACGGCTCGGCATTTATCAATCTGGACGTGAGCGTCTGATCCGCTCACGTCTGCCGTCGGTGCGGATTCGTTAGTGACCAATCGTTTTCTTCGTTTATCAAGACGCGTTGAGTCGTGCGCTGGGATTGGCAATATATGAAACTTTCATGACTCACACGTGCGTCTTTCCACACCACCACCCCTGCACGCAGATCTGTTTCTACGCTAGATTCCTAAATGAGGGCCGATGTCATTTTTTTTTTCCATATTCAGGTTTTTTCTAGGATCTGCCCTATAGGAACAACAAGCTATAGGAATAGTTCCAAATAATGGAGAGGATGCATCCGTTTTGCTTAGTGTTTATTTTGATCATGTGACATAAATGTCTGGTGTGCGACGGTGAATGACGTCCCAAAGTTTGACAAAACAAACAAAAAATTCAGCATTTCAGCCACTATAGCAGTGTGTGTTTTTAAGCTGTACTGAGTCTTTAGACCTTTTGAGAGGCAAAAAAACATGTGACAACCATGGGAGATGGATTTTTTAATTTTTATTAAACAGGTAAAGAAACAGCCACATGAACATTATAGGGGAGCCTTGATTTTACATGTGTGTATCTCTACATTTGACATTGCAGTGGCTTAATGGGTGAATAAAAGTGTGTGTCCCTTAAATAAAATCAGAGGGTCTGATGGTGTTTCATGTTACTGTGTTTGATTGTAAGACATTGTGCATTTATTTGAATGCCCCCCCCCCTCGCGCCTGCTGCTTATTACAGCCCTGTGACAGTTAATATTAAATCACTGCTGTAATGACTCTGCTCTTCTGCAGGGATCAATAGAATTTCACCTCCACTCTGGAACTAACTGCCATTGTTGTTCTCCGCCCTGCTGTCTTCACACACCTGCATCATTGGGCTTTTAATGCCATTAATTTGAACATGTGGTGGGTTTTTTTTGCAGGTTCATGTGGGCACCTCCCATCAGGACCAAAGGGTTGTGGGATATCTCACATGTACACACCTCCATGCCATAGAAGGTACAGCTCGCTTTTCATCTCTTCTGTGTGTGTGTGTGTGTGTGTGTGTGTGTGTGTGTGTGTGTGTGTGTGTGTGCGTGTGTGTGTGTGTGTGTGGTTGTGTATCCTTCCAGATAGCCAGATAAATAGGCACATCAATATCCTGGTGCCCCCCTCACTGTTCCCATGGCGACCGGCTCAAGCTGGTTATTTAAAGCCTCCAGTCGCTGCCTTCTTCATTTTTTATTTTTTATTTTTTATCAGACAAGACACCCTCCTCCTTAGCCTAGCTGCTATTCTGGTCTCCACCTACACTTTTTTGAACGCATAAAAATAGCAGCGTTACGGCTGTTTCTAAACATACATCCAGCTGCGTGCAGAGGTCTGGTGACACCTGTGGCCTGGTGACGCCTGTGGTCTGGTGACACCTGTGGCCTGGTGACACCTGTGGTCTGGTGACACCTGTGGCCTGGTGACACCTGTGGTCTGGTGACACCTGTGGCCTGGTGACACCTGTGGCCTGGTGACACCTGTGGTCTGGTGACGCCTGTGGTCTGGTGACACCTGTGGCCTGGTGACACCTGTGGTCTGGTGACACCTTTGGACTGGTGACACCTGTGGTCTGGTGTCACCTGTGGCCTGGTGACACCTGTGGCCTGGTGACGCCTGTGATCTGGTGACACCTGTGGCCTGGTGACGCCTGTGGTCTGGTGACACCTGTGGTCTGGTGTCACCTGTGGTCTGGTGTCACCTGTGGTCTGGTGACACCTTTGGTCTGGTGACACCTGTGGTCTGGTGTCACCTGTGGTCTGGTGACACCTTTGGACTGGTGACACCTGTGGTCTGGTGACACCTGTGGCCTGGTGACGCCTGTGGCCTGGTGACACCTGTGGTCTGGTGTCACCTGTGGTCTGGTGACACCTGTGGTCTGGTGTCACCTGTGGTCTGGTGACACCTGTGGTCTGGTGTCGCCTGTGGTCTGGTGACACCTGTGGCCTGGTGACACCTGTGGCCTGGTGACACCTGTGGCCTGGTCACACCTGTGGCCTGGTGACACCTGTGGCCTGGTGTCACCTGTGGTCTGGTGACACCTGTGGCCTGGTGACACCTGTGGCCTGGTCACACCTGTGGTCTGGTGACACCTGTGGCCTGGTGACACCTGTGGCCTGGTCACACCTGTGGTCTGGTGACACCTGTGGCCTGGTCACACCTGTGGCCTGGTGACGCCTGTGGCCTGGTGTCACCTGTGGCCTGGTGACACCTTTGGTCTGGTGTCACCTGTGGTCTGGTGACACCTGTGGCCTGGTGACACCTGTGGCCTGGTGACACCTGTGGCCTGGTCACACCTGTGGTCTGGTCACACCTGTGGCCTGGTGACACCTGTGGTCTGGTGACACCTGTGGTCTGGTGACACCTCTGGCCTGGTGACACCTGTGGTCTGGTGACACCTGTGGCCTGGTGACACCTGTGGCCTGGTGACACCTGTGGTCTGGTGACACCTGTGGCCTGGTGACACCTGTGGTCTGGTGACACCTCTGGCCTGGTGACACCTGTGGCCGACTCTTTGTGTGTCCGCCCCAAAGCCTCAGGGCCTAGATGGATGAAATACTGTGATAAAGGACATTTTGAATATGTAAAGACGGATGAAATATGAGATTCTTCATTCAGTTTAAGTGTAAATGATAATGATACCTCCTCCTGACACAACATCTTCAACTACTTCCCTTTCTGCATCAGGTGTGATGAGTTCTTTTCGGCAGGTGGGACAGATCTGTCCTGTGACATTGAAGACCTCCGATATGTTTGGTTAATTTTAGTTTCAGTGAAAATGACCTTTCAAACTTGGGACTAAACCTGTATGAAACACACAGTGTTGGAAAGAGCCACACTTTAGGATCAGCGCAGCCTCCAGCTCTCCTCCAGCCTGAAGTAGCATCACAAAATCAGTACTTTTGTTGCATAGCTGACTGGCTACAGCATCATTATCATAATATTTACAAAGAGTCAACATTCCTTTTTTACTTTCTCTCTTTCTTTTACCGCTTAATTTCTTTTCCCTCGGTTGAACTTTCTTCGTCCTTGACATCTGAAAAAAAAAAACATCTGATTTGCTACTTTTCTACAAGCAAAAGTTTATATTTTCTTGAACAAATATTGTTTTGTTGTATTTGTAAAAAATAAGAGAAGAAAAGATCTTGATAACACTACAATAACATCAATTTAAACAGTTAATTGATATTTATAGTTTATGAGTATTTTATTAATGTTGATATGTAGTGATTTACATAAGCAAATAATATATAAATGTTCATTTATTATTAAATAGTAAAATAATAATATAAAATGATAAACCATGTATTGACAATTTATAATTGCAAAAAAAGCATTTGTTATGCTATTTAAAGTATTTTGAAACATTTTATAGACCTATTATAAACAGTTTATACTTTATACTATACTACTTATAAATGATCAACTTATTTCCAGAATTAAAACAATAACATAATAAACAATTAAACAACTCTTTTCAGTCTGTTATGGTCTCTGGAAGTGAAAATTTAAAATGAATAAGTATACAAGATTCATGTAAAATTTCATTTTCTATCTAAAAGACCATAACACAGGACAAAACATGTGAGGAAAAAAATGGTCTGTTGCAGACAGATAAACCACTTTTTTTTTTCATCACTTTGTATTAAATTATTTCCTACTGAATTTGAAACGTTTCGCTGTCAGATTTGCAGTGTTTGCTCGGTTCCTCAGTGCCTGTGTGGAGTACGAAAGCTTGGTCCATTTTGAAGTCAAAGCCAGCGCCACCTACTCACACACACCTCCTTGTTTCTCACACTCTCCACTATTCAGCAGTTATTTTCTGCCTAACGCGCTCTCACCAGCCGCCTCCCTGTTTACCCCCTGCCTGGGCTGCTTCTTGTTTAGCAGATCTGCTGCCATGATTGGAGGAAAGAAGCTGCAGCCAAAGCAGCAAAAAATACAATGAGTCTAATAAGTCTAAAATATTCATCAAGTATTCATGTGTTTATGTTTGTAGCTTTATTTACAGATTGTCTTTTAATTTCAACGTATGGATAAAAGCCCTAAAATGTGGCTGTTAAATGCTTTTGCGTTTACCGGTAGGCTGCCAATGTTATAGCTGAAGTTTAAATAATAATAATAATAATAATAATAATAATAATAATAATAATAATAATAATAATAATAATAATAATAATAATAATAATAATAATAATAATAATAATAGTTTTTAAAAGTATTTAAAAAATTAATTGAAACTTTTCTTTTTCTAAGAGCAGTTACACTTCCTGATACTTCGCTGTGAGTCCATCAATATCAGCTGTTGTCTGTGTTAATTCAGGCATCTGATATGTTGCCCTAAATACAGTATTGGATTGGTTAAAGAGGCAAACCTTTCAGAAAAGTGATACTTTATATCCTCCTGCTTCCTATTCATTTTTACAGCTACTGTAGCCAAAGTGTGTGTCTGTGCAAGCACATAAAATGTGTCCGTTTTAAATAATGTGCATCTGAATGTGATGCATTTTGTTGTGTTGTTGTATATCCAAAACCTGGGTCTCTGTGGGCGCTGTGTGTAGGTGTTGCCCCACATGACAATCATTGGGACCACTTGCAGCAGAGTGTTAGTGTAGATTTGGGCAGGAATTTCACTGCTAGCTTTCCAGTAATTATCCAGTGATGTGCTATTAGTGGCACGCATACAAAAGGTTGTCGACCACTCATATATACTCCTCACTAGACTTAAATTAATTAAATTTATGATTTAGTCAAAAAAAAAAGAAGAGACTAAGTTTTTAGTTGAATTCAAAGTGCATTGTGACCTTCCAAAAATGTAAATGGCAGGCGTTTTGTATTAATTTTCTCACTTGCTCTCACACGCCTTTTTCTCTGCTGTAATCTCTCTCTCTCTCTCTCTCTCTCTCTCTCTCTCTCTCTCTCTCTCTCTCTCTCTCTCTCTCTCTCTCTCTCTCTCTCTCTCTCTCTCTCTCTCTCTCTTTAATGTATGCTGCTCTGGGTTCCAGGTGACGCCTCCATACGTTGTGAGCAGCTGGACCTGTTGCTCCAGTGGGGGGCCGAGTTTCGCCAGTCGTCGTCCCAGCTGCCTGAAAGAGAGAAGGTGTTGGAAGATCTGGTGGCCTTTGATGTTGTCCTGGGAGACCTCAACTTTGATAACTGCTCCTCAGGTGTGGAAGCAAATCTGTCCTTCAGTTATCATTCATATACCAACCACATTAAGCCCTCCCCACACTTTCTTTTCTCCCCACACACTTTTTCTGCCTCTCTTGAGACAGACAGACAGACAGACAGGCAGGCTGATAAACAGATAAGGCTGCAAATTCCAGGAATCTTAATGGAATTCATAATGCCTAAATCAAAGTATCGTACTTTCCGTACCATAAGTAACATATATAGTTTGGCTGGTCCTGTGACTTATACTCAGGTGCGACTTATATATATTTAAATATGTTAATTCACACTGACCGACATGACCAAGGAGTAAATATTACCTACAGCCGCAAGAGGGCGCTCTAGGCTTGTGACGACTACCGGTATGCGCTACTCCCGAACCAGTGAAAATGAATTTAAACATTAACATAAAGACAACTGAGAAAGACTGAACACAACACTGCACCCCGAAAGAAAATCCTGTTCATCGAGTATGAAGAATTCAGTGGATTCAGTGATGAGGAATGAGATCGAGATTTGAATAAACGTGCTAACCAGGCTAACCTAGCTTGTTGGAGTCGCGAGCTTGTTATGCTAATGTTGCCTACTCAGCCTCCCACGTGTTCTTTACGCCATTGCTATTAATGTGTTACTTTATCATGCCTGACACCTATTCAGCCTGTTATTCTACATTCTGTTGTTATTATTATAACTTGGAAACGTCTGTTCGTGGTCTTGGATTTTGTAAAATACATTTCCCCACCAAAAAATGTGACTTATAGTCCAGTGCGACTTGTGTTTTTTTCTGCTTCATGACGCATTTTTTCACAGATGCACTTATACTCTGGAGCGACTTATAGTCTGGAAAAATACGGAATATGCAAAATATTTCAATTGTCATATATCTGTGACTTAATGTAAAATTGTGTGCTGTATTTGTTTGTGTTTTTCTAGAGGACAAACTGGAACAGCAGCATGCACTATTTACCCAATACAAGGACCCATGTCGCCTGGGGCCAGGAGAGGACAAACCGTGGGCTCTGGGTAATGACACACAAGCACCAACATCACATAATTGTGACTTGTAATCAATATCTTTGCTTCAAAGTGCTTCGGAGCTATTAAAATTTTATGAATACTGAAATGTGAGAAGGGGAAAATGGCATTCAAACTACTTTTTCACATTTCTTGCAAATAATTGTGGTTACTCATCATTAGGTTTTATGGGGCCATTTCTGGAGCACAACTTTTCTTGTGTGACACATCTGCAAATGCACAGAGATTTACACAAGAAAATGCAAATTTGTATTCTACTATTTGTAAATATGTGAATGGATCTTTAAATGCATGATCCTCAGTTGTGAAGTGAGGATGGAGTCTGGTAGCCTCTGAACTGGCCATCGTTTCACACATGCCTTTCGCTACACTTCTGATATCATGGACTGCCTGACCTGTAATTGATTATTTCTCTGTAATATTTAGCTTGTAGAGCCAAATATTCCAATTATTCAGGAAATAAAAACACTGAAAAACATTTTTTTTAATACTTTTCATCTCTGCGCACACTTGTATTTTGAATACATTGAATTAATCTACACATTTTGAAAGGTCATCAGGCTAGGTTGTGTTTTAAAACAACAAAACTCAGGTCCATCATCCTGAAGAGAGGAAAGTGGTGGACACGGTTCACTTCTCTGTGGACAGTGTGACAATGCCATCTATCACTGAGAAACCAGCCACAGGCCTGGGCCTCCGGGACGCAGCAGCAGTCCAAACTACAGCTGGGAAGATCCAAGCCTGGTTTTCTGCATTAGACAAGTCTAACCTAGGAGGTTTAAAGCGTTTTTTATATCAACATGGCATCATACCGCTGCATCCATCCGCCGTTGGTGTATGAGGTGACTGCTGTACTCTACTGTAGAGACCTTGGAGAGAAAGGTCATTTCCAACCTCCAAACATGGCTGGGTCCGCCATGCAGCCTCACTCCGACTGGTTACTAATTCCAGCTGCCGCTTAGCAGCCTGGAGGAGGAATTCAATTCGATTCAATTCACTTTTATTTGTATATATATCGACTTTTGCAATAAAAGTTGACTCTAGGTGCTTTGAATTGGAATTGAGAGTTTCCTGCACAAGAGAAGCGCTGTCGAGACTCCAGAGACACCGCCACGACCTGGCCTGAGGCCAGGTCAGGCGTTGGAGCAGTAAGGACCAGCAGGCAGACCTCAGTGAGGTGAGGAAGAGCGCTGGAGAGAACGCTGACCTGGAATGACATCTGAAAGGCAGAGCCAGAGCGCAGACGCTTTGGTAGATTCCCGAGGTCACTCCTTCACAGGAGCAAACATCCAGCTCTCCGATAACGGGCCTGAGCCGCTCCGCCGCCCCGTCAGCCTGAGCTCACGGGGAAAACGTGCACATTGCAGCTTGTTTAGCTGGTGCCAGGAGGGCTCGTCTGGCTGCTGACCATCTTCATCAGTGGTTCTACCCTGCTTCCTCTGAGCCGTCCTCAGAACTGTGCAGCTCATAGAGGTTCTGAGTTTCAACCGCTGCGATGGCTCCTCTCTCATGAATCAGGGCACTTGGTAAAGGCTAGATTAGCTTTTAATAGCTATAGACGGGCAGCTATAACGTTAATATTTCAGTTAGGGGTTAAAGTAATCGATTAGAGCTGCATCAACCCGATCTTGGTTCTGATGCACACAAACGCACCCAAGTCAGTCAGCGGGTACGCTTTCACTGGGGGTTTATGGCCATTAATCATTCTTCATCTATATGGTGTTAAACAGTGTTGTGTTATTACTATGATGTCATGATAGGTTGGCTCTTATCAAATAAAAAATAAAACGTACATAATGGACACATTATTGTTGAGAGCACAAAAAAAGCTCCTTTAATTGTCACTCTGCAGCCGCTGAATCCCAACAAGAATCTTTGGGATCCGGAGCGACCGCTGCTGTGAGGCAGGAGAACCGCGGGCCTCAGCTAGCGCCTCTGATTAGCCATGTTATGATTGCTCAGCATAAGAATCATGGTCCACATAGTTGAAAAACACTGCGTTATATATTATATACATCAGCTAAGCTATAAAAAATCGACTTCATGTTGCCAGAGACAGCGACGCGGTCTCACCACAGCATGCCAACACAGTCATTACACAACCCACAGGAGGCCCAGCTGGCCTCACTCTAGTTGAACGCCGGTAAATGTGAAAATTCTGCCATTTTAATAACAAATGTTGACGCTTCCCCTGACGGCGCCTCACTGGTGCTGATACATGAGCATTAGTGACGCACTGGAGGCTTCTGGTCTGGATGTGCAGCCTTATCTAGGCCGGTAGCATTTTAGAGACAGTGGCCCTCATTTATGAACCGCGCGTACGGCAGAAAACTGTGTGCACGGCCATTTTCACGCCAGGCTGGGCAGTTATCCATCTGGACGAGAGCGTACGAACCGCTCGGGTCTCATGATCATAATAAGCATTAAAAATAGATTCAAATAAAGACACAGCATCTCTGAAAAATCTGGAAATATTTACAGGTGGATAGCAGATACAGCACCTTAATCTAGCTTTTCAATGTATAAAATTTAAGAAAATCTTCACAAGAAAGCATGAAGGTAATTGTTGTTCTGTGTCATTTTCAAGGTACTTTACTGGATCCCAGTGGCCTTTATGATGACGAGGTCAGTTCTGCTGAAAGTTTACAGAAGTAAGTTTAACACAAATGCTGTTTGATTTTGATTTTTAAGTGCTTTTTTTTTAATCTTGACCTTAGTTGATCCTTAATTGAGTTCTGTGCTCTTCAGTTAGCAGAGGATTTCTCTGATTTGGGTTTCTTTTGCATTAAACAGTGATTGTTTGCATGTACTTTAGAGTGATGGAGAACGAGGAGGGGAGGAAGGAGTACCTGGTGTTTCCTCCCAGTAAGAGCCAGTGTCCTGCCAACAGTCATAAGGGGAGGAAGATTCCGCTGAAGGGTAACGGACGGCGAATCGACTACATCCTGTACAGCGACGAGGGCCTGCAGCAAGACTGGAAACTGGTGTGGTTTCACTCATGATTATGGGCAAAATGTGTATGGAATGTTAAAAACAACTATAATTTTAACTACAGGAAACAACCCAGCGTTGCCACTAACAAAGCTCTGCTAGGAGTTGCAGTTATTTCTGTGAAGCAGTCTTTGGAACAGTCTGTAATCAGCCATTTTCTATTAAATCCGTCTGCCTGCTAAGAGTTTTGTTGCAGTTTTGATGAGGAGGTTGTCAGAATATGTGATGAAGGCAGGTGAAACATCGTAATGAAAGAGATCCACGGTCGTTATACTCACTTTAGTACTGTCAGGTGGAGACATCTGGTTACAAGGACAAGAGGACCAGTCACATGCGTACAGCAGCACTGTGGGCGCCGTCCTCTGGGCGTAGCCGGCGCTGAGCTGGGTCTCTGTTCTGAGGTGCTAACCTCCCTCTTCCCAAAACCAGCAGATGTAAGAAAATAGGACCTTGAAATGACAACAACAATGTGATTATCTCAGCACTCCGGACTTTCTGTGCTCATCTTTATCAGCTCATAGCAGACACGTGCGCCTTCAGCTCTCTGCAGAGCATCCGGCCTGAACCACTCGTTTGGCCCTTTGTCTTTACTCTGTAGGGTTCTTTCACACGTTAAAAAGCACTGAGCATTTCATTTTCCAACATATACAAAGAATGATGAGCTGAGTCATTTACAATCACACTACACAAACCCCCCTTACACACACACACACACACACACACTCTCACTCTTGAGACCCTACTAATGGACAAGTGGTAGAAAATGGATGGATGGATGGATGGATGGATATACATACAGCTCTTATGTGCAAGGGAATTCAATTCATAGTCGATAATAACAAGGACACAATATTGCTCTTCAAACAGTGGAAAAAAAATTAAAAAGACTGGAAGCAGGACCTGTGGTGTTTGCCTATGTGCATATATATATATATAATACATAATATATTTTACATTCAATATCTTCCCCTCGCTCTGTGTGCCTGGCTGTGCATTTGTGTCAGAATGCTTCTACTGTGACGTGTCACTGATAACCGCTACTTCCACATTTCCGCACCATAAAAGCGTCTTTCTCTTCATGCTGCAGGACATTGAAGAGTACAGCTTCGTCACCCAGCTGGCCGGTCTCACCGATCACCTCTCTGTCGCCATGCGGTTGGCTGTTTCTACCGGTGAAGAGGAGCCTTAGCGCCACCGTCCAAAGGTTCTCTTTAACTACTGCCATGGAAGAGTGATGCATTACAGAAAACAAAAGAGAGGTTTGTAGTTCACACGTCCGGAGCTACTTGCAAGACCCAAAAGAGCGTTTAAAGAGGACGAGCAAATGAAGGGTGTGGCGATACCAAAACAGTGCAAGGGAAAGATGAGCAGCTGGATGGAAGTTTATGAAGCCAGAAAGGTATTAGTCTTTGTGCATAAATCACCCACCTACACAAACACACACACACACAGACACACACACGCACGCACAGTCGACATACAACTGACGGACGAGTGTGACTGTTGCATTCCACCGGCCTCTCTGTTCCAACACTCCCTCCTGGACAGTGAAATGTTTCATGTAGCCTCACACTGCTCTTATCAGAGCTGTTATAGCTGTGTTGTTATGGGTTTTTTTCATATGTATATATCCTGTATATGATGATCTGGTCTTCAGAGACAGTCGGATGCTCAGCCGTCAATGACGCCATGGTCGAGGTGAGCCGTGCGCTGCTGGCTGGCCTCCACGCTGGTGTCCTGATGTCGCGTCTTTCCTCCGATGCTCGTCGGTCCGCTCGGTTCTTCACGTTATTCCTCAGTCCCAGGAACCTCGATAAGTGTCTTTTTTTCTACAGAAATCAAAGTAAACTTTCATAAAAATAGAACAGTACTACCGTTTCTATTGTCCCCACAATAGTTTTTATAGACAATTTCAATGCCTTTTTAATATAAATTTATCAAAAATGACGGGACATGGTATTCACCAAAATATATACGGTATGTAATGCAAAGCTTGAAGCATGTTTTTCAGAAATGACTAATGAGGATTAGACAAAATGATCTTTCTAGTTCAATCGTGAAGGTTTTATTAATGCATGTTGGGACAGTGAAGCAGTTTACATTATTACTATGGATGCTGGATACCTGCTGGAGACTGACTGCCTGAGTCATTTCAGCTTGATGCTTGTGCATGTGAGACAGCGTATAACCTAACAGAGGTGTGCACGAGAGGACAGAGAAGTTATGTAAAGTAGATGTGCAGCTCCCAGTCATGTGGACCAAAATGGAAATTATTTTCTTCTCCCGTAAATTTTAAATTTTGGCACTTATGCCACTGATTTATGGCTCAGCTCATGGAAAAAATAAATATATATTAAAGCTGGACAAAGCGTTGCTGGTCCTCCACAATAAATTAAAACCAAAATATCAAAGACGTGAGAGCTGAGCCAAGCACAGAGTTCCACCAGCTCATCAGTCATCGCCCTCCACCCTCGTTAAATTAAAACAATATTTCTACTTTATAGAAATATTATGTATATACTTTACAATGTTTCTACAAAACTGTCTTTCTTGGCAGATATATGACAGTCCAAAAAATTTTATTTTACCATTAGAGGTGAATATAAATTTGCATATGAAATAATAGTCCCACTTACAGCCTTTATAAAGACTTGCTCTGTTAATAATACATTAAGAATTAACATAATCCTAATAATAATCTGCTCTGTGTGAACGCTACAGACGATGGTGTCAATCAGGAGGAAAGATTAAATCATGATAGCGCGTCATACAAACCAAAGCCCCCTTCACACCCTCTGGAGCAGTGTGTGTGTGTGTGTGTGTGTGTGTGTGTGTGTGTGTGGGTGTGTTGATGGCAGTGTGCTAAACACAAACAACTACAGCTGAGGATGAAATTAAAGCCCAAGCTGGTGTTCACACAGCACTCGTGTCTAACAGCATCTCCTCCACATGGAGAGCAGGAGAATGTCACAGCCGTTCAGAGGACACGTCAACACGAGGTCCAGCAGGTCCAGGAGATGCTGGACCGTGTCGTGCGGGTCTGTGAGAACACACTGTGTTTGGAAAACCCAACAGTCACCGCTGACATGACTGACCGTGCTTGCTGCAGCTAGGAAGAAGCCATGTGGAGAACCTGGGCTGATGCAGATCATCCGCTGGATGCCTGAAAGACTGAAATCTCCTCCTTGATCCCCTTTAGATCATCACTGATTTGAAATCAAGTGCAGCCAGATCATGATTGGTCCACAGCTGATAAAATTAAGCATGTTTCATATTTGGTGGTTATTTTAAAACTTGGTCATTTTCCCTTCAAACGTAGAAAACGAGGCCCTCTTTTATTCACAAGAATCCAGATCCGAACTGAACTTGTGTCCAGCTCCACCAAAACATTTAGTTTGCTTCACACACACAGTGCACGTGTTCCCACCCAGAAGACGCGCCAGTTTGGAACCAGCCGACTGTTTGATTACTGTGGCTGACGCAGCTGAGCAATGTTTACAACCGTTTTATGACCTTTCTGCCTGCATCTCACAGAACTCTTCACTTCCACCACCAACACACATTTGCAGCTGTGTTATTTCACGTTGGTGTGTGTGTGTGTGTGTGTGTGTGTGTGTGTGTGTGTGTGTGTGTGTGTTGAGAGGTAACACAGGCTGGAAGCTGCAGAACACAACTCACTTTGATGTTCTCTTGAAGAGTCACCTGACCGCTCTGACGTTTGTGACCCATGTTGTTATGATTTTATATTACTTGGGATACATTTATTTTCTTTAAGATAAAATGCTGTTTACACTTAATATACTAGAGGTTAGCATCGAGTTCCAGCGAAGGATACCACAGTTCCCCTTTTATGGATTATGATGGAAGTTGGAAAGTGGTGTAAAAACTAGCTGACAATTATTTACACCCTGACGGAATACTGCTGAATAATATATTATTATTGTAATTAGAATCATAATTATTCTAATAATTATTATTAGTAGTAGTAGTAGTATCGACATTACAGTAGGAATCTGGTGGGACAAGATAAACATGTTACTGAAAATAATCTGTTATCTTTTTGCATTTTAAAGTTGTTTTATTATTTGGAGTATCCATTGATGTCCTCATGGGTCTGTCTTTGTGTTTTTGATAACAAAATTTCCAAAAAATAATGAATGAATGATTGATTGACAACAACATGGGCATCATAATGATGATCCATAGCATCATTATGATGATGTTAGTTACACGGACTTTAAAAATCCTCCTGGCTGAGTGCTGGTGGTGTTTCATGGATGCTGTTGGTGTCAGCTTAAAGGAATTCCAGGTGAGCCAAGTTCTTTAAGTACTATTTCTCCTGCCAGTCAGAAAGCAGAGCCTTAAAACTTTGCAACTGAATGACTCCGGTTCTCTACTCGTCCCTTTGCTCAGCACCAGAGGGCGGATGCTTTGGCTTCAGGTCAGGGCCACATTTAACAGGAAGGCAGAACTTTCATTTCATCTTCAAAGGCCCTCGATAAATAAATGACGGAAATTAAAGTAAATAAGCAGGATAATTACATAGATCGGGTTGATTGAGCACTCAGGATCAGCTTGATTTAGAAAGAAGCAGCACATCCTAAAAACACAATTGATGCTCTCAGGTTCAGTTACATGGACTGAAAATAGTGCATATGTTCACAATATGTAAACCATAGGTGTTACTAAAGACTACATTATATCAAACATTACATTTTGCTAGAATATCAATGTCACATAGAGAAAAGTGGCATCAGTTACAGGAATTTGAATGACATCTTCTTTAATGTGTTAATGCTTTGCACCCAGTGTTATTACAGTGCAATAAACTACCGCAATTACTGCTTCCTTCAATTTTCCTAAAACACATAATTTGAGCACCTGAGCAACTGAAATGTCAGTTCTTACCAGAAACAACTTTGGGCCGGATCGACTTTTTGTTAACACATTGTAATAAGTACATTAATAAGCATTAGTTAAGCATTAATAAATACTGAATTCATTATTTACAAAGCATATTTGTGACATGAATGCTCATTAATATGTGGTTTAAGCATTCAGTATTGAATAATGCTTCATAGTGTGTGCTTATTACAAAGTGTTACCAATGGTTTATTACAGAGAAGGTCAGGTGGGCCCGGAGTGGAATTGTGTGTCCTCATCATGACCACAGTCAGGAGCCACAATCGGCCATCGTGAAAGTCGTGGCGGCTTCAGGCTCCTGTGCTGATGCTTTACAGATCAGTAACATGTTTTACACCTTCAGCATCTCATTCGGATTGATTACGAGATTTTATTGGGAAATCTCTGGGGGGGGGGGG
>BJFM01000853.1:5559-21659 GCA_016586285.1 Arothron firmamentum
AAGGCACACAGGCACAGAGCGGAGGAGGCCGTCAGGAGGAGCAGACAGGAGCCCGGAGGCTTCAATTCACACCTCACAGGAGGTGCAAACAGGAGGTGCAGATGGGAGCCTGGAAAACCTTTCTACACCCCCAGAGACACAGTGGCCCTGCTCTGGAAGCCAGTGATCACAGATACGAGCACTCAGTAGGTAGAACTAAAGGGAGAATTCTTAGATTTTCGACTGTTTTCTTAAAAATATTGATCTGCTCTGAGCAACAATTGTGCGCGGTGACATATTTTGACAGAATTTCCCAGCTGAGCCCATCTGCTCTGTTCCGATGTCATTAAAGGATCCAGAGGATCAGCCTAAACCAGGGCAGGGTTGACGCTGGTGTTGACATTTTTTTCGAACGAAAAGGCTTCAGAATGTACAAATGCGTGTGCGTGTGACAGATTTCTATGAATCGACTGCGGGAACATGACAGTGTGTCTGTCAACACAGCTGAGGAGACGTGCTCTCTTTGTCAAGACATGGGTGACAACAACAAATGCCTGTCGTGATTTTCCTTTCCTTTTTTTTTTTTTTTAAGGGTTGGAGGCATTAAAACACGCACCTGAGTGCCTGAGATCTGCGGCGCTGTTCGCGGTGAAGAATCGGCGTGATCGGCGATGCCTTTCTTTTGTCCCCCCCGCTGTTATTTAGTTGTCGGGTCTCAGTCTCTCCAGTTCATCTGTCTGCAGGAGCGTCTCTGAATCCGGTAACAAGTTAGGCCTGGACCCCCCCTGGAACCACATCCAGCGACGGTCCGTTATTCGGCATGAGCGTCTTTTTCTGGACCTGCTTCTTTCTCTTTCTCCCCCCTCCTTCCTTTTTCCTGACAAATGCTCCGGATCTTCTTTTTTTTTTTTTCGTCCTTCTTCGCAGGAAAAAAAAAAGGTTTATGAAAATAAACAAATGTCCATCTATCTTTGCTGATGGTGTGACAGATGAATTTCGGCTTCCTTCAGACCGTGGGGAACTGGCAGTCTGCTGGCTGTCCTCTCTCTCTCTCTCTCTCTCCCTCTGTCTCTCTCTCTCTCTCTCTGTGTGTACGAGTGTGTGCGCACAGTGTGTGTGTGTGTGTGTGTGTGTGTGTGTGTGTGTGTGTGTGACTGTACTCCTTTGACGTCGTAAGCCGGTGTCTCCCTCCCTGTCCATCTCAGCCCCCTCCCCCTCCCCCCTCCTCCTCCGCCCCTCCTCCCCCGGGCCGTGTTGTCTGCCGTCAGGGACCGTCGTCAAACTACCACACCACCGAGCGCAACAGGAGGCAAAGGGCAAACAACACACTGGCAGAACAGTCTTATTGATTACGTTTTAGTGCCGGATTTGAAAAGAAAATTGATCTAATTATCAAATTAGATTTGAAACAAAAGTCAGGAAATGACTGCAGAAATACAAACACATGGAAAATAAATAGAATATTCACTGGGCAACTCGACTCAGAATAACACACAATGAGGGGTTAGAATACTGCTAAGTTAATTCACTGAGACATGTTTGATCAAGAGAATATTACAGAAAAGGAAGAGCTAACAGTAATGCAACAGACTGACTCTTTAAAAAGATCGTCTTCAAGCTCCTGGATAAAATGGTTTACAGGATCTTTGATTAAGGCCATCTTTAAAATCTTTTTTTTTAAGCCAGGCAGAGATTTTGAGCTTGAACATGTGCTTTGCGAAATCATTTTACAACACTGAAGCTACTTCATTGATTTGTTATACAACTCATATCCGAGGGGCAGTGGGCCGACATGCAGCACTATGGGAGCAGGTTTGAATGTAGAATCAGTCAGGGTCAAACATACTGACTGACTGACTGGATAATAATAGTGTCTATTTTTGTGTTGAACTCCCTACAGAAAGGTCCCCGAGCCTTCTGACTGTGAGGTGACCAAGACAACATTATGTTAATATGCAATTTAAAAAAGTGTCTGTTTGAGCATTAAGGGAACCATCTGTGAAATTGAAAAGAACAAAAACAGATGTTTGATATTTTCCAAGCAAAGCACTTAAGCAATTATAGAAAAATCAATTCTAATGTAAAGATTTTTCGCGTTTCATGTGAATGGGTAAGTGTCAGACGGTCCCTGAGAGGGAGGCAAATCCGCCTTTTGTTCTCTCGGCGGAGCTGTCCGCGTGCTGAAACCAGTCGGCCCAGCTCACCACCCAGCACCACCACAGCACCACCAGCCTGTCCCACCGCAAACGGACACGTTCACCACCAGAACGTTGGCAAATTCTGCCACAGAGGCGCGGCTGCACGCACGCACACACACACACACGCGCGCCCCTGCCGAATGTGGCCAGGATGTAAACAACGAGCCCACATGACAGCAGGCCACCGAGGCGGTCACGATTCGGACCTGCGCGTCCACACATGAGCCACGACGTCCACAACGCGTGCGTGCGTGAGCGCGCGTGTGTCCAATTACGGTGGGCAGAGATCAGCCCACAGATAATGCCTTTATTTCCGAGAGCGGAACATCCTGGGCTTGTCTTTATGTTAAGACGACCATCTGCCATGAGAGACTAAACCCAATCTGGCCCCAAACCGCAGATTCCGCCCGCGATGCTGCGCGATCCACTACTGGATCCACTGGATCAATACATGAAACGTGCTCAGTGTCACCTCCGCAACGAGCCGTGGCTTCTTCTTCTTTTTTTTTTTTTTAATCTTATTCTGCTTGCATTTATTTTATTTCAGGAGCCAACGACGACATCTGGTGACCACACGCAAACCCCACTGAACTTTTATACCAACATTTATTACTCAGAAACAAGTGAACGTTTAGGTGTAATACGGAGAATTTACAGAGTTTATAATAATAATAATCTCTGCAGCACTCTCTCTCTCTCACACACACACACACACACACAAATCCTTGTACTTCTATTTTTGAGAGGACTTTCCTAGGCATACTGCATTACCCAGATCCTTACCCTAATCCTCCCAACTACCCCCCTGATCCTAACCCTGACCTAAACCCAGCTTTACCCCACCTTAAAACCAAGTCTTAACCCCCCAAAAATGTCCTCACTTTGGTAGTAGAATGAAAATTTTTGTACACAGTATGGCACAATTACAACACACGCACACACACTCCCTCTCCAACCTCCATCTTATCCTGAGACTGAAGCAGAGAGAGAATTCCATCATCTTTGTTTGCTCCAGCGCTGCACGGCCTCCTTTGAGTCGCTGCCGGAGCCGCTCAGTTGCAGATGCGTTGGAAGCTGGAGGCAAACGCAGCCGCTGCAGCCCACATCTGTCACGGGAAGAGTCCACTCAAAGGTGAGACCGCAGCGCCTCTACACACACACACACTGCCGCCCAAGAGGGTTTGCCATCAGGTCAAACAGCTGGAAGCCTGAGGAGGAAGACAGGACACAGGTTTAAATGCAGGAGGAAGATGAGGCAACACGGATGATGGGTGCTGAAGGGGCCGGGGCCCCAAACACACGAGGACGATGCAGAACAGCCGATCCCGTCTGTGTTGCTTCTCTACTCTGCACGTATAAACATCTTTGTTCACCACCTGCAACTCTTTTTTTGCCAGCCATGAGCCAGATACCAAGACGAAAACAACAGCCGGCAAACCTGCACAACAGGCCGCAATGTTTACACTGAATTTCTTATATTAGAACCTTTTTCATTTCCATATTTTTTTTAATCTCTAATTAAAAACTTACTTTGAATTATATGTAAATTAGGTTTTATAAGTCTGTAAGCGCAAGCTAATAAGTGACAAACACCCACACACAGAGTTTAAAACAAAAAAGCCACGTGCGCTAGTTTTTGGTTTGGGTTAAAGAATGTGTTACCGTGGCAACAATTCCAGATTCCTTTCAAGGTTTAAGTTTTGAAAACCCTTAATGGGACCATTCAACATTACAGTCTGGGACACATTGAATTTTTCTCCTTGTTAGTTTATATTCATTCCTAGTTTCATGTGAGCTCCACCGAGGTGGAGGTCATCTTACAAAGCGAGGGAGGATGCAGCGAGGTAGCCCGCAGTGAACGCTGCAAACACGAAGGGTAAAAGAAACGCTCAGAGGGCTTCTGAGTTACTCTGCTGGTGTGAATAAGATCCCAGCTAGTTGGGCTTCCAACCCAGAAGCACGAGCAGTTACTGCCTCAATACGAATTTACGTTTTTAGAGTCAGGTTGGTCTCTAAATAAAATTCAGTGGAAAATAACTGTTGGTTGGTCATCGCTTTTTTAACGTTTGTTTTAGGAAAAACTCGATATCTTAGTAGTCAATAACAGAAGATTCTACTTTTTAAAATTTTAGCTAAAAACAAATTATCACAGGACATTTCAGAGCGATTAAACTTATTATTGGGTGTGTATTTACGTCAATCTCTGCAATATTGTTGCACAGTAACAGCGAGTGGAAGGATGGTTGACCAAACGCTGTACGTCTTGTGTTTAGAACTGCAATAAGGACTCGGTGGATTACTCTGGGGCCAATTTATGAACGTCAAAATGCTGACTGGTACCGTGCGGCGGTCCAGGAATCAGAGGAAATAAAAAACAACACAACATTTCAAACAGAGATTTTTATTAGTCAGTACAAATAAAAGGAAACTGAAGTCGAGTATCTTCATCCCCTTGAAAAAAATGCACTTCTTCTGCGTGGGCCAGGAAGGCTGAAAAAAATGACTTTTCACACATCTTTCCGTCTTTCACGCGTCTCTCTTGGAATAGATCTGCGCAGCCCCACCCCGAGGAGCTCAATGAGACGTAAAATTATCGCCGAAGGGATGTTGTGCAGTCAAAGAAAACATCGCTTACATTTGGAATTGGAACAACGAACAAACATTAGCCCGACTATGCAAATATGTTTAAGAAACAGAAATTTAACAACAAACACTATGTTTTTGGGTTGTTTTTTTTTTAATATATATATATATACTCAAAGAGAAATTTAAATAGTTCTATCATGTCACTATGGTTACTGCTCATCTGGTAAAGAAGCAGCATTTACCAGCAGAAGCTTTACATCTTGTGTTTCTATCTTAGCAAAAAAAAAAGGAGCTTTGTCTTTGTCAAGATGGCTGAGAGTCGTCTGCATGCACATGCACCCCATGCACACGCTCTAATCTTTATCAAATTGTGAATGACTCATACGGGAGCTAATAACACAAAAAGTGAATTATATATCCACCTCTTATTTTCTTTAATCTTCCGTCTTCACTCCAGCTCAGCAGCTGCTTCCCAGCACCCAGCCTCTTTCACATCTGGCGTGGAGTTGTCCTCTCCCAACGTCTACGCGTCTGCTCCTCCTCCCCGTCTACGTGGGCCTTCTGGCAGCTGCTCGTCTTTGGCGGAACACCGGATCTTGGCGTTTGCTTCGTTGTTACGGTCGGAGCTCAGCTCCCCGGTCAGTACCGCGGGGGCAGAAAGGGCCTTTTGGGAGCAAACATTGGACCGGCGTTTCCCCTTCCGATCGGACCTGGGTGTTTACCTCGCAGCCGTGGGTCGGGGCCATGGAAGGGGGGAAACGGCAGACGCGGTGGTCCTCTTGGGAAATGGTGGGGCGGTGGTGGAGGAGGAGGAGGCGGCCGGTGTGGGGGCCGAAGTCCAGGGTGGCGCAGTTCAAGATGAGGTGGCGGTCTCCTCAGAGCAAAGCGTGGAGGGGGAGGAGGGCCATGTCTCTGGTAGTCTTGAGAGAAGTAGGGGTCTTCGGAGGGGGAGAGAGGGGGAGTGAGATGCCCTCGGACTCTGGGGTAGCGATGCGGAGTGGCGCCCGGCCCGGGGTGTCTGTGGTACGGTTCCTCTGGGTGGGGGTACGTGGTGTCTTGAAAAAAGTGGTCATTGTGGTAGTGGGGCTCATTGTGGTAATGGTCAGGGGCTTCCTGGTAGTGCTGGTTCTCCGGGTGGGGAGGGTGCGCCCTTTCGTGCTCGTAGATGGAATCGTTAGGCGGGAAGATGGATTTGTGCTGATGGTCGTGGACCACCATGCCGCTGATCACACTGCCCACCGCGTCTCCGATCATCTCCTCCTTGCCTGCGTGGAGCTGCGGCTCCTGGGCTATTATTGCACTGCTTGTTCCTGGCAGAGGGTTCTCAAAGCCCTTAGGTGGGGGAGGGATAACCGGGACAGGGGGGAGAGTCTTTGTAAAGAAAGCAGAGGCTGCGTTGGGGCCCTGCTGGGAGGCCATGTTTTGGGGCGGCTGCGTTTGCTCGGCCTGGTATGGATAAAGTCCTGCCATCTTGTTCTCTTTAGCCCCTCTCAGGGCTGGTGCACTGAAGCCCCCAAGCTGCTGAGAGCCCCCCTCTGGGTAACTCTCATTATACCAGATCCTATCATTTGCCATCTGAATGAGGGCCGTTTTCAGCGCGCTGCCATCGCCGCCTGGGGCCATTTCTCCGGCTCTTCCCGTCTGAGCAGGAAGGGGAGGGTAGTGGGCGCCGGGACCCCCCTGCTCCGCCGTGTCATGATTAGCGTACGAGTGTCGCTGGTAAAGCTGCCCGTTGTGAGCCGCGGCTGTCGGATAAGCAGCAGGAGCTGCGGGAGCCGCCGCGGCCTTGTCCATGATCTCATCTTGAGTCGGTGTGCCTCCACCTTCGTCACGCACCGGCGTCCCATCCTGGGTGTCTGCCCCCGTCACCGGGCTGAGGTTATCCCCTGGCTGGCCCGAAAAATGCAGGTCAAAAGCATTGAAAGCAGAGTTCCCCTGCAAGAAGTTGTGGATCTTTGACTCCAGGCTCTCGGACGTGAAGGACGGCTCGTGCTCCGCTGCCAGGTCCAGGTCTTTGTGAAGAGCCTGGATGAGCGCAGAGGCTGGGTTGGTTGTCTGACAAGCAGCTTTGGAATCAGAAGGCACGGGTGCGACGGCGGAGCGGGGCAGGCTCCGAGAGGGCACGAGCGATGCTGATGTGGACACGGGAGCGGGAGGAGCCTGCTCTGGAGCACGAGAGTCCGCGCACGCATTTGCAGCTGGCTCACTCAGGAGAGAATCGATGCCTGGGTGGAAGGAAGGAAGGAAGGAAGAAGGTGTTTTACAAATGCAGTCTAAAGCAAGCTTTAATAATTTAGTGCTCTCAATCGGGGCTCGAGTTCTCACCATCAAAGCTGCTTTGCTTCTGGACCTTTGAGAGGGCGCTGAGGAGATCTACCGGACTCACGTCCACCTTGGAAAGAAGGTTGACCAGTGAACTGGCATCCTGCAGGGCCGCTGAGGCAGTGGGGGTGCTCTTCACCAACGATTCAGATAGGACAGTCGCAGGAGGACTCTCCACTTCCGGATCTAGAAGAAGCAAATAAAACTCCTCATTTTACCAAAAAAAAAAAACCCCAAAAACCATTTCCATCCAGTTTAACAACCGCCAGACTAGATGATCCAAGCAGCTGACTTGTTAATGCTCACCTGTGTTCTTCATGGCCGAGCTCAGACTGTTGAGGATGGAGCCAATTTTAGCCAGATCGATGCCGTCCACAGCTGCTGCGTCCGGCGCGGCGGGGGCCGTCAACTGCGCGGCGGGCTGTTCTGCCGCCGCCGCCGGCTCCGTTCTGGCAGGAAAAGGAGCCGAGGCCTCCGGTTTCGGCGCGCATTCAATCCGTTGCTCTAATGGGGAATAAAGCGTGTTGAGACAGCGCAGAGGGAGAGTCTGAGGGCCGTCAGCGGCCATCCCAACAGCAGAGACACGGCTGTTTCCCGCTGTGCTTATTTAGAACCGGAGAAGTCTTTTAATCACACGGGCTGCCAACGCCGCTCAAGCGAAAACCAAGTGCGGTAATGAAAGATTTCTGGATTTTCAAATCATGTTTAGATTGAGTTTTCCATTAATTCTTCAATTTAACACGACAGAAAATTAAGTAGAAAGCGAAAAGTCTACGAAACTTTTTATTAGGAACGCACAAAAAAAAGCTATCTGTGGGAAAAAATGGCTTGGATCCAATATGGAGAAGTTCTCTAACACTACTAATGTATGATTTAGGTGGATAATTCCAAATATAGTTGGATATATACTGCAATCCCCGCGGCTCACCTATAATGCTGCTGTCTGCTTCCTCTTCGGAGAGATCCATGTCTTCTACCATGCGATTGTCATCGTTGTCAAACGTTGCTGTGTGTATGGGGGACCCTCCTGGGGAGGAGAGCGGGCTCGGGGCCGGCGGCTCCGCCTCGTCATCCATAGCAGAAACGTCAAGACCGGCGTGGCCCAGTTCCATGCCATGGAACGGGGACTCCGAGCCTGTTGGAGACGGCGCGTCTGCGGATGGCGAGGGGATGGGGGAATCGTCCAGGTCCGGTAAGGTGGCCTTCAGGGCGTCCAGCTTACGCTTCAGGTGAGACACCCGGCTGGCGAAGGCTTGGTAGGCCTTGAGGACACAAAACAGACCATCAGTGTAAGTCAAGCACAGCAAACACTAACGTAACACAGCATTTCCCCAAACTGCATCAATTGATTTTTGTTTTCTGGGGAAGGAAAATTTTACGCATACACCTCCAAATCGATGACTGCGCCGGTCCACTAGGGCCGGATTAAAGGCCTGGTTTGTTCTACCAGGCAGAAAATGCTTTCACCAAGGGAAGTGGGACCCCAGGTGAAAGCATCTATTGTGTAGAATAGCAAGCCCAGCGCGAATCTGGCCCTCAAGGACGGGGTTTACCCAACTCTGATGCAAATTGCGGTTCAGTTCTTGAGAGTCTGACAGACCGGTTGCAGCGGTCATGGATTAAACCACCGAACCCCTGACTCTCCGCGACATTAATACCGCTAGAAATAGCTGCCTGGACTTCCATTAATGCTTCACGCTCCCAGGAGAGTTTAGTCGTCTAATGGCAGGTCAATCTGCTTAGCAAAACTTGCATAATTGGAACCCCTTTAAACACAGTTCGTTCCTGCAGAAGTCATTACATCAGGTAATTAATCTTTAACTAACAACCTTCTGATGACGGATCGTTTTGTTACTCACATTAGCAACAATTTTGACCTCTTTGTACTGCGTTTCGTAGAAGATGTCGGCGTTGTTGAGGATCTGCATGAGCGGAGGGCCTGTTTTACAATGATTGTTAAGGTGCTTGATGAACTCTTGTAGTTGTGCGCTTCCTTCTTCAAAGTCCTTAGAAAACTTTTTGCCTCCAGCCTTATCTGCAACAATGACACGTGTGCGTTAAAAGCCCGGTTGAAAGACAAAGAACCGCACAGATGGAGGCTGAGATGACAGCAGGATCGGGAGTACGGCTGAAAACAGGCACCTTTCAGCTTCTTCAGGTTCTCAGAGTTGCAGATGTCGATCCTCATCGCTGCCAGCTGCTTCTCTCTCAGGTCCACCTCCTCCAGAGACCTCTTGTATCTGGACAGTTTATCCACCAGTGCCTGGGGCTGATGCAAAGACATTTTTATTACTTTATTGTTACGCTACAAACGGATTGCTCACTTCTGATTCATTTATATATTTGTTGAGCTTTAATTTAAACCCAGTCAGCAAACAGAGGCCACTTTTGATTTACATGTTTGCTTGTTATTAAATTACGGGTAATTCATAACACTGTGCACCGTACATTTTACTTCTTGACAGCTAGAAGTATTTCAAAGTTACTTCATTCACTTTGGTTTGCTTCAGCTTGAATGCTTTATTTAATACTTACCACAAACTCAGCTACAATCGTGGACCACAGGTCACCTTTAGACTCAACAGGAGCTACAGAAAATCAAATCACAGCAAATGATTAAGAAAAGGAATGAACAAATTGAATTGGATACAAATAAGAATGCGACCATACAGGTGCATTAAAAATGTGCAAACACGAACAGGACAAGAATACTTACTTTTTTGCTCCACAGGTGTCTCAGGGGGAGACTCTGTTTTGATTAAAGTACTTTTTAGCTCAGTAATCAGAGAGCCTGAATACACGGCCCTTTCCTCCCAGATGGACAGAATCCTCCCCACCGATTTTATCACCTTGCGATCACCATCCAAGCTGGAGAAAACCGAGAAAATAACAACGGTCAGCTGAGACATTATTGATTTGGTCTTGTTATTACACCCTTGTTATTTATTCATGAAGCTGAAAAGAAACCCAAATCTCAAATATATTACTCACTTGACCAGCATGCAGGCATCAGGCAGAACCTCAGCAAATGCTGTACGGTAAACGATGGCGTTTTTCCTTTTACAATTCTGAATGACATCATTGGCCACGTAAAAAAGGTTGAGCCGGTGGGACGAATTTGCTACAAAAGAAAAGAGATACTGTGTCATTAGCATCACAATGCTTTCAAAACTTCAGGAGGTTTTGTTTTCACCAGTAACACTTTATAGTGATCTTTTCATGAATTAATTTAACTGTCTGCTTTTCAGAATTTATTCCTTCCAACCAGTTGGGACACAAGGGATTCAGTTTTAGATTAATGTTATTCACACAATATCAAAATAATAATAATTCATCATTTCTGAATAAATGATGAATTACTCTACTACTATTTTACAAACATAAATGCTTCTAGCATAGCTAATTAAGGATTTTAGAACTTTTTCCTATTAAATCTAAAGAAAAACTCTTATATTTGTGCTGAATAAATTTAAATTTTCATGTTTTTTTGCTACATGGCAAAGAAAATGATTGATCATTACTGAGAATGTATTTCGAGCTGGTTCAAAGAATTTCTGTGCATATAATGTATACATTTAAGAAAACAGATCATGACACATAACATCACACTGGTAATGGCATTACAATATCTGCTATTATTCTGATCTTTTCTGACCACTGTTTTAGTGAAGAATGCAACACAGAATGCACATCAAACTACTCAATAGAAGAGATCTATTCAGCAGACACACAACACTCTGAACGTACTCCATCCTGAACTCTAAACAACAAAACAGCACGTTAAATATCAAGTTTAAAATCAGACAATAGGCAAAGCTACAATTACTGAAACTAAGAGTCAATACTTCTCCATTTCATTGTAATGAAATTTGAAAACAAAACACGCAAGCGTGCATGTGCTCAAAATAAGCTCTGATGATAGTTTTCCATCATTAATAAACCCCTCCTGGCCATGCTACCAGCACCAGCGTGTGAGCGAATGGTTTGCATGGCAACTCATCACTGTTTTCATTATCTAGATTATCCTTTCTTTCTTTTCCTTAAAGAATTATCTTTTATCAGGAAAGTACACAATGATTCAACACAGAATCAATAAATATTTAAAAGGAAAAATGTTAAAATCACAGCTTTCCTATTATGTCTGATTTTTCTCTCAAAGAATCATATAAATACAGTTTAAATTTACTTTTAGAATAGTTTTATTTCTACTGTTAAGATGTTCAAGCAATAAAGGAGAGAAAAGAGTTAGTGTCTGAGGTCACAGGGAGTTCAAATCTGTCCTGTTCTTGTTAACATCATTTGTCAGATGCTCCTGGTGGAGATGTCATTACATCGACCTGGAGTTAAGGATCAATTGGAGGTCAAAGGTCACAGTCAGTGTGACGTCACAAAGCATGGTCATGGCAGCTATTATTGACAAAAATACAAATTAATTTGTACAATTATTTACTGTTATTACAAAGTCAATATTCTAAAAATATATATATAATGAAAATGTATCCAATGGTAAGTCTATAAGTTTAATTGAAAAATAGAATAAATTGAAAATTACATGTCCCTAAATTCTTCATCAAACACAAATATGAGAAGCAAAATTAGTAAACACCAAAAAAAACAATCATATTTATACATTTTTTCCATCCTTTTCAATGTAATCTTGAAGAATGTTTCCCAGCTCAGTTTATTAATTTGGGTCATTCAAAATATATTTAATTTTCAAAGATTTTCAAGTTTGGGACAGCTGTCCCCAATAGTTTTAAATCTTAAAATGTCAAGTTATTACATACATACCACATATTCTGACTGTCATAGCTCTATAGAGGGATTTTAGGCATTGTGTCTGACAACTCCAGAAAGAATTTATATTTGTCAATGGTAATTTTCAGTTAACACAAACATTTTGCCTGAGAACATTGTCTCAACAACATTTCAGTGAAAGCTACAAAACTACCATAAGAATTTACATCCTGATTAATTCATTTCACAAAATGTATCTTGTCTTTTATCGTATTTCTTTGACATACTGTTTAAAAAAGTGTCTGCCAATTCCTACACATTGACATATGGAAAAACGCAATCTTTTAACACACATCGTCACACATAGTCAGATCATGTAAATGTAAGGACCAAGCACACAATCACAAACGATATTTCTTGAGCATAAAAATTATACTATGAAGCAGTAATGCAAACAAGGTCAATAAGGGGAAAAAACAGATGGAAGAAGAGTCCATGCGATCTTAGTAAAAACTCATTGGTTTTACTTTAACAACCCAACTGCTTTCTTGCTCTTCAGTCACAAGTTGCTCACATGGACCATGGTAAAAGCTGACAGCCAAAAACCGACAATTACGGACCCCATTAAAACTGAACACAACCGTGGACCTCAACACAAAAACAGATACTCGGGTGAATTTGTCATCGGAGCAACAATCCTTAATGAAACCTAAAAGAAAGGTAAATAATTCTACTGCAATGATTAAGTATAATACACTTAAACTTGTAACTTTGGTTGCTTTACCATAACTTACCAGAAGGGAAATAAGTATCAAACACATTACCCAAATGAATGTAAACTCGATGAGATGTAAATACTTTAAGATGATATTATACTTGATAGTGCAGGTGTTTACATTTATACTCTAGATTATTAACCAGGACTTCGCAAAAAGTTCAGAATCACTCACAAGGATAGCAGTTTTAAGCTTGTTGGGCTGCAGGTACTGGCAATTTATGTTAAACAACAAACATTAACCTTTTACAAGAACGTCAAACTACTTACATTTCTTCATACACTTTATCCAGTGGCGCACAATCAGGCTGTGATACTTCTTGTTATCGATGCACCACGTTGACAGTCCTTGAATTGAATCCATCGTGTTTGTGACATTTTGAAACCTCTTTTCTAAAGAAGACTCCAGAGAGTCGCCAGAAATGGCTCCTGCTCCTGCTGCCATGTCCGGAGGAGCTGGCACTGCGCGCTATCATTCCAAAAAAGCAGCTAAAGTTAACCGTAGCTAGCTCTTAGCTTAGCATGCTAGCTTATTAAAGCACTGACATCTATTTTACTAAAAGCACTGGTTTTTGTGATAAGTACAATACGGAGAAATAGTCAATTTGTTTAGAGCATTTAACGGCAATATTTTGAATCAAAACTAATGTTTATTATAATTTGACATTACAGATTAAAACTCGGCGCCTGCTCTCATCCTGGGCATTCACCACAACCACTGTATCCTATGTCTCTGTTTACTCGTTGCTGGCTGTCTGAAAACTAATGAAAGAACACTTCCGCATTGACTATGTCACTATGGCGCCACCTAGCGGCACGGAGTACAAGCGCCTCGATGCAAGTGAATACAAAAGCTACTTGTGGACTTCAGAGTAACCAAAGAGTTTTGAAGTTCTTAGTTAATCATTGAGACAAACACTATTTTAGGCCTCTATGGTATTTCAACAATTCTCTGAAAAACAAACAAAAAAAGATAAAGCAAAAGACAGTGGACAGTTGTCAAGACAAGTCTCGGGTTGCAATTGTGATATGTTTGGTCACTTATCCTTGCCAAATTTGCCTTTCAAGCCATAAACAAGCTCGGGCAGCGGGTGGATAAGACTAGTGCAAATCAAAACACTGAAGAAAAGAGCAGTAAACTCTGAATGTGTATATGTGTCATTTATCTCATGAAACCATAATAATAAAAAAATGCTGCAGGAGTATTGGTTGAATCAAGATATGGATGACTGTTAGGCTGCTGCTTGGTTGCTTGAGTGCAGTAGGTCCAGATGAACTGGGAGAATTCATTTCCAGACCATATATGTCCTTTACCATTTAATCCCCTCTCTGCTCCTCCTTTATCTTCAACTTGTGCACTCAACTGAGACGAAGAACTGAGAATTTTTCAGTGGTGACAAGGAAATACATGAATTCTACGAGTGGATGAAATTAATACACAATCTATGGTAAACATTACTTTTCAGGTTCTGTTTTAAATAAATGGATAGTGTAATTTAATAGACTTTACATCAATATAGAATTACATATTACTTTGTCACATATTCATATGCTAGCCCAGCTGTGAGGTGAAAAATTAAGATTTATAAACATGAAATTCTATGAAAAACTGACTTTAAACACTAATCAAGTTACCTTTTATGGCAAACAAGGTTTGTTTATGATCAAAGAGGAATTATCTATACTTAAATGTTTACCTAAATTTGTCAGTGAAGCATATGATCTAATGTGTTAATATATTAAATTTTATTGTCTCATACTGACAGATTCCATGACACATGATTCGTTTTCACCTTTTAATCCTGTGTTCACAAATAAATGAAGATGAAAAAAACATCCATGTAAAGACAGTCTTGGGACCTTGGGAAGACCGGGAAACCAGATTGTAAGCACAACTACAGTATGTATAATGAATGCATGTGACAATAGCAGCAATTGTCAATGTTCTCATAGCCAGGTCGTTGTTAAGAAGACACTGCATTGTTTCCTGATCTGCTTTTCCAAGTCCAGGCTGAAACAGTCCACTGATAACATTCAGTTTATCACATTCCATTTCACTAGCAACCAAGCCAGGGATCCTGTCGGTTTGTCCTGGAGATAAAGGCGATCTTTCGGGCCATTTCTGTACTGTAGATGCGCTTGCAGTTTTCATAGTTCCTCCTCTGCCGCTCTCTGCAAGGCTTCTCGAAGTAACGCTTGCGCTTCACTGTTTCAATGATGCCATCCTGAGTTAGCAGCCTGAGTGTATAAAAAAAGAGGTTGTTGCATTTAAAACACGTACTGCTTTTTAAACAGAAGGTGACGACAAAAGCATATGATCAGCGAGCTTGGATGTAGCGGACTTGCAATTAAAAAAAAATACTATATAAATAAAAGAAATTTAAGCATGCCCCTGATAAACTTTCGTTTGTGTGATAATGAATAAACATTAGTTTTTGCAAAGACACAGTTTAAGACAGAAAAATCCCCCAAAACTTAATGTATATTTCGTTGTTGTACACTTTGATCAGAATGTATAGATGCATTGTTTACGTAACACTAAACTCAAGCACCGCGACTGCAATTGTTGTGATTTTTGTTAACTTTACCTGTATTCATGGCCACTTAATAATTTAACTGAAACGTTGTGTCCTCCTATATTACCTTAATTTTTTATCATGAATCCATTTGGGCTAACTCTGCGTTCCAACGCGCAGCCGCGGTTCAGTGACATTGAGCGGAAGGCGTTGGGTAATTTTATGTTATCGTATTATTTAGCAGTAGATCGGCAAATATTGCTGTGTCTTTTGTGAGTATATAAAACTTTACCTATTTAATGTCTTGTACGCCGCATCAACGTTCTTCTGTTGAACCATCACCGTCCGGGAGATAAAGCGAAGGTGCCTCGACATATTGCTGCCGGTGTGTGCTCTATTAACACCCGTGTAGGAACACTTGGGGAAAAACAGTTCCGGGAACCAAAAAGACAAACTCGCGCTATCGACTTACGCAAGGACAGTCGTGCCAAGGCTCATTCTGTCATCATGACCATTCAATTCTTCATTTTCTAGCTCACCTATTGTTATTACTATCATCTGAAGTCAGCTAGTGGTGAATGATAGCACATCTTTGGATTAAAGAGCTCTTTGTTTTCTTTGATTAATTCCAACATTAGTGTAACTCTAGAGTGCACAATAGCACTCTTTATTCCATGGGGAGGAATGTTGACAACCTGTACAGATGAGACTGTGTCTTCTTTAGTTGTATAAATGCAACTGAAGAAGACACAATCTCTTCTGTACAGCTATCTTTTTCAAATCCAGCCTGAATGATGTGCAAAACCGACCTTGTAAGTCCTTTAAGTAAGAGATGTTTGCATCACACTTTTTATTGTCTCCTGAAAAACCTTCATTAATAAGATAGTCAGCTGCAGGCTGGAAGTTCCCGACTAAATCTGTATTAGTTAGGCCCGTGGTTAAATCCCAGCAGATCTCAAATCCCCCCCCCCCCCCCCCCCCCCCCCC
>BJFM01000853.1:21774-70586 GCA_016586285.1 Arothron firmamentum
TACATTTAACATATTTAACATAACACAATTACAAGCTGCTCAATGGCGAATAGGCAAACCAAATAGTTTTAAGGCACATCTATTTATACGTCCCAAGCAAGGACAATTTCCTTGTACTGTATATCCGTATTGTATTTACATTTTTTTTAAGTAAAATTCAAATACTGTAGAATGTTTCAAGTAATTTGAAAGCCACAGAAATAAATGGATCTTCAACAACAGTGTTAATGAATATAACATGTATAAATCATGACAGCATTATTTGGGAAAAAAAACAACAACAATCATCTATCATCAATAAACTGTCAGACTGAGAAAACCAGGTGAAAAACTTTCTGAGATCAATACAAAATGTGTATGTACCACCTTCAAACTTAGACTCTTCTACAAATTCAAGCATTACGTGTTACCGGAAAAGCTGTACAGAACACATCCTAAAACCTGTTTTGGATCTGTTTTAGAGTTGGGATTTGAGGATCCCCTTGCAAGTGTCACATTTCGTATCACTGTAAAATCCAACCTGATGTCAGCATCAAAGCTCTTTCCTTTGTGTAATTTCCACAGTACTGGCAGAGGTGGAGGGTAAATTGGGCATCAGGGGGAAAGTCCCACTCTGCCGCCAGGGTCTGTATTGGCTGGATCAGCATCGGACGCAGACGAGGTGTCAGCCAATCAAAGGAGAGGCCGATGCAGACAGAGGAGGCTGCTCAGCAGACCTGTTAACAGAGCAAAGACGAACAGAGAAGCCAGACCAGGCTATCATCCGTAAAAACTCAGACACTGAGCATTAACATGGAGAGGAAAACTGCCGATTTTTCAGGAAAATGGACAATGAAGTCATCTGAGAACTTTGAGGAACTATTGAAAGTGCTGGGTGAGTAGCTCCTCTAGGGATTATCTATCTGATTTATCTCATTGTATAAAAAAAATACAAAAAATGTTCACATTTAACATATGAAATGCACATTATTGCTCAGGTGATTTGCATGCAACAAGAAAGAAAGAAAGACATTAGTGTCTTAAATTGAGATTTCACATTTGCCAAACATCAGCTGAAGAACTAAATGTTTTTGTCTTACTGGTTTTACACCACACGCCAGACTACAGATATAAAGGAGTGAGGGGTCAGGGTAGGGTCAGCTTGCAGCATCCATTAAAAATCTGAAGACAAATAGCCAGTGGAAGAATGTTAGATTAGACGCATCTGAAGCAAGCCTTCCCTCATGCGGTTGTAATTAGAGCCAGCGTAAACGGAACTAAGCCTTGACATGGGCCCCAGCAGTCAGCAAGCTCTGAGGCTGATTTTCCCTTATTTCCCGGGGCCCCACTGACCTATTCTAGGTGTGTGTGTGTGTGTGTGTGTGTGTGTGTGTGTGTGTGTGTTCCATTAATACCGCTTCATGAGCAAATACGGCCTGAGCGGAGACAGACCTCACTGAAAGCCAGTCGGACAGCTACAAAAATCCCGAGGACCACAATGAGTTGCAAAAAAAGTAATTCAAAACAGCTGCGCTGAATTCAGAACGCAAAGCCATCACAAGTTGGTGGAAAGGAATTGAAATTCCAGTACTGGCTGAAATGGTTTCTGGAAGCCAGGGACATGATCCACTCACACTTGATGCCTTTTTGGCCTGTAAAACCTGCAGCTGGAATGATAAATATCAAGATTATAGAATGCACGTGTTTTAAGCAGCAGGACGTGGAGAGAAAGGATGAAGTCAATATCCTAGATAAGTTTCCTAGGTAAGGATCAATTGTTTTGGCGCTAAGCCCTCTCATCTCTCCCAGTTTTAGATGTATTTTGCAATAGTTCTGTTTGCTGAAGCGTTTCAATCCAAAGCAACTGAAAAAGCTTTTTGGTCGAGAGCTGAACCGTCTTCCACGGGGCACCAGAAGTCCTTTTGCCTTGGATCGAACTGTTTTATGAGCTGGATGGATGAGAACCTGAGCCAGCAATGCTTCTGTCTGTGTGGGGGTCAGGTGTGAACATTTTCGTCAGGAAGATTGCAGTGGCGGCTGCCTCCAGCCCAGTCGTCGAAATCACCCAGCAGGGAGACGACCTGTCCATCAAGACGTCCACCAGTGTTCGCACGACGAACGTCTCCTTCACCGTCGGCCAGTCCTTCAGTGAGACCACGGTGGACGGCCGTGCTTGTACGGTACATATCTCATAACATACCAGCGTTGCTTTATTTGATGGTGCGTGGGTCGGTTCTTTATTTCTGATTGAACATATTCCTGCACGTTAATAAGGGTTCGTCTTTGCTGGTTTATGCCACTAAACTCCGCAGAGCTTCCCCAAGTGGGAAAAAGACAATAAGATCAGCTGTGAGCAGACTTTGGAGAAAGGAGACGGGCCCAAAACTGGATGGACCAGAGAACTGACCAATGACGGAGAGCTGATCCTGGTACTTATTCTTTACAAGAAAGGATATGATCATGGTTACATTACATACTTACTAAGACCGCTAGTTAGGTTGCCTCTTATCAGGCTGCACCAAACACTGGGACAGACTGCCATGATTTAGAGTCTAGATCGCAGTCTATCAGTCAGAATTTTGGACTGATAGCCAATAAGCTCTTTTTTTCTGTGCCTGCACCAGCTCCATGAAATGCATCATTCATGTAGGAAAAGCCAAGCGCCGCTGCTTCCAGAGAAATGACTGTAACATCACTGAGAAAAGGGACATTTTGGCAAAAGAGGGAGGAAGTATTGGATAAATTCCCACACAGCCTCTTTTTTTTTTTTTTTTTTTTTAGCCATAAACCATTAATTAAATGCTAATGTGTTAGCCAGCATCAAGATACAGGGAATGGCAGAGGGAGTCTTTTAGTATGATAAAATTTACTTATTAGTGTTGACGACTGACATTCCTCTTTCAGATGAAATTGGACTAAGTATGGAGATTCTAGATAATATTGGGTCTCTTTTGTTTTTTCATTTCAGACAATGACTGCTGGGGATGTCGTCTGCACTAGAGTTTATCAAAGGGAATGAAGATTGTCAGAAAAGTGCTGTTTTTGTTTTCTTTTTTAATGCACATTTTACTTTTATACAAAGAATTTCGCTCTATGTCTTTCTCTCAACGTGATCTTGACGTTAGAGTCCACCGAGGTAGAAAATGCTTTAATTTTCCAATGTATGGGCACGTCAGTAGAGTCACTAACGCAAAGCTGAAATCCTCTAACACCCTGTAAATACAATTATGTGCTGCATTGCTGTATTTCTTTTTTCCAAATGTTAATAAAATGTTTGATAGGAGTGATTTTTGTGTGTCGATTTTTCCGACACTTGCCTCCTCCCAGTCCCTCGCCGGCTTCCTGTGATCACTTTGCAATGCTGGCCGGTGTTCCAGCTCTCCTGATTATTCCACACCCATTCCCCCTCCGTCCTTCAGCGGGTGACGCAGCACCTCATCCCGTGCTCTGCTCCTTGCCATTCATATTTTCTCAATCAGGTCTGAAAGACGTTTGGCAAAGATGAGATGGAAACAGGGTGTGGAAAGAAAAATGAGAGATGAAAAATGTTTCATAGCGTTGGGAAATGTTAAACCCATTTTCCAGCTCAATTTGGGTGTGCAGTAAAAATTTTTAAAAATTCTCCCCGTCCCCACCCCTGTGCTCTGGCTTTGCACCCAGGAACAAAGTGTTTCAGGAGGGAGGGACTTGAATCAACTCTGGACTCTGTGAAATTGTTTCTTCTTGTCCCCTGAGCCTTTCTTGCTAAGGTTCATATAAGCTGCCGCTGTTTTTCCAGGATTCCCGACAACGTGCACCAAACGTCCCTGTGAAGTGTTTCCCAGTTTATACTCACAGCCTGGAGCGAGCAGAGGGAGGTCTGGGTCCCCTCCAGCAAGGGAAGAGCACACACACACACACACAGTGTGTGTGTGTGTGTGTGTGTGTGTGTGTGTGTGTGTGTGTGTGTGGGTGAGTGAGTGATTTTGGCAAAATTGGGAAAAAGATAAACATAATCGACAGAAAGTTCTGCATTTAATATCTTTCTTGTAATTTTAAGGGCCTGACAGCAATAAATGCAATTCTAATTCTGCAATTCTGTTCCTGCACACTCATCCAAGTATCTGACTCAATTTTATTCCGTTGGACAACACCAAGTTCACATCTGCTCTGTGAAACACACAACGGCGAGCTGGCGTGAAGCTGTCTGGGTTCAACTCAGCAGCAGCATAGAGGACTCTCTCTCTTAGGTCAGCAGAAAATCATATTTTTTTATTGTCTCAGAGAGAAAAACATGTCTTTAATAATCTCAGTAAAACCTGTGTTATTGAAGAAATGCTCATTAAAACCACAGCGCTTCAGCTGCACTCTGAGGGGATGGAAAGTTTCTGATATTTGCTCAGAACGTTGGCATTCAGTTAACTTAATATTGTGGGGCAGTAAAAATGCAGACACAAACACACACACACACACACACACACACACACACACACACACACACACACACTCACACTAAGACACAAAAAACATGGTTCGATGTAAATGGCATGTCTGACCATTTGACAAACAAGCTGTCTTAAAAAAAGAAAATGCCAACTTGTTGGCTGCATGACTCCCCACATGCGTTTAAATGTGCGTAATGTCACGGCCCGCCGGCTCCCTTGACTGGATGAAGAAATGTTGCGGTTTTGGAACAGGAAGCACCAAACCTTTTGGTTTGAATCAGGAGACCTTGGACAACCACAACCAGCCAGATAGAGGAAATGAGCAGTCACGGCTAATCAGTGACACCAAAACACAAAACCTGTGGGCTCAGGCAGAAAACATCACTCACACATGCTTATTTATTTAAAGGGAAAAGAGTGCGTGCCTCTCTACCTTTCTTAGGAGTGATCACTCTTCCTGTTTACGTCATAATGGTGTTTTCATCAGTTCAACACAGCTGTTATGGTTTTAATAGCTTAACCCTTTCTACTTCACCTATGCACCTCTTTCCTTTCCAGCCTGGATGTTGGTTTCAGGGTTAGGGAGAGTTTTCTTTTGTAATATTTATATAGATCACAAAATATAGAGAATACGATTAATTCCGCATGTCTGTTAAACTGGCTGCTAGGCTGTCTGCTCAATTGTTAGATTTGAGCATTTTCACTGCAAAACTATGGGTAATTTCCATGGGTTTCATGACTAATTGGCTGTTGGGGTGCTCTTTGTTCAAACTGAGTAGTGAACTTTTGTTTCAGTTGGCAGAGCGGAATAAGAAATTAACAGATACTGAAACATTTCTAAATACGCATGTACATACTCACTAATGCAAAATGTTTATACTGCCAGTCAAATAGTCAAATAAAACATACAGTATTATTTATCATCAGCATGAAGCATTTCCTTTTAAAACTGATCAAAACATGGTCATGTTGTCTTGAAACTTGGTTTAAAACCGCTGCACTTCATGAAACTGGATTATGCAGAGTGTAACAGTGTAAACTGTCAATTGCAAATAAAGTGCAGAATAAAAGCTGACATGACATTGATGCAGTCCAACAGCATCAAAGGAATAATTAAGGATGGTGCTAAGGATAATGTTTCATCACCTTTTTTTTTTTTTAACATAGAATTCATACTGATATTAAATTAATTTGAAAGAGCTCATAATAACCTATCCAGGGTGTACCGTGCCTCTTGCCCCTACACAGCTGGGATAAGCTCCAGCAGACCCCTGTGACCCAAGTGTGGATAAAGCAGATACAGAAAATGGATGGATGAATGGATGGATGGGTGGGTGGATGGATGAATGGATGGATGGATGGATGGATGGATGGAGTTTAGAATTCTAGCGATTGGCAAAGAAATTACTCATTTGTGGCTCAAGAGTGACATCTAGTGGAAAAATATTGTTTTGTTTTTATGTTTCGAGTCCAGTGTGTGGATTCGGGTTTTTTTTTGGTTTTTTGGGGTTTTTTTTTTGCAAAATAGAAATTTATTTTATTATTAGTAGGCCCTAATATTTTCTCAGTGAAAAATTTTGGGCAAACTAAGCAGAGCCAGGACAAAAACAGATATTTCTTTCGTAGTGGTTGACTTGCATACAACAACAACAATAATAATAATAATAATAATAATAATAATAATAATAATAATAATAATAATAATAATAATAATAATAAGCACATTTGATTTTTTTTATGTATTTGATTCTAATTTTTGTTTGATTGTATTATTACTATTTCATGTACTCGTGCGGTCCGCCAGCGGGTACCACGTGTTCCTCTGTCGCAGCAGCAGCAGTCACATGACCAACTCTGGCCGCTTACTTCCTGCCTCACAGTTATTTTTCCTGCACAAGTAACGGATCCATTTTGCAGTTCTGCTAAAATATCCGCATCTAGACGCTGACAACCAAGCCCCAAGAGGAAGATACACCGGTGAAAGCAAACGTCCACCTGTCCGCACCGTAAAATCGTCTTCCGCTGCGTTGGGACGTACAGAGAGATGATCTTAGGAAGGGCGGACACCGAGTTTACCGTATGAAAAATTACACCGCCGTCCCTTTCGGTCTCAAAGCTGAAACAAACGCGGCGTCAATTTCTGCTCAAACGACGGCAGTCTTCATCTCCCCTCTTAAGTCGCAAGTGGTGGCTGAGTGATATTAGCTATCTGTTCCCAAAACGAGCCTTTTTCGATGTCAAAATATTCCGGCTTTCCTGAGACAATGGACGAACAGAACCCTTTCCAGGTAGGAGGACCAGAACCTGAATCTGATTTTATCCGCTGCAGTGTTTCATTCCAAAAGTCACAGGTTTTTATTTCAGTCTGATTTCAGGCGTGTTGTTGCTCATGTGACGCGTGTTGCTTTTTTCTGGGCCTGCCAGCAGACTCTTTCATCTCCACCCACTTGTAGCTCTTGATAACAATTGACGCATCAATTCAACTTTTGGCTTCTGTTCAAAGAATGTCAGAGTTCCTGGTGTTGTGTGATTGGGCTCATTCATTTTCTTTTTACCTGCTAGGACCCCGCAGTGACTCAACACAGCAGCACAACAGGATATGCAACACTGGACTTGTACAATCCGTTTGAAAATACCACAGCGGTGAGCAACAGCTGCTCCTTACCTGTGAGAAGGAGAAGAACCCTTTACTAGTGCTGCAGAGGGGAAATTAAAGCTCATACTCTGTTTTGTTGCACACAAGACACATGCACTATATATATGGATATCCAGTAAACGCATGCAGTCATTTATGGGAGACATGTCAGAGTGAGGGCCTCTCGACAGGGCCACCTCAACAATGCTCTGAAAATGTCCCACCGCCATTTAAAATGGATTTAAAATGGATTTAAAAGCCTCCGACCCCCAGCCCAATCCCCTATAGACTAAACTAGGAAGCCTGAAGCAGCCTGAAACAACGTTTAGACTCAGTTCCTCGCTTTCTTATCTTATTTAGATCCGTTTTGTTTATGTTTTCCGTGCAAAGATCTGGGGACTGCATGCAGGTTATTCTTTGTACTGTTGGTCCAAACTTGCCATGAACCGGACCACAAAGAGGTCAAATGTAAACACAGCAGCATACATCACCGCAGCATAGTTCCTTTTTCTGTCCACTGGTCCACATCCAACATCCTGTCTGCTGATGCTGCAACTTTGCAAATATTGCAGCAAGAAAATCTGACCCAGGGTGTTTTAGTGTCATCTGAAGTCTCTTGGTACTGATATCATTATTGTTTAAATTACGGTTTTATCATTTGGGTGTTGACGGTGGCAGGGTTAAGGCTGATGGCAGAAGTTTTTCAGTTGCTATATGACAACCTGATTTGTCTTAATGTCAAACATGTTCCAGCCTCCACCGCCCTACGAAACCACCTCTCCTTCCGCTCCGCCGGCGCCTTCGCAGACTCCACCCAACAGGACAACGCCCACCGAGCCCCGTAACTATGGCTCGTATAACTCTCAGGTATACTCGCCTTTAAGTGTCCTTCCTCAGTTTATCTTAGGGTTGGCCATCTTTTTTCAACACATTGATTTCGCGGTCAATGTTCAGTTTCGTTCTTACGTGTCATTGCGTGAGACATGAATAAAACGCCATCTGTCTTCTGATGCATTATTTACGGTGTCTTTCTTTGTTAGACTGCGGTAAACGCGACCACGGCGGAGCTCTTGAAGAAACAGGAGGAGCTCGAGAAGAAAGCCCAGGAGCTGGAGAGGAGGGAGAGGGAGCTGGAGTCGCACAGCCTGGGACCTGGAGCCTGTAAGAGTGGGGAAATGAAAATGAAAGTGAGAGGCTGTGGGCATGGAGATCCCCAAGCCTCGTTATTTGGTTTTATATGCAACAATGAGTGTACACAGAATGATAAAATCAGTCTAAGGCACAATAAGAAGGATATAGATAAGGGCTAAAGATATGTGAGGAGGTGGTTGTAGCAAGTCAGAATATAAATTAATAAGATTCTGCTTTTTTCCCCTTGTGTTTTCTTAAGCCCGTCAGAATAACTGGCCTCCGCTGCCGGCGTTCTGTCCGGTGGGCCCCTGCTTCTACCAGGACATCAGTGTGGAGATCACGCAGCAGTTCCAGCGCACCGTCACCATCATGTACTACTTTTGGATGTGTGAGTCTCAGTAAATAGTACCAAATGCCTTTGTGTGAAGTCTCAGCATCACCATTGCAGCATGTTGCAGTGATCAAAAACCACTGGAGCCAGAGTGTAAGTATGTGCTGGAATGTTTGTACAGTTACAGTGGCTGATTATAGACGGTATAATATTCAGCTGCCTTCATCTGGGTCATTTAGAGGAAGTTCTAATTGTTGAAACTGGTCACTGGCCTGATTTACAGTAAATTTCCCATCATTCTTCTTATCAACAAAAGAGCTCCATAAAATGCTCTGTGAGTTCATGCACTATAAGAGTTTCTGTGAAAATTTTCCTATTTTTGTTACAACACTGGAGGGTTTAATTGTAAGCAATTTAGACATTGATCAGAGATTATTTTATTTTATTTTTATTTGAGAAATGGCGTTGGTTTAACAGTGCCATTTACCAACAGTAGGGGGCGCTCCAGGTAGGTTCCAGATATATTGTGCTGACGCTGGACATTTTGCAGTCTGCAAATTTAATCAAAAGTTCAAATTGAAGAAATGGTGCCAGTTCATGATCCAGTACCTGCTTGACTGCAACTTTATTTCTTTCCTGTTGGGAATTTGCACCTTATATGGCTGCCTGTTCTTTGTTAAGGATGCGTGATCAAATGCTTGAGTTGTGCTGACTGTATTGTATTGACCATGTTAATTGAAGAAATTTTAAATTCTTAGATATCTGTAATTATCTTTTATCTAGGTGGGCCAAATTCTGTAGGTAGGCAAAATGAAAAACTCATTTTATAGACAAAAAGGCTTCAAGTGTTTGAGGATTACATCTTGTAATGTCTAATTTCAGAACTGAGAGTAATCAAAAGATGTTTAATATAAAATCGTAACATTGGTTTATGAAGCCGTAAAGGGAGATGAAACAAAACTAAAACCCTTTTTGTTCTCCATAAAGGCAACCATGAGAGCCAACTTTACACTCAGCAGGGGGCATAGAGAGGCAATAAATAGCGTAGTATTACATCAGCCAAATCCTTATTTGTATGGAAGAGTGAGTTGCAGGGTACGTGTGTGTAATACAGCAACAAAGACTGCAGTACTGCTCGCTGTAGTAAAACCTTCTTTTTCCACCCTTCTGCTCTGTGTTCAGTCTGTGCTGCCACGCTGCTTTTCAACGTGGTCTCCTCCCTGGCCATGTTCTGTGTGGACCCCTCTGGTAGCGGTGTGGGCCTGGGCCTCGCTATCCTCTGGGCCATCCTCTTTACCCCCTGCTCCTTTGTTTGTTGGTACCGTCCTGTGTATAAAGCCTTCAGGTTTGACCTGTTCTTTTAATTTAGAAAAAAAAACAGAGACATAACGCACTCAGGGAGACATTTTCCAAAGCTTTCTAACTTTGACAATGGTTGTCTTTTTTCTTCTAGGAGTGACAGCTCCTTCAATTTTTTTCTCTTCTTCTTCATTTTCTTCGCCCAAGTGGTCGTCTACGTCATCATGACTATTGGTATCCCTAGATGGGGGTTCAGGTACGACTAATAAACAAGTATTTCTGTATTTCTATTTACAGTCTTTGGTTTTGAAATGATCTTCAGAATTTATATCATCTTTAGTCCAATTTGCTCCTAATAAGTTTGTGAACTGAAGATATCAGTGGCTAATGAGCGTCCATCCGTCTTGCTTTAAAACATTTTATCGCCTTCTTTTGCCAACCATCTGAAGAAGTGACGGTTTTACTCTTTTTTTTTTTTTTTTGGAGGTGCAGGTGCAGATTATGATGTAATTTTCCTTCCACGCTTTGTTTCTGTTTATATTTTCATTCCTCCGTTTCAGCGGGTGGATTGTGAGCCTGGCTGCCATGAATCAGAGCGTCCCCGTCGGAGCCATCATGATGATTAACGCCATCTTCTTCACTGCTCAGGCTGCCATGGGGGTCGTCCTGCTGAAGAAGGTGAAAACAGAATTATTTCCTTGACATGTAATAGGAAATGGCCAAGAGTTACGATTATGTTTACAACAAAGAGTCGTTCACCAGCTTGCTACTAGCAACCGGTATCACACTCGTTTTCTCTTTCACGCCGTGCCTGATGCGATGCTGAACGCCGTATGTATCGTATATCAGCGTGTTTTGCTCACCTTGTCCTCAGGTCCACAGCCTCTACAGGCAAACTGACGCCAGCTTTCAGAAGGCTCAGGCCGAGTTTGCCACCGGAGTCATGTCCAATCAGGCCGTGCGCCAGGCGGCTGTCAACGTGGCCGCCAACGCTGCCCAGGGATCCTTCAACACGCCTCGATAGAATGAGAGGCAGGAGAGGGTTCAGAGGGTGACAAGTGGAAGTAAAAAAAAAAAAAGGGGGGGCCTATTCATCTTAAATTAGGCTGTTTGGTGTTTGTTCCCCCCCCCCACAGGTGAATTCAGTTTGGCAGCGGAGGGAGATTGAGAGTATCTGCGGTAATTAAGCCAGGAGAAAAGAACCTTCAGGGCACGTGCATGAGACAGAAGTGGGACGGTCAACCCATAATCGCTGATTCAGAAGTTTGCGCTGTTGCACCAAGTCTGGCTGAACGCAGGCACTTTCTGTATTGGGGGGGGGGGGGGAATCGAGCTATGTGCTAAATGAAATGTTTCCTCTTTTTTTTTCATGCATTGTGTTGAGGTCTCAAGAGTTGGAGCTGAAGGCTAAAATGTTGCATTTCGATTGTCACCGATCCAGCTTCTTCTTTTGGCTTAATTGTAAACTAATATATTGTTTTCTTAAGTGTTGCGGATGAGAATGCCTATTTACCTTATTGCCAAAACTGTCATACTGTAAAGATTAAATATGTTGTATTGGTTTCAAATATATGTGCAACTGTACTTTTGGTGTTGTGTTGTTGTTTTTTATGACTATTACATGCCACTACCTTGATTTTGATAAAAATAAATCATTATGCTTGTAGTTTAATGTAGCTCCTGTTTTGTCACAGAATAAGACTGGGACTGTTAGTCTTATTGTAATATATTATCTCTGTTTGAATAGCTATTCTAACAAAAAATTTAATCATGAAACATGTAATGAAATTCTAGCATCTGATAATATAATGTTTTATAATTAGGAAGTTAAGTTTTTTTTTTCCATTTTGAAATAAACGGATAACCTGCGATCATAACCAAGCTAGACTTCTTTGTTAAATTATTTGTTCTTTAGAAATAAGTGTCAGTATGGTAGAAAGTTATATTTAAGGAAGGTACACATACCTACACATTTGACGTCAGCTATGGGTCGAGTAAAAAAAAAATAGTACTGGTTGCTAGGAAACCACGTTAATAGGGTTTTACATTGGAATTACTTTGTTATAGAGTGCACAATTTTGAAATACTTGCGCCTACAATCACATCCTCCCCAACGACAGCAAAAATATGACTGTCAACTTGATGCGTTTCCTTTTTTTTAAACTAGATTTTAACCCAGTGGGACCGCAACAAAACCAGAGCTGAACATATTTTTAATCCTGTGAAAGTTTCAATCAAGGTTTCTTAACCCAGCCCTGTTTAAAAATAACATGTATGTCATTAATTGTGTGTGTGACCCGGGGCGTTGCGCCGTTTAAGGGCTGCCGCTCCGACGTCAGGCGCTGCGCTTCACCGTGAAGATGGCGGAGGCTGCCGAGACGCCACAACACAGGTTCTTCTGCTACTGTTGTAAAGGTGAAACAACCCCTAAACTCCCGGTAAGTCGCGCTGAGCTGTGTCGATCCACTCCGGCTGTTCACCTGTGCAAGGGGCGCGCACGGATCGGGGCTTCTAGAGCGCATTTGCCCCCCACCGAACTTAACGACTTTTAAATTATTATGATTAAATTGCTTATTTTATTACAACAACGGGTCGCATAATGACAGATATCAAAGACTGAGTGCTTGTTTCGTGCACACAGCAGGTTCTGACATTAGAGAGAATGAGTGGGTGTAAAATGCAGTGATTCACGTTGCCATTTATAGAAGCGCCACCGTCGGCACCTTAGACGTAACAGTGGCTTTGCTGGGGGTCAACACAGCACAGACATCAGCGGGGTGGAGGTCACATGGCTCCCTGAACTGTTTTGTAATGCTTTACAAACGGTATAAAGGGAATTTTAAAGGATAGCTCCATTATATCTGGTCATCACTGATTGTTTCTATTAAGATGCGCATGTGAGGCCACCAGAGTGAACATCTCCCAGTGCAGTTGTATGAATTGACCGCCACAAAGAACCACTGAACCCGAAAATTGTTTCTGGTTGCATTGGTGCTGCCAGCAGAAGCTGTTACGTGACATAAGTCAGCCCGTCTGCAGTTTGGTCTCCCTCCTAAATGCAATGATGACACTCAGTTGATGGGGTGGAGAGCAAACCTTCAACACTGACTGAAACTCCAGCTGATAATCTGCAGAAGCACTCTTAAAAAAAAAAAGGATGTGCAGGTTTTGTACCGTGCACTTCTTGAAACTGTTAATTTTCTCCACACGTGTGACCATGCGCAAATATCAGTTTTAATGGTATTTACTTGTTTTGGTGCTTAAAGGATTTAGTGTGTCCAAGATGTGACTCTGGCTTCATTGAAGAAGTGACAGAGGACTCCAGGTACAACCCAAACTCTGCTTTTTATGATAACACGTATGCAGGAGACACTTTATTCACGAAAAAAATGAATGATTTATCAGATGTTTCAGTGTTATAAATCGGTATGAAATCTAACCTTTATTTGATTTTCCAGGTCCTTGTTGGACGCATCTCAGTCGAGTGAAGATTTAGACACTTTGTACGAGGTAGACATGCTCTGAGGCATATTTTAATAAAAGCACCGGTTTCTTTCTTGAGGCTTCATTTGACACGTTGCCTCTCTGTTGTCGCTTTTTGCTTTTCTTCCCAGTTATGGCAGATGTTGTTTGTGGAACACGCTCTGCTCTCGCGTCCGCCCGCCTCTTCAGAGCTGGACTCTCCGGGTCCCCATCCTTCTCCTGTGTCGGCAGGTGCTGTCCAGTCCGGAGAGGTGCTGTCCTCACCTGAACACGAGCCTTCATCCCGGCCTGAGCAGAGGCCTCCAGTAGAAGGGTGTGTGCAAATGGCACACAAACTCTGATCCGTGAGAGTGTTACAATCTTTTTTTTTTCTGCCAGTTATCTTAGATTATAGAGGGGAAAAACACTGCATATAACACAACGACGTGGAAGGATGAGACTGTATGCATCAGATGAAGTTGATCCATTCAATTTAACTTTATTTATATAGCGTCTGTTGCAATCTGGATTGTCTGTAGGTGCTTTACAGAAACCCAGTGTCAGTAGGAAAGAAAAGCTTTTAACAGGAAGAAACTCTGAGCAGGACCAGGTCTGTTGGGGGGAGGGGGGGAATAATGGATAACTGGTTAAAGGAGGAGGAGGAGGAGAAGGGGAGAAAAGACAGGGGGAGGACAGAAAGAGGAAAAGAACAGACACATACATCATACATGCAAATAATTTGATATACTGAAGCTGCAGGTCCTCAACTAAAAGGGTTTGCAGGGCAGTGGACAGCTGTGAGGTTGGCGATACCTGGAGAGAGAGAGAGAGAGAGAGAGAGAGAGAGAGAAAAGCACAAATTTACCCAAGAAGATGTTAATGACACATCTAGACATGTCTACATTTTGAATTTGATATGAATCTCTTTCAAGGATGGTACAGCAGTTCTTGGCCGACCTGTTCTCTAACAATGGAAGCCCCAGCAGTGCACCAGCCACACTGTAAACGCTTTACTTAATTTTTCATTCACCTTTTACTTTGACTCGGATCACTCGTGAAATACCTCGACCGTCCATTTGTGTGTCAGATCCAGCATGCTGCAGGTTGGAGATTATGTGTGGAGCCAGGGAAGTCTGGACGCTGTCGTCACAGAGGTCGGTTCTGGTTTTTAATGTTACTGAAGCGCTCCACCCAACCCTTCTTTAGTGTGAATCTTCACATTTTGCTTCTCCAGTTGTTGGAGCAGTTGGAGAACACAGGTCCACCCCCGGCAGAGAAGGAGATGATCTCCTCCCTGCCAACAGTTTGCATCTCTCAAGAACAAACAGGTAATACAATGAACGTCTGGCCTGGATGAGGCGTGCATGGAGTGGCTGCTAAGGTAGACATCTGACCACAAATAGTGTTATTACTAAATAGTGATGCCTGGTTCATAAATCTGCAATGTAAAACATTTATTAGTATCAAGAAGCCTATTTGTTACATTTATGGATGTAAACCAAATGTCAGGTTTGCTTTAATTGGGTGAAACCCGAGATGCTGAACACGATTAGCTTCATTCTCACTCTCAAAACATATCTGAGCAAGCAATCAGGGCTAAATTATACATGAAGGGTTCCAGTGAACATGGCATGGCGATTCAGGAATCAGCTGAAAGGGACAACTGTCACACTGGTGGTCAGGATGCATTTCATAGTTCCGAAAATAAATCAGCCCTGAGTCAGGAAGACCACGGAAGACTGTCCCCAAAACACCCCATTAACACGATAAACGGCACTTAATAGGGTGTATGCCATTTTGTAGTAGTGCCCGAATGTTAAGTGAGGATCGCTGCACCCTATATAGTGCACTCAATGTATCCCATAATACATAAGGTAACGTACATCCAATGCTCCCCCAAGCAAGCTGCATATTCCATCATCCTTTGTGGTCACACATGAGAAGCTAGACATGACTCCAATTATAAATTAATAATTTATAAATTTACATTTATTGATCAGCAGAAAAAGAGGAAATTACTCCAGCAGCGCCACGTCCATCTGGTACGTATTTATTATGCGATGCTATGACTCCCTGGGTCAATCAAAAGGATGTTTCAACCAAAGGATGTTATGCATTTTTTTCCACTTTTTTGTACGTGCATAATGTGTGTCACGCTCTCTTTTGCCTGCTCCACCTTTTTATTTTTTGTTTTTTTGTCTTTTTGTCCAGAGTTCAGACTGGGGTGTCCAGTTTGCTGTGAAGAGTATTCATCAGGGGAATTTGTCAGGAAGCTGCCCTGCCTCCATTACTTCCACAGTGGATGTATAGTGCCTTGGTTGGAGCTGGTAAGAGCAGGGAGTGGATGCTCTCAGTGGAGGGGTTTGAAAAAGTTTGCTGCTTTCTTTTTGGAAGCTCAAACATTGTCCTCGTCAAAATCACATCAGTGTTTTACATTTTCATCTACAGCACGATACCTGCCCAGTATGCCGTAAAAGCCTCAAAGGTGTGGACAACAGCCTCTTGCCCACATCGGAACTGCGGGAAGTGCGCTCCATCAGGACGGAGCAGCAGGAGAGACAGGCAATCTGAGAACTGATCCCAGTGACACCACTTCTCTCACTGTTTATTGGAGATGCACTTTCCACTTCAGACCCACCACCTATTGCTTTTCATTTAAATGCACAGGCATCAAAGTCCTACATAACCTCTCACTTATTTTATGGATCTCTGCTAAGGAATTTTACATTTTCTGCACTTATATTTTCAGCACTACAAAAGGTTTCCTGAAAGGAAACTGTTTGCTGAGATTTTTTGGTGCCATTTTTGTGACTGTCCTCTGAGGAGGACTTTGATGCCGTGAACTGATCACTACTGAAATGTCAATGGGTTTTCATTGAATTTCACAGCATTATTGAGTAGCACAGTGCAGTAGGCTAATCTAAGTTATTTATGCAACACAGGCAGTTTTGTGGCCTTTTTCTGTTATTAAAGACTAACCCCGTGATCGCAGCTTGTTGCATCTACTTCAATCTCTTAAATCGTGAAATAGATATCACTTAACATCAGATCTTTGCAGCCATGTTGCAGCTATTTCAGTCTTTTACTATTATGGGTTAACGTGGATTAAATTCTTTTCTAAATGTATGTTTCAATATAGCAACATATGCCTAATAATGTAAACAGGCAAAAAAAGAGCAAGCCTTTAAAGAAAAAGGTATCTATGAGAATCAATTAGTCCTGTTATAAGTGACACTGAAGCGCACCCCATGTTTTCTCCAGGTACAAACACCTGAAAAAAGGCTGTTTGTTGTCAAAATGTAGTACATGAATAATAGGAATCTAAAAATTATATTGTAACTATGTAATAGCCTGTTAAACTGAATGTGACAAATTAATGACAAGGACAATTTAAAATGATTTAGAAGACTGAAATGTGGACAACCCTAATCTAAGAAGAGGAGGATGAAGGTGAACAAGAAAAAGAAGTGTAGAGATACCCAATTAATTTCTCATTTATCCGATGAGTCTTTCAGATGACAGAATGGATTATTTAGGAATAAATGAATTATTCATAGGTCAGATGGGTGGTTGAGGCAGCGGGCTCCACCACTTTGACAGATGATTGTTGGGCAGCAGTAAACACAACCTTCCCCGGGCCAAGCACAGCTTTCCCAAAAATACTGAAATAACGAAACGCAGTCATTTTTTTAATGACCAAGGACCGCAGGAACCGCGCTCGACCGACATTTGCTCTGCTCTGCTCTCCTCCTCTCTCCCTTCCGCCCTCCCGTGTCCGTCCTCCCTTCCTCGGTCCCTCCCCGGCTCCCTCCCTCCTCTCTGGGACGGAGTATGCCCGTGTTGTACTGACACAGTAGCGATACGGGCTGAGGAGTCATGGAGGCCCGATTATCGAGAGCGGCCCGTGCTGACACATCCAGGCCTAGCTAACGGCGTGTCGGTGTGGATTTCTGAGCTTCTCGGAAGATATCACGGATACAAACTGTCGTAAAGGAAGAGGATTTATCGCAGCGTGGAAGAAGAAATAGAAGGAGATCCATTTCGGGTCTCTGTTGATTCAACGCAGCCGCCATTTTGTTGACAGTTAGTGTTTTTTTTAATAACCTACTCAGTGCTGCGTCTCAGATTTTACACCACTGGAATATATTTCGCCACCTTCTTCCTTGTTTGTTTCGGTCAATTTAATTTGCGCGTTTTCTCCGAACTAGCGTCGTAATATGTTTTTTTTTTTTCTTTCTTTTTTTTTTTTCTGGTTAAGCTGGCTTGCTAGTGCATCGCTAGCCGTCGTAGCTGAGATGTAGTAACACGAGTGCCTGGGAGAATGTGACGGAGATGTAAGATAGATGCATCACTTGCACAGGGTTGTGCCATTTTCACTCCGTTTTCTAAAATGACCTCAAAGCGACGTGCTTTTGGTACTTGTCCGCTGCTTTGGTCCAGTGAAGGCTCACAGCTATGCCCAGTGAAGGGTCTCAAATCGTCCTCAGACAGGCTGGTGATAGATGGCTAGTTAGCGGCTGCCAGTGCCATTGATACAGGTTGGACGGATGGTAGCTGTTAGCTCGTTTCAAAATAAACACGTGTCTTGCACGATACGTAGAATTTTTATTAAGCTCACATTAGCCACGCCACTTATTACAAGCGTCACTTTTTAAGCGTAAAGCAAAATAGTTGCAAAAATCTTGTCTAACGCGCTGGCGCACAGCCCGCACCGTCACAACTTTGTGTTTTGGTGCTGGCAAGGTTAATCAAATATTTTTGTTGTCGGTGTGGTCAGTAGCTGTGTGTAATGATTCATATTCAGACTGCTATGCTGCAGGTTGTGGTTTTGTTATAATCCGTTTGGCGCCTTGATAACAAACGTTATGCAGTTATAAATTGAATTAAAGCGCAACAACCTGTCACCTAAGATCGCGCTACGTGCCCTTTTGGATGACATGGCCCAAATCTGATTTTTCTTTTTCTGTTTTGGCAGTTCAGTTTTTTTGGAGATACAGTATGTGAACACCATGTTGACACACCAATGGAAGGCACGGAGCCAAATAATGTGAACACATTTTCTGGACGATTAAAGAGGTGAGTAAATATCCTTTGGCGCACATGAGGGCTAGATTTAGCTAAATCTGTTGCTGAACTAACGGTGTAATCTCGCAAAAATAATATTGCGCGATGTCGGGTGCAATTCAGCTGTCCTTTATGATGCCACTTGTCAAACGTTTGCACAATAACAGCGCTGCAGCTTGCATTGCAGAAAGACTTTCAGAACCTGCAATGATTTCTTTTTTTTTTTTTTTTAAAGACCGGATTTCCTTCCGATAGAGACGGTAATTATGAGTATGACTAAACGAGGATAAATTTGCTGGCGGAATATGCCCTCTTAAAGTAACATTAAGTGCGATTTGTCCCGAGACACATGATTAATTCTCTGGAGGGGGCAGCGTTAACAGACAGGAAAACAGATAAAGTTGTTTGATTTGATGGTTGGGGAACCGCGTTTCTGCATATGCAGAGTGGAACTGATTGAATTGCGCCGAGAGCGCGCACAGTGCTCGGAAATTAAAGTTATGGGGAGAAGACAGAAGGAAGGGGCCGTCTGCCCGACACCTGTCATTTCTCCCTCAGTTCAGCAACAAAACATGGCCGCCTCTGCCGTTTATTGAAATCTGTTTTGCTGGACGTTGCGACCACGCTGAAGTGGAGGAATTCCGTTGCTCTGTTTCCATCAGAAAGACACCGAGCTACTACCAAGGGAGTGGAAGCCCTGGAAGTGACACTGCCATGTTGAGGGCAGACGCCAGCCCTCCTGTGAATGGTGTGTGTGTGTGTGAGTGAGTGAGTGTGTGTGTGAGTGAGGGGGTGGGTGGGCGGATTGGATACTATTGCTATGGCCAAAGGGAAATCAGCAGTTATGAACAACGTGTGCAAAAGTGAAGAGGGAGGGAGTAAGGGGAAAGAAATGGGAGGGGGTGCGGGAAGTTGTTTACTACGTTCCTGCCTGCTCTGCCATTTCTTTAGTCTTGGCCTGATTGTGATTATTGATCTTCAGTTTTTTGCACAGGGGCTTGCATTTTTATTGCTTCATATACCCGCCTTGATGCTTCCTTGCTTCTGTAAGCAGCAGACTGCATAGCTTGACTAATATCTGTACTCAAAGCCAGTAATGCTGTTGGTCAGCTTTCACCGTATGACTCTGAAAAACTAAATAATCACATTACAGTCATACAGGTTTTTTTTGTTGTTGTTGTTTTTTTTTAAGCACGGGTAACTTTACATTTTAGTGCACAGTCACAATCCAAATATAGAAAAAGCTCTATGAATTAATTTACTGGCAAAATTAAATTCCAGGAACTTGTGTTGCTCGTAAGGTCATCAGCATTTTTAGTCTCAGGAGACTTTTTGTTAGACTTTTGTAGCATCATTTCACAGTTCGAAGGCTTATTTTTGGCAAAGCAGCTGTCAGGCTGTGAATGCTCATAGAAGTTAGTCTAGCTGCAAGCATTGAGTGTTAAAGAAGGAGGTAGAACATTTGTCATTCTGAGAGAAAGTTACAGGGAACAGTAGTGTCAGGGGTAAAATTTGCAATGTGTTTTTGATTTAAAAGAACTCAGCTATGTTACCGCTCTGTGTCCAAGTTTTGTAAAATAGGAGAAAAGCCTTAAGAAATGAAATTCAGGCTAATGGAGCGACAGACAGAAGTGAGAGGTGTGGCTAGAGGGTGGAAACCCTGAAGCAAGGAGGGGAGAGTGTGCTGTTTTGAGGTGTGATCGAGTGAGTGATTGAAGTAAACAGAATAGAGGGTTTTGGGGAAACTCCAGACAGAACTGACAAAATCGGGCCGTGTTTACCGTGTGGTTCACCAACAGAAAAAATCTCTACAACTGTTTTCCATAGTCATAATCCAAAACAAACATGCTGCAGGACTTTTGGAAGTGCTGTCTTTTTCTTCTTCTTCTTCTTCTTCCTCCTTTTCCCTGACACTTTAGTGATGTGATGACTCGTGTGACTTTCTCGAGGGGCCGTTAAGAGGCTGTTGTAGTGCACTCCACTAATGTAGGGTACAGAGAAACTGCCGGCACGCTGACGCTCTATCACTCATTCTCATTTACTGCTGGGCTGCTGGCAAAGGCTGCTAGACCCTTTATTTAGTCCCAGAAGGCCTAAAATGCCGTGGTCACAGTTTTAAATTGCCTTAACAACGTCACCCAAAGAATGCATGTGCTTTGGGGGAATTTGCATTAATCGCTCAGGGGCCATTGAACGAGAGCTGACTGTGTTGAGCAGGATTTGCCGCTGTCGCAGGTGCTCCATCTCCAAACTAATCAGCTAACTCGGTACTGCATGTTCTCCTGTCAAGTGTCAGGACGATGTGGTTGTGGTGTGGACAAACATTATTCCTGGATATTAGTGTTATTTATTCAGGCTGTGATATTTCTCAGGCATAATAAATCTGCCTGGTTAAGGGCGTGGAGGCCAAAAAAGCCACCGTAGCGGATCATGTGCTGCTAAGGTTATAAAAATTTCTGCCCTCTGCTTTACAACACCACCAAAAGTGTTTTTTTGTTTTGATATTCTGTTCTCCTGTAATTAATTAGGATCCTCCAATCTTTTCTCTTGCAGTTGAAGGAGAAAGAGGGTTGGACATTTGAGCAAGGGAGACAAGGATCTGCCTGAACACAAAGTTTTATCTTCTCTGTTGTCACCCATCCCTCCCCCTCCCCCTTCACCCTCCTCCCAGATCCTAACAAGAACTCCACCTGACATTTTTCATATCCCCTGTTTGAGAACCTGTGCCACCCCAAAGTTCTGATGGATCCGAAGATTCAAGGGGGGAATGTAACTCCACCCCCTGCTCTCTCAGGTGCACCCACCGGGGATAGAGAAATGGAGGGAGGGGGTGGAAAGAAAGAAGAAGAGGAGGAGAATAACAGAGACAGAGATAAAGATGGAGCAGTCACTGTCTCTACAGGAGGAACAGGAGCAAGTGGGCCTGGGGATACTGGTGATGATCAGTCCCATTTCTCTATCAGAGAGAGCAGCGTGTCAGAGGGCAATGTCAAACTTAAGATTGGCCTTCAAGCTAAACGTATGAAGAAGCCTCCTAAAATCCTGGAGAATTACGTGTGCCGACCAGCCTTCAGGGCCACTGTGAGGCACACGGGGCGTGGATCTGGAAGTTCTCGCGCAAAGGGGACTTCGAATAACGAGCCTGGCAGTCAAAGTCAGAGTCCTTCACAAGGCAGGGAGAAAGAGAAGGACAAGAGTCCCAGCATCAACAGACCAGCGCCGCCATCATCATCATCAAGCACCTCTGCTAAAGCTCCAACACCACCTCCCACAGCTCCCCCTCTTGCCAGCACCACCACTGTCTCATCTTCCCAAGTGAATGGGAGCGCTCTAACCAAAAGGGTAATTATAATATTACAAATGTGTTTTGATCTTGAAATGAATGTTTAATGCTTTTAAGTATCCACGTTTGGATATCTTACGCCTGTTCAATGTTTCCTAGCCATTTATGAGGCAGTAGTCCACAGTCCACAAGGTTACCCCAGTAATCACCATGTCACTGCAAAGATAAAAGGGGAGCATAAATTGTTCAAGTTTTCGTTGTGGTCCCTGTTCTTTATTGGCCTGCCTTTATTCAGTGTGCACCACCCCCTCCAGTCTCCTTCCATCTGTGTCCTCTGCCCAGCCATGTCCTCTCTACACCCCTCCTCTTTGCAATCCCTCTTTCTAGCTCTCCCTTTTTGTCCTCAATCTGACCCTGATAAGTGTCACTGGGTAAAGTGACTTCTCCCATGGGTAAGACCAGAAAGCAACATTGCACAGAGAATCCTGTTATTGGATAATTAACCTTTCTTAAAAGAATTTGAGAAGCCTATTCTTCCTGCATCAGAATGGCTCCTGTTGAGAAGTCCTTGTGCTGTGTGGATCTGTCAATAATTTAAACATTGGCGGTGTAATACCAATTATTCCTCAGTTACCCCCTTTTTATCACCTGAAATTACATTAATTATTCTTGTTTATCTTTATTGACAGGGCTCTCCAAAAATGGATTTCAAGTCTGATGCAAAGCCAGACACAAAAGCCACCATTATGTCTGAGAAGCCCCTTAACCTTCACCGCCCTCCATCTGACAACAAAACCCTTAACTCTGGGAAGAAAACACCCGTTTCACAATTCAACCCTCGATCGTCGTCGACTTCTCCACCACTACCTGCATCAAAGGAACTTGCATTTGAAGGAATTAAACCTCCACAATACAGCTATAGCACTGATAGTCAGAGAGACAAGGGCATCCAAAATTGGGGAGCGCCTACTGTGACCGAAAAATTAGCTCAACTCATAGCCACTTGCCCACCATCGAAGACCCCAAAACCAGTAAAACTTGCAAAGATCGAACCCGTTCCTCTCCCAAGTTCTGGCTTTATGGCACCCACAGCCAAGCAAAGAGACAGGGCTATGGCCAACCGTAACACGTATTCAAGAATGGTACACCTTTCTCCCCCACCTCCTGTATCGAGACCACCTGGCCGACCCTATGGATCTAGGAGCAAAGACAGCATCATGGAAGGTTCGTCCGCAATGACATCATTCACCAATGACGATGCAGAGGGGCATGGGAAAGCGGGTAGTATCAGCAACAGCATCAGCAGCAGCAGCGGGAGTGGCAGCAGTCGAAGCAGCAGCCCGACCCTCATCTACGGTAACAGCCGCCTCTCTGCTCTGTCAAAGGACAGCAGCAACGACAACAGTAACAGTAGCATTTCTAAGGCACAGTCGCGTACCTCTCACACCACGACTTCATCATCATGTCCGATATCATCATCATCTAGCATCTCACCTGAGCAGAGAACAATTAGTGCAGTGAGCCATTTGGGCTCCCCTGCTCCGTCACAGGGACACCATGCACACGAAAGCCCTGCTTTGGCAGAAGAAAGTACTGCGAGTATGACAGAGCAGGGGAGAAACAGCCCAAGAGACCTAACCAAGTGTCCTCCACCCCCCGGGACAGGGAAGTCAGAAGGACGAGACAAGCCGACCATCAGTCAATTGCTCAATATTCAAAGGGGAAAGAGCTCTAGTCCAAGTAAGCGCAGTCCCAATCGGGATAACAGCCGGTCCGGTCAAGCTAGCAGCCTCGCTGACACCATAAGAGAACCATCTTCACCTGAACCAGATGTCGACGATAGCCCCCAGACACCGCTTAGAGATGATTCCCCTGACTCATCTATAGACTCTCCCAATGAGCAAGAAAGCAAACCTCTTAAAAAAAGAAGAGGAAGGAAACCTCGCTGGAACCGTATCATGATCAAGGCACAAACCCATAGAGCAGGGGAAGACGGTATGTTTGATCACAACAAGCCCAACTTGCCTTTATCTTCCAGCTTTGAATTACCATCACCACCAATTAAAAGACCAGTAGGGAGGCCTCCCAATCCAAATAAGGTCAAACAAGTTTCTTTGTCACAGAATACAGCATCACAACTTTTCCCACCCCAGGCTAAGAAAAGGGGAAGGCCTAAGTCAAAAATGCCAAGACTTGACGCACCAGCTCGTGGATGTCTGTCGAACAAGTTGGTTAACTCTAAGGTCTTTGCACTAAAATCAAAAGAAGAGCAAGATCCCCCTGTTCTTCACCCAGAGGTGGACCTAAACCCTCCGAAACCTTTGCCTAGAAAGCGTGGACGCCCCAAGCGCCTTCCTCCTACCTTACCTCAGGAGGGTCAACCTCCAACTTTGGCTCCCGAGTCAGGCGAAATGGGAGATAAGTTGTTTCATAGTAAAGGAAATGGACAGCTCATAATGAAAACAATTATTGGAAAGATTAATAAGATGAAAAGTATGAAACGGAAGCGTATTCTCAGTCAAATATTGTTAGGTCCAAGGACGGAAGACATCTCCAAAAGCTCCTCTAGTGTCACCGTTAGCTCTGGGGAAACTGCAACTCAGTCATTGTCTACTTTGGCTGCTTCTTTTGGGGGAAAACTAGGCCCACAAATTAATGTTAGTAAAAAAGGCACAATATACATGGGGAAGAGAAGAGGCCGGAAACCAAAAGCAGCAACTACAACTGCTGCACCATCAACAGACTCCTTTCTCTCCCCCAACACCAGTTCACCTTTCCATCATCATCATCATCATTTGCAGTCTCAGCAACACCTCTCCTCAGAGATCTTCCCCTCTCCATCTCTTTCACAGTCAAGTGGCGGTCACAGTCCCATCAGTGATAGTTTTGTGGAGCCAGGCTCAGTGCATTTTCCAAGCCACTCTCATCACAGCCATCACGGTCACAACGCACTCTCCTTCCCTCCCCCAACTTTTTCGGCCCCCAATCCCCGCAGCCTAGGCTTGGGCTCAATGTCAGCTGTCGCCGCTGCCGCTTCCCAGAAAAAGTCAACGTGCCGTGGATATCATCACCATCATCACCATTACAGGCAGCATTTCCATTATCATAAGCTTTCCCCTCCTCGGCCTCTTCATCCTACCTCACCGGCTCCCCTTAATGAGCTAAAAGAAGCCACTCCATCACCAGTGAGTGAGTCCCACAGTGAGGAAACGGTGCCCAGTGACAGTGGTATAGGAACGGACAACAACAGCACCTCGGATCGTGGGGAGAAAGCGGGAGGGGCGGGTGGCTTAGGTGGAATTGGGATGCCTGCAGGAATGGGCAGCGGTTTATTGATGCCAGGGGTCATTGGTTCAGCTCTAGGTCCAGGCGTGGCCCTGAATTCACGAGGCAGGCGGCGACATTCTGCCGTGCTCATGGAACATCCCTCACCCTCTCCATCACCCCACGGTGCGAGGTCATCTTCAGATCCACGAAGATCTCACACAGCAGCTCCCGCCTCCTCGTTAATGGGACACAAGGAGAAACACAAGCACAAGTGTAAACGTCGCAGCCACGGGTGCCCCGGCTATGACAAACTGAAGAGGCAGAAAAGGAAACGCAAGAAGAAATACTTGCAGCTGCGTGCTCGGCGACATGACCCAGACTTTCTCGCTCAGCTTGATGAGATTGTTGTCAGACTGAGCGAAATACGGATATCACACCGTATCACAGGACATCGGCTAAGCAGCGGTTTAGGCATAGCATCCGGTACAAGTAGAGTACAAGGAGTTGGAAGCAGGGCCATCAGTGGTACAGGTGGACCTCCTTCACATCATTATGTCCACAGAGACCTTCTGCCAACAATATTTAGAGTTAATTTTGGCAGCTTCTACTCCCATCCATACTCCTGTGACCCACTGCACTATGTTCGTAAGCCCGACATGAAGAAGAAACGGGGCCGACCTCCCAAATTGAGGGAGTCCATGTCTGAAGTTCCCTTTGTACCTGGTCTTGGATTTCCACTCTCTGGTGGAGGCTTCTATCACCCTTCCTATGGTGTTCCGTACTCCTCTGGACCTCTGGGGTTAAGTTATTACAGAGGCTATCCCCCAGCTAGTGCTCTCTATCCCCATCCACACCACCAGTCACCCCATGCAGCCCCCTCTCACCATTCTCACCACTCACCAACGTTCCCCCCACCTCCCCCAACATCTTATATGCACCACCACCACGCTTCTCATCTCCTGCTCAACCCCTCTAAATTTCACAAGAAAAAACACAAGCTTCTCAGGCAGGAATACCTGGGAAGTGGAAGATCTCCTGTCCTTTACCCACCCATGTCCTCTGAGCTCTCTTTCAACTGGCACCACAAACACAAACATAGACACAAACACAGAGAACGCTGTGCTGATGAGGACAGGGAGGAAACGGCAAGGGCAGGATCAGACAGTCGGCTTGGCGCAGGGATTTCCGACAGCGGAGCATCAGGGAAAGGTGAGAGAGTCAGCAGTTTAGGCATGGCAGAGTCGTTACAAAGGTGCCGATTTGGACGGGATCCCTCCAGCATTACTGCCAGCAAGCAAGCTGCTTCAACTTCTGCCAACTCCCCATCTTCTTCCTCCTCTTCTTCAGCGGCAGATAGGTATAAACGCAAAGAGAACTCTGTGTCCTGTATAGGGCCATCCAGACTTGCACTCAGTACTTCTAAAAGCCATCATCCAGTAGAGTCCTGGTTCAGGATGGGTAGCTCCAAAACGGAGTACTCAAAGCTTTCGCAACCTCATGTGGCACAAGGTCAGGGCCTGTTCTCAGATGGAGGGGCTGACAATCCCGCAGGTTGTTCAGAGAGTGAGGATGAGGAGCCTCTCACCCCCACAGAGGACGTGGAAGCCAGAGTCCATGATTCTTCAAACCACACAAATTTGTTTGCTTCTGCTCTCACACGCACTTCACTAAAAGGGAGCAGAAGCAGGAAGACTGAGACGGTTCGGGAGAGCTCCACTTTCTCCCGTATGGACCGGCCTATGAGAAAGGACCGCTCAACGTCGGTGGAAAAGAGAGAGCTGGGTATGTCCACTTTGATGTAGAAATTATTTAACTACAACTAAGCATTTTCAAATGACTGCAAAGTAACAGTTAGAAATAATAATAGAAAGTATTTTGTTTTTTTTAATATTGCAGTCTGTGTATTGAGAAAACTTTAAATGCTTACATTTGTCTTTTATTAGATGTTAGATTACATTACATGTTAGATGATTCAATTGAAAAATGAAATCTAAAATTATTTTCCAAAATATTATACTGATGCAGTTCGCTAGTTTGCTGACCAAATAGTGTCTGCTGAACTTGACTCAATTCTGAACAATACTGAAATTTTTTTTCCCGCTGTTATGGTGAGGTTAATTAAAAATATAATTTTTGTCCATAAACCTCTAAAAAAAATAAATGGACAAAAATAAGAGAATTTTACCTACAATTACCGTACTTTGTGCAAATTACTCATTTAACAACAGCGTCATTTTGTAGCTCTTGACTGTGGTTAAAGCAAAACAAAAAACCCATAGCTGACTTCTCCTGCGTATGGATGGCTGCAGTTGGCTACAGTTGATATAACATTCCTCTCCCAGCTGAAGGGGTGGAGTGTTTTGTTAGCAATCTAAATTTAGGATGCATTCCCCTCAAAAGGCCAACAAATGTAAGGCCTTGTCCTCTCCTAAGGTATACCCAGCACCCTGACTGAATTAAGGCTGGTGATGTAAAACAAAGTTCCTCAATGTCCTTGAATGCCGTGTGACTTTGTGATTGGGACTGTCATGGGTGGTATGCAAACAATACCTGATGTTTATGAGCCTGTTAGTAACTGAGATGGAATTCCCTCAAGTTCCAGCTGAAGCAACATGGCGCAATTCAAACCACACCTAAGTAATCCGGGATTAGAGCTCAGGACCTCAAGGGGTTGGGGATGGGGTGGGGGGGGGTCACCCAGCGGTCATAGACTGCCCTGTAAAGGAGGCACATGTTGGTGACTGGACAAACCGTCCAAACCACTGGTCAGAATGTCTGCTGATAGGGCTAGTGAAGATGTACTATGTTTTCATTAAAATGTCCAATTTCTTTATTTACTTTCTCAAGTAAATACAAAAATATGTCCTGTTTGCTTTTTGCCAATGATTAACAAGTTTGCCCCGTTCACATAAGGCCTGTCAATGGAGTCATGATAGGCATAATAAACCTAATCTGTCGCCAATTATGATAAGCTAGTTAATCAATCATCCCAATTTGATCCTGTCTTACCCAGCTTACTTGAGTAGATTTGCTGATGCCATAAGTCATTGTGGATCAAAGGACATGGGGCAGCCCCTCTCCTGAGCCCTGATGCAAAAGGGAATGCGGGCTTTCTAAGGTCAGACGGGGTCTGGAGGCACAGGAGAACAATGTTAATGAGGGGCAGACAAAGAAGCAGAGGAGGGTGCATGGCATCCTGATTTCTAAAACTGGGGGAAGGGAAGTGTAGAAAAATACAAATGCTGGAAATGTAAATGAAGTTTTTTATATATATATAAAAAAAGTTATATTTTCTTTAGCAATAATGGTTACTATATGTCACCGAGATAACACACAACGCAGTGTGCTGATCTTTTACTGTTTCGTCGACCCTTCTGTACTGTTTAATGTGTCCAACAATAATTTTATTTTTATTTTGACTAGGTTCATCAGGTATCCAGACAAGAGGTGTCACCCTGTCCACTCCTGAAGGGCCTGAGCTATCGCTACACCATCGGCAGCAGCAACACCATCACCAGCCTTCGCTGTTTCACACTCACGGCTCTGGTTCTTCGTCCTACCTCACCGCCTCTCGGGACTGTTGCCTGGATGCACCTGTGCCCCACCACTCCTATCGCGCGCCAACATCCAAACACACTCTGCATCATGTGAACAAAATTCTGCGGGCCAAGAAGCTGCAGAGACAGTCTCGCACGGGAAACAATGTGGTGAAAAAGAGGGGTCCTGGACGGCCGCGAAAACACCCGTTACCCTCCCCTCCACCGTCTCCACCGCCGATGGCTGAACTGAATCTGACACAGCACAGAGACAGAAGTGGAGATCATCTCGCTGGAGGCCGAGGGTGGGAGGGAGACAGCGTGATAGACACTATTGAGTCAGTAGTTCAAGGCCAGCGAAGAAAAGCTCCAAAGAGAAAGCACTGGGACAGAGATGGGAATGAGGAGGATGTGGAGGAGGAGCGAGAAGACAGAGAGGTAGTCGAGGCTAGCGAACATATAGTAGACAGAGAGGAGAACCTGGCTAACCTGGTGGCAAGGTCGAGTACTGGAACATCAAGAAACTGGCTGACTCAGGACAAGCTCCAGCACTTTCACGGGTAAGCAAAGTCAATGCAATGACTCTTTTTGCCTAAAGGCCTCAGCTTTGGAACTTTGGTGTAGAATTTAGGCGAACACAAATCTTAGGATATTTAAGGTTTCTTATTACATATTTTGTAATGCATGATTTTATTTTCAGTTCTGTGGAAAGCAAGCCAGATGGACAATGCTCTCCAGAATGCCAAGGCACGGTCTCCACAGAACAAGTTCCACCTGGGCCAATAACCACCCAGCGTGAGAAGAGACCAGCTAGACCACCAAAGAAGAAATTCCAGAAGGCAGGGCTTTACTCTGATGTGTACAAGACTGATGAGTAAGTCTTCATTTTTATTCAAACCTTTTTATTCTATTTATCAGAATGGCATAATAAAGTTACAATATCAATTTTAAAACCCGTTTTTAATCACCCTCACTTTGTAGCCCTCGGAGTCAGCTTTTGCAGCTAAAGAAAGAGAAGTTAGAATACATACCTGGAGAACATGAGTATGGATTGTTTCCAGCTCCTATACATGTTGGTGGGTGTTAAATTCATCACTTTTGTTTTAACAAACAAAACAAAGTTTGTGCCTCTCTCATGAAGTTGGAAATTAAATACTACATAAGCCACTACTTGGATTTACACATTCTTATCTTTGTCACTTAGTTGATGTTTTTTCAAAAAAATGTTAATCTACATTATCTGTGACCGCTAGCCTGTAATTCTACTCTAAGACTGAAAAAAATCATTAAGATGTTGAACATTTTTCTGAGATGTATATATATATTTTTTTAATATAGAAATGACTGTGGTTTATATTCATACTCAACAGTAACCGCCATTCTGAAATTTCTTGTTTTTTTAGGAAAGTACCTGAGGCAGAAACGCATTGATTTTCAGTTGCCTTATGACATCTTATGGCTGTGGAAACATGATCAGGTTATCAATCAGTGACCATTTACTTTATGGGATTTTCCATCCACAGTGATAATTACCAGAATGTTGGCCATGATGAGTGTTGGTTTCTGTCATCTAACTCATTCATATGTTTTTACCTTATCAGTTATACAAGAGACCTGATGTCCCTCTTTATAAAAAGATAAGATCAAGTAAGTCATGTTTGTGTACTCTTGTTTGACTGTTGTCACTGTTGTATGATTAGGATTTTTCTTATCTTATATATTATTTTAAAAACAAGGGAAAAATGATTTACTCTCTGTTGATGAGACCTCATTTGAGTATAAGTTAATCTAAAACGCTAATCCCCGTCTCTGTCACAGATGTCTATGTGGATGTGAAACCTCTGTCTGGTTATGAAACAACTACATGCAACTGTAGAACGCCTGATGATCAAACTGAAAAAAGCTGCCTGGATGATTGCCTGAATAGGTAACGACCAAACGCTTGTAGAAGGATTTCTGTTAGAGTGTACAATGTTCCAATTAACATTGTCTTGTGCCCTGGAATGGGTATTTTTGTGCGCGTAATAATGAAATTCGTGTAAGCTCATGCAAGTGTTAGTTTCTGAATTATTTGTACCTCTAATTTTGTCTTTCAAAGAATGAGTTTTGCTGAGTGCTCTCCAAGTACCTGTCCATGTGCTGATCAATGTGACAATCAGCGCATCCAGAGGCATGAGTGGGTCCAGTGCCTGGAGCGATTCCGCACCGAGGGGAAAGGCTGGGGCATTCGTACAAAGGAACCTCTTCGGGCTGGGCAGTTTATCATTGAATACCTCGGCGAGGTTGTCAGTGAACAGGAGTTTAGGTTAGTTCATGTGGTCTCATTATAGGCAGAAAGTTAACTAACTAAAGTTAACTGTCGGAAAATGTCGTTTATTTTAACCTGGAAATTAATCAATGCACTTAATCTACCCATTTTCTTTTTTACGTATTGCAGGAGCCGTATGATGGAGCAGTACTTTTCCCACAGTGGCAATTATTGTTTGAACCTGGATAGTGGGATGGTGATAGACAGCTACCGGATGGGAAATGAGGCCCGCTTCATAAACCACAGCTGTGAGCCCAACTGTGAGATGCAGAAGTGGTGGGTCCAATTGCATCTTTTAATTTCCCCCTCTTCCCAGTCTCTGCCGTTAAACGTTTTCCCCAAGTCCAGATTTTGCATTTGCCATGTGAATATACTGTAGTAATGGATAGACAGAGGTTTGTTATTGGTATAGAGAGAATTTTAATTGTTAAAGAAATGGCTTCAGTGACAGATACGATATTGATGCATCTTACTGCTGAGAGACTTGAAGTGTTATAGAAGAGTGGGAGACAACTAATTAAAAAGGTTTCCGTTCAGTATGGTTATATTATCTTCAACATTGTCCCCCTTTTATAGTCAACACTGCAGAATTTGTCTGTTATCATAGCAGTTTGAGGTATCGGCAATTATGTTAGATGTTCTGAAATACATTTCAGAGTTTGGTTAGGATAGTTTGTCAGTGTCTTCCTAAACAATGAGGTGTCACTTTGCTCTCAAAGGAACAAGTATAGCAGCTGCACTACTCTTCTGGCCCCATCTTTATTAATCTGGTTGTGTGCTGGTAATCTGATTTAATCCAATTTTGCCAGTAGTGACCAATGAGAGACTTTTGCACTGCACCATGTCAGAACCTTTCACTGTTACCTCCAGGATCATTCTCAGAGCATACCTAGATTCCTTGCCAAGCTGGCTGAGCAGGCTACCCTGAGCTTCAATAAGTGAACCATAATCATACATACTTCAAATGTGGTTTCGCTGTGTATAGCAAATTGACAACATTTGTCTTCCAAGGTTTTCCCTTTTATACAGCTAATCACTTGAAATTGATTATTTAACAGAATAAAATACCAAACTTTATCTTCTCTTTCTAGTAGTCCAGCAAAAGGTTCTGGTCGATAGGTGTGAAATTGAGTGTCTGGACTTTATTAATAGACTCTTCAAAGGTAGAGCATTTTCAGCACAAAGCATAATGTGTCATCCATCTTGTTATGGAAGAGAGATGACTTGTAGCTGAGCCCCTGATACATTTGTAAAACCTGAAGTCAATGTGCTGAAACAGCTTTTTAATCCAGTGTAAGGAATAAATCTTCGAGTGCCTGAAAAGAGAAGGATGTAGTTTATTCACACAGTACCTGTATAAAGCTGAAACAAACCTTTTGGAGCCAGCAGTTATACACGCTAGAAGTGATTGTCAGATAGAGTAAATAAAATTTAGCATTTTAACCCGAAGACAGCTTTATGTGAAAATTGAACAGAATTGAAGATATCACAAAAAGAGTGTTGAGAAAAGGTTTAAGTTACTTTAATTCCCTTGTCTGTCAGTTTGCTGTTCATCTTATGATCTGTAAGCCAGGTAAAAACTGGAAACACTTTGGAAGAAGGGTATCTATGTGAAAGCGCATCATCATCTTTGTGCGCTTAATTGTCTAATGTACACATTTACCTTTTTGTGTCTGGTTGTTTCTGATGGTTTATTGCATTATTGATCACATATTGGTAATATTTAAGTATAAGTGCAGGCCACTCACTCGCATGACTGTAAATTGTGCCCTTTAGGTCTGTGAATGGAGTCTACAGGATTGGTCTGTTCGCTCTTGGGGAGATCCCCAGTGGCACTGAGCTCACCTATGACTACAACTTCCACTCTTTCAATACTGAAGAGCAGGTGAAGTACCAGATACGTCTCTGACCCTGTTATAATAACACATTTCTAATTTTTTGTGACAAAACCAAGTTATCAACAAGGTGCGTTGTTTTCACTCCTTTTTTTGCTTTGCACCATGTTTTTCTGCTCCATAGCAAGCGTGTAAGTGTGGTTCAGAGAGCTGCCGTGGCATCATCGGAGGCAAGAGCCAGCGCATTAATGGCCTGCCTGTAAAGGCAGGAGGGGCCCGACGCCTGGGTCGGCTTAAAGAGAAGAGGAAGTCTAAACACCAGCTCAAGAAAAGGGTAAGTGATGAATTTATACAAAAATGCTCAACCTTTTTGGAGGTATGAGTTCGGGTGTAGAATGCCGGTTGGAGAAATTCCCCTGAATTTCCCTATCCCAAACTCAGATGGAGGAGAAGGCCTGAACTGAGGTTCTGCTCAATGTCCCTATATTTATGTGACTGTAATTGCAATTGTAGGGAATAAATTTATTTTCATAGTCTCTCATTCTTGATTCCTATAGGTCACAAATCATCAAATATGTCACTTAAACTCTTTTTACCAAAAAGGGATTTAAATGCATAGATTAATAAATATTGAAGAGTTATGACTCAAGGTTGTATTTGATCTAAAAACCTTTCCAACTCTAGCTCTGTATCAGGTGCAGTGTCTATGTAGGGCATGAATGTATGTGTGTCTCAGGGGTGCACCTAGTGTCCCACTAACAAGAGTAACTCAAAATATCTCGAATTAGGGCTGAATGATGTATGATGTGACCTAATACTTGAGGTCTGTCGAGGACTATTTTATACAGTATAATAGGCATTGTTAACAACTTTTTAATTTTTGGATTATTTTATGGATGAAGGAAAGCAACGCGTTTCAAAGTAAATAGTGTTTTCGATAGAAAAGTGGTATTTATCTGCAGGAGGAAGAGTCGAGTGACAGCAACAAGTTTTACCCTCATCTCATGAAGCCCATGTCCAACAGAGAGAGGTACTATAAACATACGCACAATTATTGTTAGCTGTTAGTAAAAAAAATGATTTTCACAATTAATGTTGCACTTGGTTAATACTGCATATTTTCTAAGTTTCTGGCAAGCTATAAGTTTGCAGGAAACTTGTAACATATAAAATTAGAATGTGCCTAAATTGAGGCGTGAGGTGATGTTCGACATGCAGTCTGCATTTGATTACCAGGAACTTTGTGCTGAAGCACCGAGTGTTTCTCCTGAGAAACTGGGAGAAGATGAGGGAGAAACAGGAGCTACTGAAGAGGGAGGGCGAGAGAGAAAGAGAGGCCAGCAACCTCTCCATATACGCCCGCTGGGGGGGAGTTATCCGTGATGATGGCAACATCAAGTCCGGTGAGTGTGCTAATCTAAAGGCTCCAAAACCTTAATGTCAGACAAAAATTTGCAATTTCTTTCTCTCTTCAAAATAACGTAGTTAAAATTAAGCAAAGGTTTTGAGAACGGTTTGGGGAAGGCTGATATTCTTTGTCTTTCCAGACGTCTTCCTGACGCAGTTCTCAGCCTTGCAGACTTCACGGTCGGTTCGCACTCGAAGGCTCGCCGCAGCTGAGGAAAACACAGAAGTTACACGCACTGCACGCCTTGCACACATCTTCAAAGAGATTTGGGATATGATCACCAGCTACAAGGGTTTGTTTCTACATTAATTTTCTACCCTGTGTGTGCGGACACCAGAAGAATATCAGAATATGTAAATTCTCATAAATTCTGTAATTTCTGGATCTCTGATGCAATTCTTGAGCAATCTGATCACATTATCTGGTCACATCTGTCACTATTTCTGTGTTAGCAGCTAAGGTCTTCATTAGAGTCCTTCTGATAACAATTATATTCTTTTGCTTTATGTCAGATTCAGCCGGTCAGACGCTCGCTGCTCCGCTGGTGAACCTCCCATCCAGGAAGAGGTGTGTAAACGTGCCGACCTGCAATTTGCCCGGTCCATTCATTATATTTAGTGTTTTCCAGACAACACTGCTGATGTGTTATCTTGCCTATCGCCCACACAGAGTAACAGCTTTATCTCGTGTCACATATTTCATCCATGACAGCTTGTGCTTTGATCCCAGTCCAATATTGACAGTAATCAACCCCTATTTGAAACAATAACATCTAATTATACTTTTTTAAATAAATGAGCCGTGTCACCGTTTGAATCATGGTTAACGATGCAAGGTCACTTCCTTTTTATTGGATGTTTTAACTTGATATGCTGACCGTAATTTTACTCTTTTGGTTTGCCATCAGGAACAGCCAGTATTATGAGAAGGTGTCTGACCCGCTGGACTTGAGCACTATTGAGAAGCAAATCCTCACGGGCCATTACAAGACAGTTGAAGCATTTGACACAGATATGCTGAAGGTGTTCCGCAATGCAGAGGTATGTAGGTGTCCCAAAGAGCAAGAGCAATGAGCCTTATTAAGGACTTTAGTTATTTAAAATATAATTGTATACCTAAGTGTTTAAATAAGGTACAAATCCCCCCCCCATTATTTATATATGATTCACGCATACCTATATGAAATTGATTCCAAATCCATTTAGCTTAAAAGGGCATCGTCTGCACAACTTGGTTTCAGTCATTGTGCACATCTTAAATGCCAACTGCATTTAAAATTGTCTTGTTTTTCTACTAGAAATATTATGGCAGGAAGTCATCAGTAGGCAGAGATGTGTGCCGGTTGCGGAAAGCTTACTACAGCGCTCGACACGAAGCTGCCGTCCAGATCGACGAGATCGTAGGTGAGACGGCCAGCGAGGCCGACAGCTCGGACTCCCTGGAACGTGACCATGGTCACCATGGTCACCATGGAGGAGGGTCCCATGACAAGGATGATGATGTCATCCGTTGCATTTGTGGAATGTACCGGGACGAAGGCCTTATGATCCAGTGTGAGAAGTGCATGGTAAGAGCTTTACTGCTTGAAATGCATTTCCTGTTTTACTTATTAAGTTAAGCTGTTTTACTTATTAAGTTAAGCTTTCTCTTAAGACTTTGTCAGGGAGGTTTTTCCAAGAAAGTGTTTGCACATTGTTTAATCTCTTCAGACAAAACAAAGCTGATAAAAACATTGAACGGATCTACCGAACCTGTGAAACTAGGAGATTACCAGAAAAAGCCACATTTATCTCGGTTGTAGATAAGGTATTCTGTTCCTCCAGTGGCGTTTATTCATGCCTTGAAACAGTCATTCTTGTTTCTGCAGGTGTGGCAGCACTGTGACTGCATGCGGTTGGAGACCGAGGTGGAGCACTACTTGTGTGAGCAGTGTGATCTCCGGCCTGTAGACAGGGTGTGTGTCCTGTAAACTTTTGTTTAAAATACTGTAGCTCTCCTTGTCATGTTTGTAGGGTTGATCAAATGTTAGTGGGCATAAGTCATCACGCGAATCATCTGGTTAATCTCACTGTGTTGTTTTTGTTAAAGGAGGTTCCGATGATTCCGCAGCCGAGCTATGCCCAAGCTGGTTCTGTTTACTACATCTGCCTCCTGAGAGATGATCTGCTGCTACATCAAGGTGAAAAAAATCAAAGTAACAGAATGCTCTGAAAGGTCAAATGTCTGCATATTCTGACCCATTAGCACCTAGTAAAAAAATCATAACAATGATTTTAAAAAATCATATCTTTGCTTATGTTTAGTGTTTTAAAGTCTCTAGACTTTTTAACAGCTATGTGATGCTTTGTGGGGACAGAAACGACATAAGGGCCTTTGGAGGCCACTTTAACTAGGAGCTTTTCAAGGAAAAACCAGCAAGCTGCCTTTTATGTTACTTTCCACCTTATCATGCTAATATTTTACCGAATTCCTCCTTAAAATTCCAACAAAACAGTAAACTACCTCACAGGCAATCTTGGTACCAAGCAGTCAGTAACGTGTTTGTGTATCTTGTGTGCAGGTGATTGTGTTTATCTGATGAGAGACAGCAGGCGCACACCCGAGGGCCCGCCTCTCAGACATTCGTACCGTCTCCTGTCTCACGTCAACCGAGACAAACTCGACATCTTCAGGATTGAGAAACTCTGGAAGAATGAAAAGTAAATTAACAGTTTGTTAGATTTGTGTGAGCATTTATTCAGCTGTCTTTTGAGGGTCTTACCCTGCTACTGCTTCTTTAGTTTTTTAGTGTATTTCTGTTATCTTAAACATGATTATTAATTGTTGCTAAAGGATTTGGCAGTTATGCAGATATCATGATGCCCAACTGCCGTCTAAAGCTCCATTTTAGCTCCATGTGATCCCTGCTCTAAGCGTAGAGGGAGACCTACAGTTTCCCTGTCACATACGTTCAGTCTCTGAGCAACAAGGACTCCTCTTACAACAGGCTGTGTAAATTATTAGTGTTCAATTTTGATTTTCCTTTTCTTAATTTGTCTAAATTTCCAGGGGAGAGAGGTTTGCCTTTGGCCACCACTACTTCCGTCCTCATGAAACGCATCATTCTCCATCACGACGGTTCTATAAGAATGAATTATTCCGCATGCCGCTCTATGAGATCATCCCCCTGGAAGCGGTGGTGGGAACGTGCTGTGTCCTCGATCTCTACACTTACTGCAAAGGTCAGAGCAAAAAGACAAGCAGATTTCCTTAAACTGCTCTGTGATGTCTGTGGATTATATTACCCCCATCTCCTTTTTTTTTTTTATTACTTCATTAACCCCCCCCCAAAAAAATAGTACATCTGTCTGGTTTAAACATGGGTAATTAAAGGTATAAAGAAATCATGAGTAATTAGTAAGTCAGTAGTATCTTTAAAGTCCCTATTTTTGCAAATTTTTCTTTTTTAAACAGTTTGAGTTTAGCATCAAAAATACCTTAAAAAGTGTATAGGCATACTCACTATATACTCTACTATAGTTGAACAATTATTGGTATTTTTCTGATTATCAGAATTCTAAAAATACAGGATCATTTATGTTTTTTGGTTTTTTAAGGATTCACTTTGTAATCTGAAGAAAGAGATGATGCAGATTAATCTTTAGCAAAAGTTTCTTTGTTTTTAAAAATACTTTTAAAGTTCCTTCATTTTTTTAAAAACACTGTTGGGTCAAAGCTCAACACGTAAAATTTTAACAGAATGGATTTTAAAAGTAAACTCTTTCAAAAGTCCTGTAAAGCAAGTACCAGCGATGGTACTTCGATGGTGTACTTGAGCAAAACTACAACATGCATATTTGTGGAGTTACAGATTTCAGCCACTTTTGGCTAAAGCAAAGTTTGTCTTCTTACAGGTCGGCCAAAGAATGTGAAAGAGCAAGACGTGTACATCTGTGACTACCGCTTGGACAAGTCGGCTCACCTGTTCTACAAGATCCATCGCAACCGCTACCCAGTGTGCACCAAACAGTACGCCTTCAACCACTTCCCCAAGAGGCTCACCCCCAAGAGAGACTTCTCGGTGAGAATGTTGTCAGATCCTGTCAGGGTGGGGCTGCCATTCCTCATTTAGAAACCAGACAAATGTTTTGAGAGGGGTGGGGGAGGTTATGTTACAGCCCAAGGCACATTTCACCTGAGCACTGCAGCCTACGGGCCGTTTCCACGTTAGGATTGATCTGACTGGAGCCACGTGAAGAAGAAAGCTCCTGGCTGTGTCGCTCTGCCTTCTCTAAGTTCAACCTGATTTATCTCTCCAGCCTCACTATGTTCCTGATAACTACAAGAGGAACGGTGGCCGTTCTGCCTGGAAGAGCGAACGACCCAAAGGAGCCACAGGTTGCGAGGATGATGGCTCTTCCTGCGGACGGGGCGATGAATTCCCACCAGAGGCCGAAGACCAGAGAACGGCGGGCGTCATGGATGTGGCTGCAAGGGAACCCGAACCTCTCTCAGCCAAGCCCGGGAGAGCAGATCCCGATGTGGAGGGGGATGAGGATGAAGACGAGGAGGATGAAGAGGAAGGACAGGACACGGAGAAGCATAAAGAGCTAGAGAATAGCTCTGCAGATGGAGGCGGGGAGATGCTGGAGCTCCCTCCATCCTTGGCTTCCTCACCCTTACACCAGCCAGTGCTGGGCAGGAGAGAGGCGCAGAGGGAACGACTCAACAAAATCCTGCTGGATCTGCTGCACAGAACCCCCAATAAAAATGGTGAGGGACCAGTAAGGTGAATTAGGGTCAAAAGCATCAGATCAGCTGCTATAATTATTGGATGGAATGTCTGAGTGGCTCCAAATGATCAATAGAAGGGTTTTTTTTGTTTTTTTTGTGTGTTTTTTTTTTTGCTGCTCAGATTGTTTCATTTACTGATTTTTTTTTTAATTTTTTTTTTTTTGGCGCAAAACTGAAAATTTCAAACTTCATTTTTAGTGGACATTGGAGACAAACAGGAGGAAAGTGATGTATATGGTGGACATAATCCATATTTATGATATGTCTATACGTACTTTGCATACTTTTACGAGACAAAGGATTACTGATGTCTTCGTGACATTTAGTAACAGTTTAGCCAGAGGGACTGGCTCCTTTTTGTTTCTGTGCCTGATATTACTAAGGTCCCACATTTCTTTGTTTTTCCATCAGCCATAGATGTCACTTACCTTCTGGAGGAGGGCGCAGGACGGCGGCTACGGCGACGGACACTTGGATTTGGCGATTTTGTGGGGAGAAAATGAAGTCGCTATGTGCCTGTCAAGCACGCTGCCTCAGATTAGTACAGGAGAGGCAGAAAATGGAGAGACAGCAGAAAGGGAAACAAGCATGATTTGATGTTCCCCTTAGGACACAGTATGTCCCTGTGGGCCTTTTCCATCTCACCTCTTCCAGGACTTGTATCTCAACGCTGAGAGCAGGGAGGGGTTTGGAAGCGCTGACTCCATGTTCATTTCAGCTTTCAGGAGTTCTTAGGGAGCACAGAGAGCTGATCCAGACCTGTTGCTTTTACAAGTAGTATGATGCAAATTTGTTTTTTATGAAGATGAGAGAATTACCCCATGCACTTAATTTCATAGAATTTTGCAGACATGGGTTGATAAATTCCACTAACAAGCATAAGAAATGAAATAAGTGGTACTGAGGAGGGATGCATTGAGGGAAGGATGTCGTTTCAGCCAACTGGGGAATGAATGCTGGAGAACTGTCCCCACCTAGTGGGACGTAGCTGCAATGACAGAATATATGAGAAGAGCTGTGCTGAGACTGGTGTGAAAATTGCATAGGAGAATTGTAAAGTGAGCAGTGTGCTCAGATGCTGCTCATTAGAAAGAGAAAATGAGGGTGGTGAACTGCACTTTTGGTACCATGGATATCATGAAGCTCTGTGTAATGTATCTATATGGAAAACACACTAACAATCAGAGTACTGGATGATGCAGTCTGAAAACAAGTTAAGTCTATTATCTTTTTCTCCCAGTTATACTGTAGTAACTCATTTAGGAACAGAGACGTCTTGGGTGTGTTTGTTTTTTCCAGTTAAAGGGAGGGACAGGGGGACTGAGTGCTCTTTTGTCACCGTGTCTTTTGGAGCTTTTCAGATTTTGTCGTGAGGCAGTTTGTTTCCCCCCCCAATATTTTTGAAGTTACACGATTCACCAGCTAAATCCAATCGGGCGTGTTGGGGGACAGCAGCTCCACGCGCCTTACACAGCTGTGCTCTTCTTCTGCCTCATGTACAAGTGTGTGCTTGTGTGTGCACACTTGTTGTTTTGTCTGTACTTTGACAGAATTCTTGAAGATATACCTTTAAAAAAATGAAAAAAAAATAATTAAAAAAAAATAAGGGCTCGATGGCAATTAACAGTTTTAAGAAAACTATGGAAAACAGTGCGTAACATGAAATGTATCGTGATGGTCATATTTTCTTATATTCTGTGATGGGTGGGGTGGTGCATATTGTAAATTGGGAGGGGGAGGGATTTAAGAACTTTTTTTGTCTTTAAACTATGTTCCTGGTTGCCATGGAGAATGTTTTAGAGAAGACATTGATATTTGATGAAATTTTCTTTCCCCCAAAAATGCTTTTAAAGAAAAGGGACAACCTGCAATGTCCCTGTGTGATAAACTGACAGTAAAAGCAATGAAAGACAAGACACTGACCGAGGGAGGAAGCAAATGTAAGCTGTACAGTGCCAACCTATGTAAATATACACACTTTACATCGAGGAGTGTCTCCAAAAGCAATATCTTGAGAAAGAATTTTGTTAATTATTGTACTGTACAGGACTCAGCCCGAAATGTATTATGATTATTCTAATATTGATAATGTTATGATTTCTTCCGTTTGTATCACTATAATGAAGACACTTAAGCTCGGAGGAAAAAGATTGTTTTTTTTTTTTTTTAATGTCCTTAAGGATCTCATTTTATTTGTCCTGACAACAGAAATCTTAAGCTGAGTTCTCGTTGCCTGTAAATGCGATTCCTTTATATACTGCATGAGGAAGAGGAATGTCAAACGGACACAGAAGGCATTTGGACAGAGCAGTGACTGCGATGACACCTGTCACTGAATATTAATAATATTACTTTTGGGGAGACGTGTACTCCTTGTTTTCTTGCTGCAAAGTGTTGAACACTAAAAAAACAAAACCTACATAAAAATGTTACAATATTTTTAAACAGTGACAGATGCAAAAATAAAGCTGTCAGCCCAGTATACATGTTCTTTTTTTTTCTCTCTCTCTCTCAAATAGGAAACGGTTCCGTTTTGTGATAGCGGTCATTGTATAATGCTTGTACTTGTCTTTGTGCTTTTTGTGTGATTTGTTTAGTTATTTTTAGACAATCACAAAATAAGATGCAAGCATTGTATATGGCAGACTGGCAGACATTTTGTGATGTGTACAGTTTGTCAAAAAAAAAAACCCAACTTCTTCCTCTCGTTGAAAGTTTGTAATTATGATTCTTCAGTAATGAAAAATGCTGTTGGTTTTTACTTTTTTTGTTTTATATTTGGTTTTGTTTTTTTGTTTTTTTTTTAATAAAAAAGCACTACATTATTGTGAAAAACACTTGATGTTGACATGACTTTAAATATGTCATTCTGGTCTAAAGCTGGATATTTTTAATGTAGGAATATTTGTGAGATTTGTCTGGAAAAACAAAGACAAGTGAAAACATTTTTAACAGGAACCGAACCATATCCTCCAAATGGATATTTGTGTTTCAAACTACATTTTTCATTCTTTCCCTCTCAGAATAAATATGACCAGAGGACTCTGATGTCCAACCTTTTTACCAATAATTATATTTAAAAAAGAGATCAGATTAAAATGTCTATAAATTCTAGTTTATATTATAGCATTTTTTTAACCTACAAAGTTTAAGTTAGCAAAAAAAAAATTTTTTTTAGTAAAATAAGATTAAAATATATCAGAAATTTAAAAATTGCTCGTTTACCACACGTGCGTGAATGACATTTTAAATATCTTGCGCACTTCACAAACGTTACGTTCACAGAGTCTTGCGTGAAGTTGGAACTGAGGTTGTTGCCTAGCAACATCGACCGTAAACGTCCTTCCTTCAGGTAGCTAATTTAACAACATTCCCTTTTTTTATAAAATGCCCGGAAAAGTATGAAAGAAGAGAAAACTAATCAAATGATTTCTGAGAAATGAGCTGACGCCCTAGAACATGCAGGTTGTATCATCTGTGTTTTCCTGAGTCACATGGTTTCAAAGTTAATTGTGACGCTGTTCAAAATGCTTGTAGCTTTAACCAAATGTTAATGGCATCAGTGATGCAACACTATCTTTGCTACCTGAGCTTGATGTGACACTTTATTGCATTTTTAGAATTTATTAGGACAGACTCCACATGCAAACCCGTCTGCTCAGACTTTTGGTAAGCATCTTACTGTTTTTTTTGTTCGAGAAGGCTGTTGTGTGATCATACTTTAACCTGATCTCTAAAAGATGAATATCGGTGCTCAGAAAGTGCGAAGGTCGACTTTCCTGCCCTCTGCAATTTATTGGACATCAAATATTTCCCAGCTGTTTGCATCAAGGGACTGGCTCCCACCAGCGCCAAAAAAATCAGGTTAAAAAAAAAAAAAGGTTTAGTGCGCAGGAGCCTAAACTGTGAATGCACAACATTTAAAAACAAATGAATGTGATGTAACTGTATTGCTTTCCCTGACTCATAGGTGACACATTTTCTCTGCAGATGACGACAGTCCAAATACAAACTCCGCACCTTCCTGGTCAAAGCAACGTCTGGTGGAGCTGGAGAATCGGCCAAGAGTCTTGAGATGTCTGTTAAGAATAAAAGAACACTGTCTACAGGTGTAATTGATTTATCTCATTTAACATCTGTTTCCTGTAATTCTATTTTAAATGCACACAGGATGGAAGGTGGATCACCAGATTATCAAAATAATCCAGAAGATGCTTCCCTCCCTGAGCAGGCTGTAGCAGATGGAAAGAGTGATGGCCTGATGTGAACAGCAGTCCTGAGTGCTGTGTTATCTTGTCATCTGCTGTGTTGCAGGTTTTCACAGGCTGTCCTGTCTGATCAGGCTGTGATGTCTCTCTTGAACGCAACGCCGCTGCGCAGAAATCTCTGGTGAGTCGACTCGGCTGTCATTCACACAGTTTCTGTCTTCTCAGATGAAGAGGAATAACTCAAAGCTCATTTTTTTAAATCTTTTTTTCCCCCCTTATCTCAGTTTTTTGGCCATGGAGGGCAGAGCTACCAGCTTCTCCTGTCTGAAACCAGCAAGTAATTCATCAAGCGTGTCCCACCTTCACAAAGCTTAAATAAACATCAAGATATATATTATCAAATAGTGTATTATAAGGTTTAAGGGACTATTAATTTGAATCAATTCGTTCCATTTTCTGCTGTATCCTAACTTCATTTCAATATTATAGCTGTTATTCTTTAACCTAATTGCATTTATTAAATTACTTCACTTTCACAAATGGCCGCAATTGTCTAAAAGTGTATAAAGTAGTGACACGCCTGCATGACAAGTATATTATCAGTATGTATTGCTTTGCTACTGCTTGTACTGACTGTCACTGACATTTGGGTCATTCATTTAATCAAAGTACATTTTCAATTACTGCTACTTTTTAAAAATGATTTTTTCTGTTACTTTTTCCAAACATCAAATCTTACTCATGTCATCTATGAAAAATAACCAAATGGGAGATGAGGGGGCTCGTCTAATCAGGCCAGCTCTCAACAGTTGTCTCAGCCAACAAGAAAATCTTCGCACTCAATCTGTCATTTAATTCGATGGGCGATGAAGGTGCTAAACATATTGCACAGGTATAATCCAGAACTAAGAACACTTTTAATTTGAGTCCCTCAAAGCTGCTTAGGCGATATTCCTTTTGTTTTCTTCTCAGGGTCTGCGGCTCACCTTGGTCTGTCTTTCGCTATCCAACAATCGGATTGGAGATGCTGGGGCCACTCAGCTGGCTATGGTGTGTATTTACTGTACGCTAAGTTACAGTACATTTTTGATCACATTATTTAATGTAAGTTATGTCTCCTTCATCTATATTATCAAATAATTGGTGAATTTGCTCTTGTCCATGAAGAGGCTGAGGAAAGCATAAAGCTTATGGAGAAAAGGCTGTAAGTGAAGCAGACTCCACATTTAACTGTTCCATCTCTTAGTCGCCCCTGTTCAGGAGAATTCATCCAGCTCTCCATCCAGCTGGCCCGAGCCTCATAAAATAGACCTGGGAGAGAATATTCACCTTCCTTCATCCAGAGGGAAAAAGATTTGCCTTACTTCTAGATATCTTCATCCAAATGTTCATCTTGCTGCCTCTGATAAAAACCTCGATGAAGCAGCGTGAACAGCTTGAGTTTCCTTATCAGTCACATTTGTTAATGACAACGCTTCTCAGTGTAACCTGGTAACTGGTAAAAAGAGATTTCGTGGCTCACAAGGACAATGTTTCTTTTGAAGGCTAAAGGCTAAAATTATGCGGAAATAATGAAGCCATAATGAATAATGAAAAACTACTATGTGAAGAGGCAGATAAAAGGAAAAAGGAGGCATAACGCCAACACAACTGGTAAAAAAAATCTATCTATCTATCTATCTATCTATCTATCTATCTATCTATCTATCTATCTATCTATCTATCTATCTATCTATCTATCTATCTATCTATCTATCTATCTGTCTTACCTCAAATGCTTTTAATTGCTTATGTGAATTCCAAAAAGAAATTACATTTCTATAATCAATATAAATGTAAATTTAGGATTAGTAATGTCACAGTGGCTGTTATCCCATATTTCCACAATATAATTGGTCATTGAAAACCATGAATTTGCTTTCTAAAGTGAATGTAAGCTTTATTGTTAATGTCCTTGTGCTATCAAGCAGTACACTATAAGAAAAGAGATACTGTGGAAAAGAAAGAATATAAAAAAATTATAATAGTGATTTTACAACTACAGTAGCAGCAAAAGATTAAAACTATAATTAAGGACAATGTTTCTAGGATACATTTTGAAATATATATGTATATGTATATAAAACACGAGATTAAAACTAGTCACTGCTATTTTTTATAAACTAAACTAATTTAATATATAAAAATATCTTGTTAGAAAACGATTATGATGTCGTCATTGTCCAGTCGTCATCTCCGGTCTGAGATGAAAGCAGCAACCAATATCAGTTCTCTGCTTCCGGTGATGCCTCCTTTTCGGCAGCGGCTATTTTCTCGCCAACATGCCAGTGAGTATTCACTTCCGCAGAAAAGGACATTTCTACCATTTAAACCAGTATTTGAGAACCGAGACAGAGGTCATGCTGTGTTTAAGAAGTTAGCCATTCAATTGATGTAGGTTTAACACGGTTTCATTGAGTTTTCGGCCTAGTTTTGAAGAATTAAATGTAGACATTTGAGCGCATTGTGACACAAGATGGCTGCGCACACACCGCGAACATGGAGCCAGTAGAAGAAGCACACGGGCGTGCTAAAGGCTCAACATTTTCAACAGTACTTTAGTTCTGTGTAAATCTGTTGTCAGTTCATTGCCTTAATCGTTTATTGTACTCGATGTACGAATCTTGTACTCTATCCGCACTGAATATGCAGATATATTATTGTACTATATCCGTTCTGGATGCTAGGTCCAAATGCGTAGCTAGCTTGTGGTCTAAGTTGAGTAACGCAGGCCGGCGGAGAAGCGTCAATGCGCCAGCGGTCTGAAGTAGAGAAAGACGGTTCTTAGGCAACGGCGGATTGTTGATTATCGTGCCAAATAATATATACTTTTCATTTTGTGAAATGAGTATCGTTTTTTAAGTTTGATTGTTGACATGTTTTCTCCTGATTTAAGTAACGTGATCTCTTTTTCGTGTCCCATTTAAAAAATATATAGCTCGCAAAAGACTTGTTGCATCCATCCCCTGAGGAGGAGAAGAGGAGGCACAAAAAGAAGCGTCTTGTTCAGAGTCCTAACTCTTACTTTATGGATGTGAAGTGTCCAGGTATGGTTTTCCTGCAGTTGACTCTAGGAGACATGGGTCTGTGCCGTTTCCATTCATCCACCTTGATTGAAAGGCAGATGTCAGTGTTATAGCTGCATATTTTGTCCATTTTCCAGGCTGCTACAAGATCACAACAGTGTTCAGCCATGCTCAGACAGTTGTGCTGTGTGTTGGTTGTTCAACGGTCCTGTGTCAGCCCACTGGAGGAAAAGCACGTCTCACAGAGGGTCAGTATTTCCACACAAAATCTATTTTATTGCATAATTGAATGCCCATTATTTTCTCATACAAGCACTGTCTGAAGATGTGCTTGGTGTAGATTTTTTTTTTTTTTTTTACTAAAAATGATATATTATTAATAATATTAAAGTTTACATTTAAATGGTTCTTACTTTCTACTTTTGACACCCTGAGTGCTTTTGCCCTGTATGCTGCTATCCAATTGCTGCTGGATCCTTAATTTCCCTGAGGGAGTCTTCCCAAGGGATTAATAAAGTTCATCCTTATCCTCATCCTTATCCTCCCTAATATACAGCCTCAGTAATAATACAACATTGATGGTGTCATATCTTTCTATAGTTTTGCACCACTTTTGTGATCACAAAGTAATACAGGGATAACTAGTAAATTGGTTTTCAACATGGATTGCCATCTTTTGAATTTTTAAGTGCACTGTCAAGTGACTGGACTTCCTTTATCGTGGTCTTCCAATCTCATTCCAGTGCCAGAGCAACCTCGGTTTGCAGAAGGGTTGAGCTAAATTATTGGCTCCCCCCTTTCGAAGGCTGAGAACAAAAACCCAAAAATCTCCTCAGTTTTTCTGTTCATCCACTTGATCCCTGTGTTACATCACTGGCACACTCCTGCCACAGCCGCTGTAGAGTTGCTGGTAGTGGAGAAAGGGTTTGACTTGGCTAGTCATGCATTTGGGAAAACAACTCTTGTATCAGCACTGTGGGACAATGGTGCGCATAGCTGGCAGGATTTTTTTTCGACTGTGGTGCTTCTGTTTTTGTCTTCGTCTGACCATTTTTGTCTCTTATGGCAGGGTGCTCATTCAGGAGGAAGCAGCATTAGCTGTCCTCCCTGGAGCTGTGGGTGAGAGGAGGGAGTGGACCGGTTGATATCAGCATCATATGCTCCTGGAAGAGGAGGCAGAGCGAGTGGACTGACCAGATGAGACCTGAAGGTGGACTTAACAGATGGATTTCCACTCTCATGTTGACAGGTGGTTGCTGTAACTCCACCCTCCAACCCTGTCTCTCTTAATAAAATGTTGTTTTGGCTAAACAAACGCTTTGACATCATTTTTCTGCATTAAAGAAATACATTTTGTCAACAGCAGACATTTAAGAGAAGTTTTATTACAAAGTACATGAATTCACAATATGGCAAGATCACATTTTTGCAGTGTCCATATTTACTCAACAAAATGAGGGGTTTCAACACAAAGCTGCTAGACAAACTTAATGGTTTAGAAGGTAATGCACAGGCAATAGTTAATGTACTTAAACCACAGTAGGTGATGGAATTACCAAACTTATTTTTGTGTTGACTCATCAGCTTTTCTCTGGTGAAACTAAGTTGCTAATATTTGTGAAGGAAACAACACCCATGAAAACCTTAGGACCAGCATCTAAATCCATCACACAGCCCCACCTCTTTAATCTTTTATACACTTTCCATTAACTGACCAGCTTGAAGCTGAACCCTCAGGCAGCAGTCTGGGGTTTTTATTTATCCTCTAAAACGTTGTCCCGCTGTGCTTCTGTCCTGGCCTCCCTCTCCCTGAGGAGGTGGCGGATAGAGGAGTTCTGCGTGGAAAGTGTGCTGGAGAGGAGCGGCAGGAGGCTCCTGAAGCCCTCCCTCAGCTCCTCCACGTTCTTCTCCAGGGTGTAGATGTGGGAGTCCAGTTCGCCCCTGCAGTCCTGCACCTCTGACAGCACATCATACACAAGGTTCTGCATCTGCGTGGAAGTGAGGGAGGCGCACGCAGAAAACACATGAGATGCAACTTTGTCAAGGTTTCACGCGCTCCCGCTAGACGTGATGCGTTCACTTGCCTCTCTCACCTTGCCGAGATCCACAAGTGAGTTGCTCTGATCCGCAAATGTCCTTTTTTCCATCTTCATGCGCCGCAGCCTGGAGATACGCGTTTTTAGTTTCAGAACAAGAATGTGTGATTTCTCCTAAGAAAAAATAATTCAAAAAACTGCATTCATTTTTAAAGAGTAAATAAACTCCATTCGGGGCAGAAAGTTGCTGCGGTAATCCACTAGAGGGCAGCATTGATCAGTTTTTTTTAATAGCATACCAGTTTATAACTTTTAGCGCAAAATAATGTTGCAATTAATGGCAACTAAACATCGCCCTGTTACCTTTTTGTGTTTGTTTATTACGGATATAACAGATGTGAAATGTGTTTATAATCAAGTTAAATCACACCAGTAGCAATAATACTAACAACAGTATTATTGCTACTGTTATAATGGCACAATCACAAAAGAAATAAAACTAAAATTATTTTTGCTTCCTTTGTGGTTGTGACATGATTAGGTTAAAATCTTACTGGTGGATAGCCAGAAGCAGCTTCCGCTGGTGCGTTCGGACTCGGGAGACGTCTCTTTCTCTTGACAGCTTAGTGTATTTGTAGATCAGCCAGGTCTCTCTCAGCACATTTGCTGCAGCAATCTTTATCTAAAATAATAATAATAATAATAATAATAATAATAATAATAATAATAATAATAATAATAATAATAATAATAATAATTCTATAAACA
>BJFM01000853.1:70712-93192 GCA_016586285.1 Arothron firmamentum
AATAATAATAATAATAATAATAATAATAATAATGCTGAAGGAAAAAAGACTATATGTTTTTAACATTCAGAGCATCTGTGAGAACCCACATTCCTCATAACTTATCAGATTTAAAATCTGATGATATATATTCATCCAATTTCCAGTGTTTTGGTGGTCTGTATATGTTGAATTCTATTGTATCTATTCCAAGCCATTCAAACATGACTGCAGTAACAAGAAGGATTACCCTCTTGGAGATGTGGGAGTCCATCATGAAGTTGTGAACGTGCTTCTCTGCTCGGCTCAGCTCCAGCTTCCTGGCGACCACCGCCACCACCAGGACGGTGCAGCCGGCTCCCTGCGAGCGTCACAAAGGGACATTTTATCCCTCCGAATTTGCCTCCGATCGTTAAGGGAAAAAATATCAACAATATCCCACCATAATCCCAGTGAGGAGGCAGATGCTGCGGCCACAGTAGGTGTGAGGAACCACGTCTCCATAACCAATAGACAAGAAGGTAACGGAGACCATCCACAGGGCCTCCATGTAGTTGCTGCTGAGGTCTTTGTAGTTGTGATGCCTGATGGATTAAACAGAGCTTCCAGAAGTCCATTGATGCCAACAAAGAAGGCTTCATGTATGTAGTTTTCCTGCCTCATACCTCTCGCATACGTGTAAACCCCACGCCGCCACAATCCACAGAGAGACGCTGAAGATCATCAGCACAGTCCCTGGGTAGGTGGTCATCAGCGTTTTCCCCACAAATCGAGTGTTAAAGTGTATCTGTGGTACACAAGCAACACGTTGACGTCACGATTTTTCGCTTAAGTAGCCAGATTATTTAGGATAGCACTTTACCAATTAGGATTATGTAATACAGAGGAGATGGGGATAAGAAGACTTGTTCTCAATCTAGCTCCATACACAGACAGTGGGTTTGGTATTGCAGAGAGGGCACAAAGGTCATTTTCGTCACTCTTAAACAGCGTTTGTAAGAGCCAGGGGATTAGCCGGGTGGATAAAAACTGTGGAGAGCAAAGCAGGCGGACAGAGGAGAGCTGGCGAGGAGCGTAATCAGCATGTGGAGCCACTGGGAGTCATGAGAGTGAAACCGTACGAGTCACACCTCAAGATTGATACCGCGACAGACCTCTTGGCCCACCTGGGTGTAAAAGAAACAGACGTGTGTGTAAGATGGTGTGAGAGGAAAGCCAGTCCAAGCCACTGTGGAAAGATAGATCTTGTCCAGAAGGGCAGCCCGTCAATGCACGGCCACGCCTGACATCATCTGCTAATGACATTGTCTGAACGTGGGATTGACCTTCAGATTGACCGTATCTTGACCAAAAAACAGGTTTTGAGGCACTTTATAGTTGCAGACAAATGAAGTAAAGTACCAAGTAGACAAATTGTTGGAGAATTAGTCAGAACTTGGGCCAAAAGAAGTGGCTGCAAAGAGGAAGAAATTACTGCCTGGAGACAATCAGGAAGCTGAAATAGAAACAATCCAGCAATGCCAGAGGAATGTTGAAGCGGGTGTTAAATTCAGAAGGTGCCCGTCAAAGTGGAATAAAATACCTGCGTCTGTACAAACATTTGGTGCTAGTCTCCTTCCGAGATCAACACAGACCTGGGGTGCCTGATCCGCAGGCCGCCCGCCCGGGTCAGTGCTGCTGCAGGGTTGGAGAATCCTCCTTCCTGCTCTGCTGAGCTTTACGCCCACTAATGTGAGCCCAGAAATGTTATCGGGAAGAATTAACTCCAACTTTTCATTCCACCTCACCAGTTTTTAATCCTAACCCCACCCGTGTGAGAGTCATGCTCACCACAGTAACACACACACACACACACACACCCCTACCTTGTTGAGCGCTCCGATACTGCGGGATGCCGTGTCTGTGAAGAGGCGGCTGTGCAGCATCATGGCCCGGCCCAGCAGGTAGAACCTGAGGAACATGGGCAGAGCCAGGATGATCTCCAGCTCGGTCTCCGACAGCGACAGGTGAGGCGTGGCGTGCAGGAGGGACTGCCTGAAGTAGGAGACCAGGCCCACCGGATAGGGGTGAATGGCCACCGCCGCCAGTTCAACGGCCACCAGAGCCAGGCGGTCGGTTGTCATGGCGATCCGCCAGTCTTCAGCACCGATGTCGTGAACGTAGAGCTGGTGGAGAGGCGGAGTCAGAGCATTGTGGTGATTTTAAAAAGTCGGCATTTTGAGATGCAACGTGCAACTTTTTATTCAGATCAGGTAAGAACACATTTTTTGGGGTGGTTTTGTGTGGGCGTGGCCTGTGTGATGGAAGCAAAATATGCTGTGGGACTCCAAAGATATTATCTTTGCTGTATCTGGGGTACACTCCAAGGTCTGATGCAGAGTTCCCTCACAATACACCACCAAGGTCACCAACATACCAGCATGTTAATATGGAAATTAAAACACTTGCTAACAGCGTTAAAATTCCCCACCAGCCCTTCATTTCAAACTGAAATCAGATTTACAGGCAAAAAAAAAAAAAAAAAAGAGAGAGAGAGACGACAGTTATCCTCTAGGAACATAACAAATCTGAGCAGAAATGGTACCTGCACCTCACAGCAGTGATACGCTATAATGAGGCCAAGCAGGGTGATGGTAGACAGACTGATGACAGACTTGAAGGCGAGAGAGTAGATGGAGCTCTGTAGGACAGACAGACAGACAGACATGACATCACCGTCAGCTATAATGCATCGTTACAAAGCTCCCTGCTACGAGGCGACACCGACATTCCTCTTGTGTGATCCATGTGTGTGATTTAATTAAACACAATCTTATTGTCCTGCGGTGAGCTGTGATTTATTGCAGCTGCATCGCTCTGGAAAACTTGATTTAACTCCCCATAAACTGGACATTCTCATTGACATGGCTGTGTGTTGGATGTTCCCTGTTTATTTTTTTTTTTTTGCCTGACCTTGCTGTACCAGCTCCAGGAGAGTTCTGTCTCCAGCACCATCATCACCACCCCGAGTATGGCCACAGCCAGGGCGCAGTCGTTCAGCCGCTGTCGCCGCAGAAACAGCGCCCTCCTGTGGAGAAGCCGCCACCCGATGCTGTGGGTCTTCCAGTACGTGTCGTCCTTGTCGCCTGTCTTGCTCTTTGGGCCCGGCGGCGGACGGGGACCAAGCACGGGGCTCTGCTGGGCTCCCGGTAACAGGCCCCTGGCTTCAGACGGGCCCTGGTGACAGTGAGACGTCTGGTCGAACGGCTGGGGGTCATCGTCCTTGCTGGTGATGATGATCTCTGGGAGACTGTGGTGCTCCTGCATCTCCAAGGAAACGTGACCTGACGTGCGCTGCGACCTGCAGGTGCTCTTACAGGGTGAAGGTCTGGGGGACGCGGGGATGTCGGTGAAAGCGGCGCCTCTCTCCCGGAGTCTGTGTGGCCCCGCGTTTCTGGCCTTGCCCCTGTGGTTCTGCTCCACCTGTGTCGACTTTTGCTTGCTCCCCCCTGACTTCTTCTCACCTCTCTTCTCTTTGACCTTCTCTCCCTTTCTTTTGCACCGAGGTGACGGCTGGACGTAGAGGTGGCCGTTGTAGAGCGGTGTGGAAGCCATGGCCTGGGTCCTGTCCAGCCAAACCGTCTGATCAGCTGACATTTGGACGTTTTGGTGTATCCCACAGTGTGGCGCGCGGGGCTGCGTCGGAGGGACCGTCCTGGACGGGAGGAGGGGCTGGTGGTCCTCCACCTCGTCCCCATCGACCACCGACACGCTCATGGAGGGGGAATGCTCCATGGTCACGCGGTTAAAATGTGATGAGTCACCGAAACTGTTGAGAAATAATAACAAACAGCAAACTAATATTGAACATTTTGAACTAATGTTTTAGGAGAACATGTTCTAACTTTGTTTACTGTTTTACTTTTCTTTTTCTAAACCTGTAAGTGCTAGATCAAGCACATGTATTATGAATGTTTAATGTTTCATTTAATGCAAGAAGAAATCTCTTTGTATTCTCACCGATTCAGCAGACTCCCAGTCCTGACAGAAGCATCTGCAGAACGACTGAAGAAAAACAATGGCTTCAAGCACACACACACACACACACACACACACACACCCCCAACTCACACTGCAGCACCAGAGGTCTCCAGTATGATCAGATCACACATTCTCAGGTTCCAGCGGTCCGTTAGAAGCCTCAGCATCAGGGCGCTCCCCCCATACACTCGCACAAGGGTTGCAAAGTCCTCCTGCTAATGACGACACTGCGAGGTAACTGCCCGTGGACCCCCCAGCATCGTCCTACGTTTATTCGGCTGTTTTGTGCGCGTTTCCTGTCCTCCGGGCGTCCACCATCAGCGTCTCTTTCCTTAAAGCTGGAGGGGCTTAACGACAGCAAAGACTTTCAATTGCAGATGTTGCAGAGAGCAAAGACAAATAATGAGTCATCTGTCAGTTTTGTTAGTCGGGATTGGCAGATTTCCTCCTCCCCGTGTGTGTGTGTGTGTGTGTGCGCGTGTGTGTGCGTGTGTGTGTTTGGGTGCATCTGCCAGTCCATCTGAGGCCTGTCAAGAAGTCCATAAGTCCATTAAAACTTGGGCGAAGGTAAATTTTTTATTTTACGAATTCAGGTTATTTTATACTGTGTATACATATATTTATATATATATATATGTATGTGAATTAATCTGATCTTCTAAAGAGAATAGTAGTCCTCTATATCAGTGGGTGCAGATTAACTGTAGATTAATCATGAGAAACAAAGCGCTGATACTTATGAGATTAGGAATTATCAATGATGTTGCCCCTTAACCAAACAATATGCAGAGAGCAGGCCGGAGAGTTAAGCATTAAAGTCCTGACAATGACATCCAGCATCGTTTATTAATCTAAATCCTCGTAACAGATGGGTAGAGAAGAGAACTCCCTCCAAATGGAAAGATCTAAAGAGCAAAGGGGGGGTCACAGTGCTTCCGGATTGCAGGATAAAGGAAGGAGTGATCTAATCTGAAGACAGCATCCATTTAAAGGTAGGTCGGCCCCTGAGTAGCAGAGATGGAAGCGAAACGGCCATTATCTGATTGGATAATTGCGTCCTCAGACATGGCTCCAAATCTGCCAGACTCCAGGTGCAGCCTGGGTTGCTGGTGCTGGAACTCTCCAACTGAATCCTGGCTGCTGTGGGGGAACGCAGCTCCTGCTGCAACACTCTGTAGATGCTGTTTTTTGTTTTTGTTTTTCCACAGCAGGATGTACGCGCAGCATCTGTGAGGTTTCTGATTAATGTGAGCTTCCAGCCAAGTGCCCGTAAATCCCAACCGCTGCAGCTGGAAGCTGAATATGTTAATTTGTTATCCCTGTGTGGCTGCGAGCCAGCAGGTCTTCAATTACTTTCAGCTACAGCAACGGTGAAATTAAACGGGGATATTTAACGTTTGCAGGTTACTGTGATTAGGAAATGAACAACCTGTGTCATGTGACAGTTTATCTTTCACTTATTTTATATTAATCTGATCTGTTTAGGAAGAAGCAGCTGGAAAATATCTGTGATTTTTGTGTGATCACAGTGCTAAAACAACCACAACAACAACAACAAAATCCAATCTTTTTCAGCAATAAAATTGCAACTTTTGGACGCAGTATAAGCTATATTTTATAGTGCTGTCAGAAAGAGTTCAGACCCTCTTTTTGCATTTCACGTTGTCACCTCACGCTAACACAATAAAAGAAAACATCCAAATATGAACTCATCCATCTAAACTCCATCAGAATGACAGCAGAGACACAACAGTGAGAAGCTTTTCCAAATGTCTACATACAGCTGATCCGCTGCTGTGTTTTCTTGTGGTGTGTTTAGGGTCACTGTCTAGTTGGGAGATGGACCTTTGGCCCAGCCTGTGGTCCCGAGGGCTCTGGATCAGGCAGGATTCAGCCGCCCCTCAAGCCTGACCGGTGTCCCTGGTCCGGTCAGGAACACCCACCCACCCCCCGCAGCCAGGGTAGACGACTGATGAGTGGTTCCTGGTTTCCTCCTGACATCTCACACCCTTCAGGTGAAATGCACGGCCGAGACTCGAACCCAGAACCTTCATGCAGCATTCTCGTCTCCAAGACGTTGAGTGATAACCTGGGACGTCTCCCTGACTTTCAGTAACGGGCTGATTTATCTCTCCTTGTCTTCAGTCTGGGCCTCGTCACCAAACAGACTCTGGGCTGCTGAAGCTGCTGCTTCTGTCGATGACGGCCCCGCTAAGTGTCGGTGACAAGTCAGCATAAGAAACAGCCTGATCCACTCAGCGGAGTGATTAGAAGCGAAGAGCACAGCAGGCCCGACAGCTGCCTTGTTAGCAGGGATGATCTACGACCGCAGCGGGCCACAGCGATGGCGCCACTGCAGCTGTCACGGTCGCAAGGATCAGACCTGCGACATCACCTCCACCTCTGGCTCATGCTTCTTTTCTTCTTCCCTCAAATATCAGCATCCTGCAGCTTTGTTTTACTCCCCCGTTCATCCGTCTCTGTGTTGTGATGTGATGATGGTCCCATCAATCACCTGACGGCTCCTGGTTGAGTAACACATCACCTCACCTGCAGTCTGCAGGCCGACCACTAGATGGCACTCATGCACCATTACCTTCGATCTGGAGACACTGGTTTTGTTTTTTTTTAAATGAAGTGTAATGAATTTTGCTTTTGGCTTTTTTGGTGTCACACTCTGTCTCAGTGCATCCCACCCTGGCATTTCATTTTCTTCGCCTTAAGTCCAGATGCCCCTGCGCGGCCATATTGCTGTGATCTGCATCCGTGTGTGTGCTGCATTTCTGAGGCGCATCATTTGTTCTTGATGCGCGCCTGCTTCAGGTCGGCCTGCCTTAACCCCAGAGAGTCCCTCTCAATCCGTGCGTGCGGTCGAGCATGAATGTGCATCTGGGGAATGCTCTGGACGCACGACAGGCCGCGCAGGCGAGGGGTAATTCCAAAGGCCAGCAGCAGTAATAGGGTGATCTATTATACGGTCCTACTCCCCCCCCCCCGGCTTCCTGCTGCATCTGCCCCTGCATCAGCACTTTGTGAGGTTAAACGGGAAGCAGAAATTAACGACGTGCATTGCTCTCTCCCTGAGTCCGGCCCTGGTGAATGGAGCAAACCTAAACACCTCCACCTCACCTCAACCTCAGCAGAGAGTCTTCATTCGTCTCTGTAATGGAACCAGGAAGAGATGCAGACTATGGATTTCCCCACTATTCCTTTATTTATTTATTTATTTATTTATTTTAATTTAGTCCAAATCAATGCATTAATCCATTTATTTTGGGGATCTCTGTCCCAGGAGCCAAAGGCAGGAATATACCCCAGACAGGTCACCAGTCCACACACACACACACACCACTCACTCACTCACCCACCCACCCACCCACACACACACACACACACACACACACACATCTTTAGCGACCAGTCCAGCGTGCATGCTTTTGGACTGTGGCAGCAAAAGTAACAGAACAAATTTAATTAAATCTCTCTGGTATAGTCTGTTTTGTATCAACACAACACACACACACACACACACACACACACACACACACACACACACACACACACACACACACACACACACACACACACACACACACACACACACACACACAAATCCAGATGCAGTGTTCATACTCTAATAATGTTTCCCCCTCAGGCGTTCAGCCTTGTGTCACAGTAAACAAAGAGACAGATTTTGTGCTTCATCATCATCATCATCATCATCATCAGCTCCATTCAACTCTTCCCTGACGTTTTTCTGTCATGTTGTCATATTTATCCAACCTTCAGGGGGAGAGAAAACGACTGAGATCAAAATAGAGAGAGAGAGAGAGAGAGAAAATGCTGAGAGCCATCATCATCTCCTCCTCCTCCTCCTCCTCCTCCTCCTCCTCCTCCTTGACTCACATGCTCGCACTCTCTACATTGGATGCAGTCCGGCGAATTTCCAGCAGATTCCTGAGTCTGTCTTTCCCTCTCCTCTCCTCTCCTCTCCTCTCCTCTCATCTCCTCTCCTTTTCCTCTCCTCCCTCCCCCCCCCTCCACCACCACCGCCGCCGCCGCCGCCGCCAACTCCTCCTCCTCCGTCACCCGCAGCTTCTCTCCCGTCGTGCCTCCCGCTCCTCTCCTCCAGGATGTGGCAGTCGGCGGCTCTGCTCCTCTCCGGACTCGCCGCTTTGATCCACGGTCAGTCTCTCTCTTCGCCTGCCCGTCTTTCCTTCTCTCAAAGTGGGGCGAACAGCAGCGCAGGAATTGAAGCCGGTGCCTCATCTTCCATCATAAACCAGAATTAGAATTCAAATTCACGTCTCACCTGTTTGCATGCTGATTTTGATCTCTGCCACTCTTTGTTTTTGTTTTTTTTTGGATTCTTATTTTTCTGGATGATGAGTTGACCTGACGGGTTAGAAGTCATTTGCAGATGAGCTGATTTATCCTCTGATCTTCCACTGGGAAGAACCTCAACATTTGCTGCATGTCTTCCCTCATCTGACGTGTAACGAGCCTATTTACGGGTCCAGATCGGGGGGGATCTGCGCCCCTGCGCCCAACGGGTCACGGATCAATGGTAGTGCGCCTATAGATCGTCTCCTCCGTGGCTGGGGACGACTTTGCTGCGGCTGATTGGGCTCCGAGCAGCAGAAGTGGCAGCTCGTCCCCCAAAGACCAAAGACATTCCAGCTTTTTGTGCGGCAGAAAGTTTCTGACGTGATTAGTGCAATTTATAAGACATCAGGAGGCGTGAAAAAAGGGAGCTTTCCAGGAGAGTTCAGCAGTGTTTCTGAGCCACTAAAAGGTCTGTGTCAAATGGTACTAAATGGGATGGATTTAGCACTAGACTGGTTCAATATCGCAACAAATGGAGACTTTATCCGTGGAAAATGTAATTGAATTTCTCTTCTGCATGTAAGGCGCTGGATCTCAGCTTGAATAATTAAAGGGGATATTGCTCGGCTGTGTTGGGACGCATCCCCCAGAAAGAAGCAGCATCATTTACATTTGAAACTGTGCCACTGTTGGCTCTCCAAACACATCGAATCAATTTGTTTCCACAGCCCATAAAAACATCAGGATGCACAGCTGAAGGTGTGCCGAGAGCACTTAGGGCCAGTTGAGCCTGGATAAGATTTCCTGCCATGTCCTATTAAAACTGTCTTTTGTTCGTCTAATCCCTCCTTCGGAATCTCTGTTCAGGCGATCGATCTCGTCCTTTATCAAAGAATTCTAATCTGACTGAGTGGCTGGATCGCCTTGGGATTATTTTATTTTCTAATGAGACTAATTTAATACAAGATCAGGCTTTTATTCCTGGAAGTTTTGCTGTTAAATATCCACTTTTTTCCATCTTTAGTCCTGCTTGTCTGCATTTTAAAAACCCTCCTCTGCTGGACTCAGACGTCTTCATTTGATGCATGTTATTATTTTCCCGTCCATCTCACATCTCACACCGCCGGTTTTAGTTTTATTGTCCCCTTTATGTGACTTTAAAGGACGTTTGGGTTTAATCTGTCGTCAAGGTGATGCCATCGCCAACATGCGGAGGCTTTATGACGGCGCAGACCTTGCTCACAAGGAGGCGCTTTGTCAGATTTATGTTCTCGCATGTTCGTCATAGTGTCGCTGCAAGGCCCCCACCAGAGGACCCTGCTGAAGAACCTCTTGAAGGACTACAATCGGATGGAGCGTCCGGTGGCCAACGACTCGCAGCCCCTGACCGTGGTGTTCACGCTCAGCCTGATCCAGATCATGGACGTGGTCAGTGTCCCGCAGGTCTTCCTTCCTCCGGCTTCCGTCTGCTCAGACATTATCCGGCTCCTCTCTGGGGGTCGTTAGCGGGTTATGATTTATGACACACCGAGCCGTAACACGTCCGCACGACCGCGCGCGCCGCACTGCAACCTTTTAAATGACACAATTTATTTCCCAGCTGCGTTTCAAAGCCTCCACAAAAACAAATCAGCAGTCCATAAACCAAGTTTAAACTTCTCATTCCATCCCAACACACCACATCGTGCCCTGGCTACTTATTTATGTTTGATTACTTTGATTTAGATTCATCCCTTTTCTGGTGGATTGTGACATAAATTGTTATTATTTTTCTTTTTCTTGCAGGATGAAAAGAACCAGATACTCACCACTAACATTTGGCTCCGGATGGTAAGGCCCCGCGGTGGTGAGGAGCTTGTCGTTTTCTAGGCTGAAGGTGTTTTCAGTTCTTTAACATGTAAATGAAGGCTTTGACCTACACGTGAGTCCCAGGAAAACCAAAACAAGGTAGTGGGGGGGCACCAGTCTTCTCCTGTCCCCTGGAGCCCACACTGTGTCCGTGTCTGTGTGTGTTTAAGAGCTGGTTCGACCACTACCTCCAGTGGAACCAGAGCGAACATCCCGGGGTGAAGAACCTGCGCTTCACCACAGACCAGATCTGGACTCCGGACATCCTGCTCTACAACAGGTAACACATGCAAAAGGCCTCCGCGGCGCCTCTCAGCCAGCTGCGTCACTTTGTCCTTCCTCCGTCCTTCCTCAGCGCAGATGACGACTTTGACTCCACCTTTAAGACCAACGTTCTGGTGAACTCCAGCGGCTACGCTGAGTACCAGCCTCCAGGTGAACGCCACCCCCCACACACACACACACTGGGTTCCAGCCATCTTGGCTCCACGTTCATGCGTCGGGGGCCACAGCTTCTCATTCTGCCCTCTCTGCATGTCTCCAGCGGTAGTAAATGTGCGTTAATAATTTATTCGTCTAAAACTCCATCCCTGGTTATTTGCCTGTTACGCGTTGCCAGCACCGCATGTGAAGAACCTCTATAAATAGAAAACGCAGGGAGAATCCATTCCCTGTCGAAAACAGACCTGTGCGGGCCCGAAAAGTAACGGCTCCCCTGGGTCCCCGACAAGACATCACATCCTCAGACATTTTAAATAAACCTGATTACAAAGGGCTCACGCTAGATCCCTGGTCTCCAGGTGGGGAGGAGCCCCAGCAAAGTCGCATCCAAAGCTGTCATTTCCATTCAGCAGCCATGTATATTAATAGGCTGCTGCTAAATGTAAATACGGCTCCTTAATACTGCGATTTGGATCAGAGCCAATTAGAGAGCGAATAGAAAGATGGCGCCGAGGAGGACGGGAGGTCAGAGCAGGAGAGACGCCCGAAAAAAGGGTAAAATAGATAAGATTCCCAGCATGCCAGATTCATATTTAATGGCCCTGCACAAGCCTGGTGGAAAATAAGGTGTATTTTTTTTCCCCCCCCTGCAAATAAAAAAGGAAAAGATGCTGGAGGATGCTGCAAAAATCCAATTATACAGTTTTAGCCGCAGATGTAAATTATGGAAGCAGGTAGTGCTCCGCCAGCGGCTGAGCTAGCCTTCAATCAACATGACTGCACCCGTTCTTTAATCTGGAATGACACCAGATCTCCATGTGCGAGGATGGGGTCAGGTATGTTTCAGACTGACAATGATGGAGAGACAAAGAGAGAGCGTCTCAAGTGCCATCAGAGTCAGGTGTGTGTAAGTGCGGCGTCACACATCTGTGTGTGCAGAGCTTCCAAATCTTAAATTGAAAAGGAGAACTAATGAAGATCTAATCCACGGAAACGTAAAGGTGATCTAATCTCTTGGTGTCAATAACTCGCTTCCTGAGCTCCGGCTACTTATTAATTCCATGTGATTTGCATAATTGGCATGCAGATGGCTTCCTAATGAAGGTCTTTGGAGCACGGAGACTTCATTAACAACTTTGCTCTGTGGGCGCTTGAATGTCGGCACAGGCTGAACCGGTTTACCTGTGGAATCACTCCAAAGGCCCGGTTCCTGCTGCCACCTCTGCCGGGGCGGCCAGGGTTCCAGTGTGCGGGCTGTGTTTTGTTTTAATGACCGTTCTTGCGTTTTCAGGATCTGTTGTGTTTATTTTGCACAATAAAGAGACGGTGTGTGCACGTGCTCATTCTCCAGCGCCGCTGCTGCTGTTATCGAGGCTCCGCAAGGCCGGGACGCACTCGTGGAAACAAGGCTGGATTACGCGTTTTCCCTCATTTCTTTGACACCAACCTGCGCCTGCTCCAGTCTGCGTCTTGATTCGGGGTTAAGGTCTCCGTAGACGTGCGCGTCGCTCATTTGCATGCTGGTGATGCTGCGGCTTCAGAGAACAGCTGTGAGGTGGTTCTGTTTTAGAAAATGTCTGGCTCTGGCATTCAGAAGAGCTTTTCCACCCGAGGCAGGCGGACCTCTGTGGGGCTGCTCATCCTCTCATCTGTTTGTTTGTTTTTTTTTAAATCAGGAATCTTTATGAGCACGTGCAACGTGGACGTCCGCTGGTTCCCCTTTGACATCCAGAGGTGTGAGCTGAAGTTCGGCTCTTGGACCTACGACGGCTGGTTGCTGGACCTCCAGATGAACGACGCTGACGTCTCGGGCTACATGCCCAACGGGGAGTGGGATCTAATAGGTGAACACAAGTGTCCTTTTGTCTGAACCAAAACCCGACAGAGCAGAAAAGCCCATTTTTCCTCCGTCTCCATCCTCCCAGGGGTTCCTGGCACCAGGAGCGAGGTCTTTTACGATTGCTGTAAGGAGCCTTACCCGGCCGTGACGTTCGTGGTGGCGATACGGCGGCGGACGCTCTACTACGCCCTGAACCTGCTCATCCCCTGCGTGCTGCTGTCGTCGATGACTCTGCTCATCTTTGTGCTGCCGGCTGACTCAGGGGAGAAAATCTCGCTGGGTGAGGGAACCACTCACACTCTCAATGTGTCGCTTAGACAACTGATGGAACCATTACAAATCGGTTTATTGTCATCAATTAACAATGACGGCAACTGCTGGTGCAACATATTGTGTTCAAAGTGTAAAAGTAAATAAATGCCTGAGTTCAGAAGCACTTCCTTCATTAAAATGTTGGCTGACATACTTTGAAACTGAACGGTCAGTCAGAATCTGCGATGTCACTGCCGGTGCAACGGTCAACTGCAAAGAAAGCTGTGCCAAATGGAAACGTTGACCTTAAACACAGCGCTCAGTTTGTTTTTAAACGATTCGGACCGTTTTTTAAAAAGTGCCGCCAGTGATGAAGGGATGGGCGAGGGCGTCAGCATGAGCGGCATGAAATGTAGAAGAGAAACGCAGAGCGTGTGGGAAGGGGAATTCAGACGGATCGGAAGAGGATGAGTAAGAACCAGCACAAAAGATGGGGAATAAGACAGACAGAGAGAGAGAGAGAGAGAGAGAGAGAGAGAGAGAGAGAGGAGAGAGAGAGAGAGAGAACACATCTGGGCCTGTCGCTCAATATTTCAGACTTACTTCACCATCAGATATATTTGATGGTTGAATATGTCTTAATGTGAGATCTTGGAGGGACCTGAGGAGGAGGGGACAGCAGAGCTGTCCCAGCATCTCCCAGACCTCGGTGCAGACTGCGCCAGGCAGCGTTAAAAAAAACCGCCAAGTCTGAGAAACACGGCCAATTAACCTATCGATGTAATTAAAGCTGCGGGATTGATTAGGGTGAGCGAGAGCTTGCCCAGTGCCTTCCAGCAAAATCCTCCGTCACTTAATGTGATGGAGGCGACGTGGGGACTGAGCGGCTTCAGGGTCAGACCGGCCAGCGGAGCGCCTGAAACACCCTCAGCAGGAGGGAGGAAAAAAGCGACGCTGCATAAAAAAATCAAGAGGGAGATCGTGTGTGGGGCAGGCGCTCACATTTATCACCTCTCTGGCCTGCAGGCATCACGGTCCTGCTCTCGCTGACTGTCTTCATGTTGCTGGTTGCGGAGATCATGCCGGCCACGTCTGACTCCGTCCCCCTCATCGGTACGTGAAAGACTCAAGACCAGTAAAGCATCGCATTTGCATTTAAACGCTGATGCAACTTCATTGACCGATGAATCTAGTGTTTTCCAGCAGGTTCTGAGGATACTTGTGGTTAAATTTATGACTACTTGTGGGGGATTTTTAGAGCGTTAAATGAAGTAAAAGTGAAATATGACTGTACTTCTCTCACAGGTCAGTACTTTGCCAGTATAATGATCATCGTCGGGATGTCAGTGGTCGCCACCGTGGTGGTTCTGCAGTATCATCATCACGATCCAAATGGGGGAAACATGCCCAAGTGGGTGAGTCTGAGTGCGGCCTCCTGCACCTCCAGCACATCGACACAGATCGTGCCTTCCAGCTGCTCTCCTCAGTGTTACGGATGATGTTTGGGCCTTTGTAAACCTCCCTTTGAGCAGCAGCGCCCCACCCCGTTTTCACCCATCTGTTGGCGGTACCTGTGCTATCGTCTGCCAGCTGCCTATTTTAAAATAATAATAAAAAAAAAAGCCTCCGACTTCCTCGGCTGTGAATCACGCAGCGTGTCAGTCTGCCTCACACTTCAACCAGAGTGCTTTTTTCCAAAGACTCCAGAGATGTGGGCGGATTCGATTTGACGCTCTCGCCTTTTTAGGTTTCTTGCTCTCTGCTCGGTGCTTTCAGAAAAATGCAGAAGCCTCCTATTTATATAAGTGCCTCTTCAATTTAAATAAGTGATAAATTTGCACTTGAATGGAAAGTGTATCCAAATTAAAAAAAAAAAAAAGAAGAAGTCCTCCTGGTTTTGCAGTAGAGTTCATGAATAAATGGAGCAGTCGCTGCGTCAATCCATTGGAAGTGTGTTCTGCTGATGGATGGCCTCTTCAGACACGCTGATGGTCAGTTAACATGCTAACTAATGTGGTCCAGACCAGCGCTGCTCATGACGGCAGCCTGGACACAACCAGCACCAGGAGGCCCCTCTCTGTCCCCTAAACACTCTCGCTGGACACTAATTGCGCTGCCATCTGGACGTCAAGCTTCTGATTGGACTCCGGGTACCCATCAGGACTCTGCCGGGCCAGTGTGTTAGTTCAGGGGACACCTGGTCTCCCTCCAGAGGACAGAAAACTGAAATACCAGGAAAATGCGATGCCTTCGCAAAATTTGGATACAAATTTCAGCGATAAAAAGGAATTTTACACATTAAGCGCGTAAGTGATGTTAAAAGTGACATTTTAAGAGCAGATGTGTGTGGATGGATGTTTTTTTCCCCTCATTTCTTACATTTTTCCTTTAGTTTTGGTTTGTTCGCTTTGCCATTGTGAATGCAACAGGGGGCCCTTTTTTTTTTGGAAAAAAACCCCATTAGTTTCAGCAAATTGGTGTTCACAGTGGCAGCTTTAGAGCTGCTGCCTAGAAGTGTGTTTCAGCCTTTGCAGGTCTGTAATAACACTGAAAATCGCCTGGTGCTTAGAGGGAGTCAACAAGTGCACATAATGGAGGCTTTTTTCTTTATATTCCCCAATTCCAGCTTTCCGTTCAGAACAGGCGGAGTTGTATCCACGCATCAAATCTGCATTATCAGTGTCACCTTGTCCTTATAGATTTGTGTATTGGGTCGCAATGACATCAGTCTGGTAGGTTTATTACCTGTGCACCACGCTCGGTGGTATCAACTTTCCTGCTTCAGCTGTCGTGTCTCTGTCCTCTTTATCAGTAGCGACCTGGGGACCATGTGATCACTACTTCCTGCCTCTTCTCCGTAGGTCCAGCTGGTTCTGCTGCAGTGGGTCGCCTGGTTCTTGCGTATGAAGCGACCTGGCGAGAATGAGAGCCCGGAGCGGCCCCCCTGCGCCCCCCACCTGCGCCGCTGCTCCTCGGGCTCCCAGAGCGGCAGCATCCCGAACCCCCCGGATCACGTCCTCCACCCCCTGCACCCGCAGGGTCTGGCTCCTCTCCAGACGGGAGGCCTCCACGCAGGGCAGCTCCACGCCCACGCCCAGTCCAGCGCCAACAACAACGGGAACCTGGTCTACCTGGGCTTCCAGAGCATGGAGGACCCGTCGGGGTTCCCAGAGCCCCTCCAGAGGAATAATATCTGCACGGGTCCTCCAAGAGGAGGAGGAAGCCCACCTCCGCATCTGCCACCTCAGTTCTGCGGCTCCCCGCCTCCACCCGCCTCCAATATGGACACGGGCTGCCCCAGCACTGTCTCCAGCGGCGGGGGCTTCGTAGTCGGGCCCGGAGGTCTCGGAGGGTGCTCAGCTTCAGGGGTGGGAGACCCCCAACTGCACGCCATCCTGGAGGAGGTGCGTTACATGGCGGACCGGTTCCGGGAACAGGACGGGGCCAGCAGCGCGGCCGACCAGTGGAAATTTGCGGGCGCCGTCATCGACCGGCTGTGTCTGGTGGCGTTCAGCGTCTTCAACATCATCTGCACCATCTCCATCCTCATGTCCGCGCCCAACTTTGTGGAGGCGATTTCCAAAGACTTCATTTGAGGAGGGAAACCAAAGGAACGTTAGGAGGGACTGAGCAGACGGGCTGAAGATGGAGGGGGCCCAAATCCCAAAACAATGCTTTCTAATAAAAACATACAGAATATTTTATAACCGAAATATGAAATATGTAAGAAGGATGAGCAGGGTGCTTTATCAGAATCTTTTATCCTCACTCTCTCCAAAGATTCAGTAAAACAGATTTTACACACACACACACACACACACACACACACACACATATATACTGTATAAATAAAAAACATTTTCAGTCGTAAAAGCTCTAAAAGGAAAAAACTTTATTAGTCAGAGCAGAAAAATCATCCATTTGACTGTTTTATTTCCTGTCATGGAGAAGACACTCCGTCACTGTTGCCGGGTGACAAAGATGCTGTCGTCTGTGAGGGGAAGCAGGGAGGTGACAGCTGAGAGGAGGAAAAAAAAACCCCCATACATATATTGGTCATGAAGGAATGAGGCCTCCTCCCTCCCTCCCGACGCTGGCAGACGGAGGATCAGGACTGAAGATCTGTGAGCCTGCAGAAGCGGATCTCATCTATTATTCAATCACATCCATCTAATGACCATCAAAGGCAGCGACCTTGGGTAATCTCTAAGCCTGATCAGCTTTTAAAAGGCGTCTCTGTTCCCAAACCGTTGCAGTCAGACCTCTTTGATTCCAATCTGCTACCATCAGATCAGAAATCCGCAGTCAAGATGGCGGTGGTCACCAGCTGCTCTGGAGGGGAGGTTAGCCAGAAGAACCGGGCCTGGCTGGGCCCGACAGGCCGCCACGAGCAGGCGGGTCGATCTGAAGCGCCTGCTCGCGTCTCTGAAACGCGACAAAAAGGACGAGCTGCAGGTGTCTGATACTTTTGAGCCGCTTCTTTGGTGACTTTGTAACTGTTTGCAATGAGGAATCGGCTTTTAATATTCATGAAATTGACTCCACATGACAGCGCGCCGATTCGCCGCGTAAAGCCTGGAATTTAAAGCGTGACCTTCAGGCTGAAACGCAACTTTTTATTCTCTTCGGTTACAGTTGTAATTGTGAGGACGTTCCATCAGTTAAAAAAAAAAGACGAGTATTTGGAAATCACAATTAAATTTGGTTTGGCAGTTTTCATTTTGTTTTTTTTTACATGCGACTTAACAAAACATGCTATTAAAGTCATTAAAGGTGCTGCTGTGACATTACAGTCACGCTTAAAGGATGATGCTTGGGCGTGTATCATGTCTGTCCTGACAGTTTCTAAACATTCCAGTGCAACTTCTAACAAAACATAGTGTTAATGTCTGAAATTATCACTACATATTGTGTTTAAAATCACTTGCCTTGAAGCAGACTGCAAAAAATAAGACGGAGGATTATCTCCAGATTCTTTGAGGACATAAAACTCTTTGTCTTGGGCTCATTTGAGTGCTCCAGCAGGAAGAAATTGGCTAAATTTGAACCCAGTTGAGAAGCTGAGGGCTTTTCTATAACCTAAAGATTCCAGTTCATCTGATGACCATCCAGCTGAATTGGTCTTATTTTGGGGAATCAGAGCCTAATTCAATGATTGCTTTTGTAAAAATCACTATTCCCATTCCAGGAAAATGCAACTGGTTGGGATTGCTGGAGCTCCGGTCTGCTGCAATTACGTTGGTCAAATGTGTGTGAAGCTTCAAGCCGAATTTATAATGATTGTTCATTTGAAAGTTTTTTTTTTTGGCAGATGTTATTGAACTTCAAAAGTGTCTATGATAGAAGGAGAAGCAGAAACCAGTTTTTTTCCCCTTTAGTCATATTGCCAAAACCAGAGAACGAAGAACGCTGCTTTCAAAACTCCATTCAGCTCACGGATATCAGAAAATCTTTGTGCTGTGGACAAGCTGAGCTCGCCCATCGTACAATCTGACCTAGTACAGTCACAGGGAGGTTATCTCCGCAGCGGCTTTGCAATTTAAAAGGCTCAACAAATCACATTAACACTTCTAATACTCTGCTCCGCTGTGGCGCACGGCCCCCGCGCTCATTTATTGTTAATTAAGATATAAAACTTTGCATTTGCTGGGGATTATTTATAGCCGCTCATTAATAGGCATTTGATGCTCTTGGAAATAAAGGGCAGTGGTTTGCAGGAGGGAGCCGCCGTGTGGATTTTGCATTGGAGAATTCCACCCAACAACAATGCGCCTGGCTGAAGTGCTTTCAATAGCTCGCGGTAAACAATGGAGCCTCACGGCTGGAAGGAGCGAGGCACGCTAGCAGGACGGAAATGCCTTCTCTGCTGGGTTTTTCTGCAATTGAATTTGGGAAACCTGACACAGGGATCCAGTTGTGAGCTGGGAACTGACGTTGTCAGGCCTCCCGGCAGGCGTACAGTCAGGTTCACTGACCCACAGCACGGAACTCCTCATCCTGCAGTAAAGGATCCGTCGCCATTTTTTCCCCCCAAACATCCCCGATCTGCTCTCTGCCTCTGTGTGTGACAGCGCTGGGACACCCAAAAAGCTGAAAGATAAATAAATAAATAAATAAATATACTGTCAGAGCCAGGGGTTAAGAGATGGAAAATGCTGACGTGCATTCAAGGCTGGACGGGGTCTTAATTGATCACTTGCTCCAGAACGAGGAAATGGGATGGGGAAAAAGAGGAGGGGAGAGTTAATGGAGGGGAAAAAAAAGGGCGGGTGTATGGGGTAATTCATGGGATTTATGAGGGACTGAAGGAGGGGAGATGGGCGCTCTGACAGGCATAACTCAGCGAGGGGCATCAGACGGAAGGCCAGCGCAGTATTTCACTGGAGATTACTGTTCTGCATGAGCTGCAGGAATAAACACAGATGAAAAATTACTGTCACGCACATATCAACTCTAAGCAAACTAGACTGCAACAGTGTGAGAAAGCAGTCGGGGGGGGGGGGGGTATTTACAGGCAAATCCTGGTGCTTGAGCCCGAGCAAAGCTCCCCCCGTTCGTTGGGCTAACTGTTTTACTCTCTGAGCCTGAGAAAATGTGCAGTGCTAGCAATCTAGCAGCACATAGATTTACTGTGTTCACCCGGATGGAATAAAAAGAAGAGACAATGTGGGTGTTTGTGTGTGTGTGTGTGTGTGTGTGTCCGTGTCCAGAGGGATAAAATGAGCCTTGCAGTGCTTATGCATCTTATCAATCACTTTTCTTACAATTTTCATTTAATAAGAACGTGTGTGTGTGTGTGTGTGTGTGTGTGTGTGCTACCAAAAGCTTGCTGTCAGGCTGATATTTCATCAGACGATTAATTTAAGTGAACCTCACTGGAGGCACATTAGTGGCCGGTGGCTTTGCAACTGGAGCAGCAATATGTGAGCTAGCAGCAGGCTCACAATGGAAAGAATAAAAAAAGAAAGAGACGGGGAATTAGGACACGTTAGCCCGAGATTTTACACTATGTCACAGAGGAGGGTGCATAAATCTGCTCCATAATCCAACTCTGCACGTTATTCCAACTCTGCACGTTATTCCAACTCTGCACGTTATTCCAACTCTGCACGTTATTCCAACTCTACACCTGTTTTGACGTGCGTGTGCATGGACGCCTGTTCTGTACCAGCCCTCTGGGATCACATTCCTACATCCCGTGGCTGCAGTGGCGGATCAATGCTGTTTAATTACCAAAGGCCCAAAGTGCTACAAATCGATGCAGTGGGGAAGAGGCAGAGAAAGAGAGAGAGAGAGAGAGAGAGAGAGAGAGAGGAGAGTGGGGGGGAGATTGATGCTCATTCCTCCCACCCGGCCCAGCCTCAGATGCGCCGTTAGGCCTGATTAATCCTGTCAAATCCCATTTATTCTCTCGGTACTGTTCAACCGACTGATCGCCGCGTTCAGCGGCCACGCGGACGTCCAGGCTGAGGAATAAGAAGCTTTTGACCCACAACTCAAGGGTGGCTGGCTGCTCTCTGGGGCAAAAAGAAGACAGCGGAAGCATCCAGAGCTGCTGTTGCTCATTCTGACGGGCGTCTATCTGGATCCAACATCTATCGACCTAAAGGCATCAAAAACGCTTTAATTATCTGGGAGCTGCACAGGGAATAATGGAGACGTATCCGTTCATTGATTTCTCTTTGACATCCTACCTCCCCAACATCACCTGCTTTTAAATCTCAGTTCTCCACGTTGCAATCTGGCCTTTTAGTGGTGTCATTTTAAAACAAAAGCATTAAAAACAGTTTCACGATGACTGAAGTGAAGACTTAGAATATTTGGTATGAACGGTGACACTGGCAGAGATTTTTTTTTTTTGTAAAGTACTTTTAATTTGTGGCCAATTATATGTTCCACTTCTTTCCCCTCAAAATTCTGTCTTTTCTGTAACAGAAATGTTTGATTGTTAGTTTTAAAGTCTTAAACACTGAAAAATAATCTCTAAAGTCCTGGATGAGTTCCTGACTTCCTTCCGCTCTGTGTTGTATTTTCAACACATGAAAAGCGTGCAGCGTGTGTGCGTGTGTGTGTGTGTGTGTGTGTGTGGGTGTGTGTTTGTGTGAGCAGCTTTTATTAAAGCTCCCCGCTGTCATAACTGAGATGTTCTCCTCCTCCTGCAGACATGTGGCTTCCCTCAGACAGAAGGTATTCCTTGAATCTTTTTTTGATGAACTGCAGCAAAACACACTCCGGTATAAATATCCAGCAACGGCTCAGGTTTGTTTTCCCAAGTTTGCTCTTTGTGGAGGCGACTTTGTGCTTTTCTCCATTTTAAACTCAGAATAAATCCAGACAAAGCCGGTGCAAAGTTCCTCTTGAACGTGAAGACTCAATATTGAACCAGGGGAATTCTTACTCCAAAAGGGAGGAAAAAAATTCTAAATGTTTTAAAAGCAGTATTTTTCGGTGTCAAAACAAAAGAATCCTGAAAACATCGGAATTCTGAGTAATATTTTAATTCCTTAAAGTCATTTTAAAACAGACCAACGGTGGAAATGTTCAGATGAAGCTTCTGCTGGTAATAAATTTGCATCAGAAATGATGCTGAAGCTGCCGCTGCGCCTGGCTTTGATCAGCCACCTCCGCGCCCCTCCGAGCGGCGCCGTCGGATCAGAATCCGTCTCAACTGTTTTCTGCCTCCAAATATAAAATATGAGCACAGAAGTTCCTCACAGGCGGGCTGGTGTCTGCGGCTGTGCAGTGTTTGACACGGGCCCTCGGGGTGAAGGAGGGGCCGGGGGGGGGGGGGCCTCCACTTCTCTGCAGCTCCATAAAGGAACGTTCAGGACGGCCGTTTATTAAGAATTACTGGGACATTTGGACCAGCGACGTTAAAAGCTTGTCAAGGGCGCAAACCTCCTGCGTTTGAGCGCTTAATCGCTCCCATAAGAGCACCGTGTCTTTATTAGATTGTAGCAGAGTGTGTAACCACCGCCCCCCAGAAAGAATCAATGCTTGTATGAATCTCAGGCCCGGCTGCAGAAACAAATCAGGGTGGGGTGGGGGGGGGGATTGGATTTTTTTCGGGGGGGGGCACTTTTTTACCTTACATTTATCTGCTTCTGTGGCCACTCCTGCAGTATTGTGATCAGTGTTGCCACGGTTGCATTGAAAAAGTAACCAGAATACTGATTACGCCTCTAAAGAGTAGTTTAATTACTTTACTGCTTACTTGATCTTAAAAGTAACTAAGTTAGAGTAAAAGTCACTATTAATTACATTCAGCTGTCAACATCAAAATGACAACCAGTCTTGCCAATAGTCTTTCCCTGGAAGTGCATTGGAAGTAATGTCAACAATGTATCTCTTCAACTTAAAAAATATTTCCTGAAAAAATGTATTTAAAAAAAATCAAGTAATGACAGTGACTTGACTTCACGTATTCACATCACATGAACACTGTTGTTAAATAAAAAAAATCTAATAATGACTGTCTTTCACTTATATATAACTGTTTTATAAAAACAGAACAAAGACACTCTTTTTTTAACTGAGACACTCCACTGTTAACACTGGCAAAGCGCTGTTTTAATTTACTATTAGTTTCATGAACTTTAAACAGTCAAGTAACCCTAACCCCCTAACCCTAACCCTAACCTAACCCTAAAGCCTAACCTTAACCCTGACCCAAAGCCTAATCCTACCCTAACCCAAACCAACTCTAACCCTAAACCCTAACTCTAAGGGTTAGTGTTAGTGTGTGTGTGTGTGTGTGTGTGTTTGTGTGTGTGT
>BJFM01000853.1:96581-139777 GCA_016586285.1 Arothron firmamentum
AAAAAAAAAAAAAAAAAAAAAAAAAAAAAGAGAACGGGATTAGTTGGAACAATATTCAGTTAGTGTTTCACTGTATTAGGTCAAGTAACAACTTAAAAATATCAGGAAGTTGTTACAGTTTCATTGTTTTCCTGTTAGTCAGACACATTTCTGTGCATAAAGACAAATATTTTGTGTATTGACCATCATGATGGAGCGTGATTTTGCTTTCTGTCAGCATCTGTGCATGAACTGACCCAGCTGAGCTGATGGGGGCACGTTGAATCAGCTGACCGTCACACTCGCAGCTCCAGCGCTGTCCTCTCGGACTCATCGTCCCACGTGTTTTACGTCTCATCCAGCGGCAGGACCTCGCTCAGGCCTTGCTCCACATCACAGGGTTGATGCGTTCAGGGAGACAACGGAAATGCGATGAAGATCTCGGAAAATGCCATGAAAGTTGTGTTGTTGTTTTTTTTTGTGTCGGTTCTCCTTCATTGCTCTCCGTCCAGAACAACGGGGCTGCTTTTCCCAAACGTCTCGCTTCCGTTCCGGCTTCCGGAGCAGGGGCTGCCTCACTTCGGTGTCGATGGGCGCTCTCTGGGGTGGCTGTGATGATGCAGGTGGACCAGTTCGAGTTTGGGGAATGACGACGGAATTTAGGATGTTGCGATCTCTCCCCCTAGGTGGCGCCATGCCTTTTGCTGTGTTTCCAGAGGAGGCAGATACTCTGGAACAAAGAGGGTTCAGCAAACGGGTCAGAATCACACAATTAATCCAACACAAGGCCTCTTCTGACACCAGTAACCTCTCTTTAATCAATGTGTGTTGTGAAAGCTATCAAAACATAAATTGTGTTACATTTATTTATGAATTCAATCTATTATATAATCACTTCAGACATTCTGAAGGAATAAATCACTTGCAGGGTGTCTCTTATGACAATCATCCAAATCTGCTTTTGTTATAAATGAGTGATTCATTTTCTTTAATAAAAACCTGTCTGGAGGATCTCCTGTCAACTCGTGATCCATACATTCCTAACAGTAAATCACGAGTGCTCTGCATTCATCTGATAAGTGTTTATCTCCCAGAAGCAACTTTAAAGTCCAGGTCTCCAGGTCCAGCTTCTGTGCTGCTTCATCACTGCCGGCTTTTGGTTTATCCCCAGCTAGTTTTTTTTTTATTTTTTTTGCAGCATGGCAAATGCCACTGAACTAAAGCGACTTCTAAACTGCTCCCACATCACTGAACATTTTAAACATGAGCAGAGAAGAGCCTGAGGCTAAAGGAATGGCTGCCAAATACACACCAACAAAGCTATGAATTAATACTGATAGTGAAGATAATCACTCAGATCCACATTAAAATGCACAGAAATCTAAAGATGTTGTTTTTTTGTTCACCCATATCATCTACTCAAAAGCTTTATAGCTGGAATATATTCTGAAATTTCTGAATGATTCATCCAGCAGGATGAGCATATCATGCTTTAAGTGAGATATAATCTAGGCTTTGTGTGCTTAATAAATCACTATTAACAAAAAAAAAAGCCTGCCGTTTACCATTGTTGCTGCAGTTTTTGTTGTCCTTGTCAGAAGCCTCCTCCTCAACCTGGAAGCCAAAAGAAATCGTCACAGAAAATTGAAAAATATATCTTTTCAAACAAAAGCCTGAAGAAAAAGCCAGAACTCTCAGTGACAGGCCTGGACTTCAGACTTGGCACAGACTCCTGGGCTTCCTAGAACTGAAAAGGAAAGGAGGGGTTCTTACCTGTTTCCTCCACTTCAGCTCACAAAAGACCCGTTCGAAGCACTCGTGCATGTAGTTAAACTGCGATGAACACAGAGAAAGTCGCTGTTATTCCACGGCAGCGTCAACCAGGACACCGGTTTACCGATCTGTCCTGCAAGTACGCGCTTTCGCAGCGTCGGTCGTGTCTCTCGTCGTTCCTGTCTGGCCTAAAACAACAGCAGCAGCTAATAAACCAACAGCAAACGCTTCAGGGCTCACGTGTGGGGTGAAAATCTTGACCCAGCGAGGTTTCTTCTCTCCTCTGACGTATTCGAAGCAGAGCGCCATTCCTTCCTCGTCCGTGTCCCAGCGCTTCATCTCCCCCCAGTCGAAGGCAATAACCTGGTTCTGAACGGGACACAAAGGATCTTCATGAACAGAGATATAAATAGTGATAATAGTGGCAATAAAAACAGCAAAATGATACCACGAAATTAAATCAAGAAAGCACAAACTATCATTTTTTCGGAGCTGCAATGGATTGTTGATTTTTCCTTCAGTCACTGATATAAATATGACTGCATCCTTCTGCTTTTTAATTATTTATTTTTGGGATAAATCAAGTTTCACAGTCACGGGTGCTCAGGCAGACGGCTGCTTTTGTTTCTGAGGCAAAACTCTTGTTTTTTTTTCCGAATCTGCAGCATGTGGACGGGTGGAAACAGGTCTGGGTGGGCCCTAACGAGCTCCGTCATCAATGGACCTGCACCTGCTCACTTGAGAAGGGAAGCGCTGTTTCTCATTTGCAGCAATAACTCTGTTTCTCTTGTTTTGGGGCTCGTGGGCTCTCACCTCCAGGGTGCCTTCCTCTGTGCAGGCGTGCAGCTTGAAGTGGTGGATGCTGATGGCCGTTACGACGTGACCTTTCCTCCTGGAGTCGCAGGAGCAGTGGGGGAAGATCACCTCGTTGTAGCCTTCGCATGTCCGCAGCAGGCTCAGGTACTGGGGAAGGCCAGACACAAAAAATATATAAAATAACGCCAACTCCCGCCTGCTTCACTGCATCGCTGACGGTGTTTAGAGGAAATCAGCAGATTCTGTGAGACGTCTTCACACCGTTTATGTTTATGGTTGGTGAAGTATGTCTTCATGAATATCTATACTTTCTAAACCACATTCTGGCTTTTTTTTTTCTTCACTTCTACTCAGGGAAAGGGTGGCGACAGCTCCGGTCGGTAGCAAAACAGTGCGCGCGTTGCATTCACTTCCCCGAACAAAGAGCGGTCTGTGGGACTGACCGTGGCCATCTTGCGCTGCTCTGCCAACTTCTGCAGCTGGTAGGATTTGTCCTCTGTTTTTATGAATCCCTTCTTCACGTCTTCCAGCGCCTGGGCAAACACAGAGGCCGGGCGGTGGGAGGATTAGCGCGGCGTGAAAGAAGTCGGACATCCCGATGTCCTTCCCGGGCATTTACGGGAGCTCCCGGTTCCCGGTTCTTCTTACCTGGTGAAAGCAGTAGTGCAGCGCCAGAGGGTTGTCTCTTAGCAACTCCTCCTCCTGCAAGCTGAACAACCACTTGCGAAGTGCCAGGCACGTTCCTGGCACGGCGGATGTGTAATTCTGCACGTAGAGCTTGTGGGGAAATTCGTTAGGCGCCAGCTTACGCACTACAAAAAAAAAAAAGCAGAACAAAAAAAGCAGCAGAGGGATGAGTCAGGGGGATTGAAAGGTCTTTCAGTCCATATTAAAAAAACAAAAAAAACCCGTTGGACGAGATTAGCCGTCCAACATGCTGAACTTCCTCCAGGAGGACGGTAGTTAATCTTATTTACAAAATCAGTGTGACATCCGCTCGCATTTGTGGTAAAATACTCAGAAACAGTGAGTGTACCCACAGATCTTACCAAATGAATGGTTGATGACTTCGAATAGGGCAAAGTAGCTCGCCATAATGCTGTCCATGCCGACCTTCATCACCAAGGCCTGCAGGAGCAATGAGACATGGTCGCTCATGCGCGGAAAGCAGAATTCTGACGAGTGGGTGGATCATTTAGTGTGACACACCCACGCGTAGACGCAGCAGTGGTTAGAAAAGCTAACGCTAACAACGCTAGGTGTGTGTGAGGGCAGCGGGCAGGTGCTGGTACCTGGTACACCTGGTCTGTGGTGCTGTTCTTGCGGACTCTGACAGAGATGGTGGTCTTGTCCGGCAGGGCTATCCGCAGCTCGATATCCGTCACTCCGTTGTAGTTCTAGAAGGCGAAACCACGCAGGAGTCAGATCGGCTAGAAAGGCCAGGAGCGCAGATGCAGCACGTCCCTGCTGGCGTCTCCGCCGCAAACGCAACAGAACTGATCTCCAGCCTCCCGGTCGGGCCGATTCCTCTTTATTGAGTTTGCAGCTGCTGGTCTTTCTCACAACAGCAGGAAGAAAACGAGATTAGCTGACGTTTTCTTTTTTTTGAGTGTTGTTAACAGACTCGACCCTTACACTGAAAGCATCGGCTGCTCAATAACTGATAGGCAGGACGTCCCTGAGCGATTGCGTTTGTCCTAATCTGTCTCAAGTAGCCGAGGAGGAATTGATTTGAGTCTGTTTGGCTTCAAACTCAAGCGTGTTTACTTGCTAAATGTGCTAACTGTAGCAACAAGAAACAATCAGAAGGAACTCATTTGAGTAATTCTCCTCAAAGTCCTGTTCTGATTTTTAAACAGGTAATCTTTACAGTGATGTCGTTCCTGCTCGGGGCGGACACGCGCTGTCCCAACAGCCGGGAGTTTACCGCTGTTAAAACCGGTTTTAACCGGGTTTTTAATGCAGCGACTAAGAGAGGCAATATTTCACTCTTCAAATATGAAAAAGCCGGGAGGCGAAATGCCTGCAAAGGGGTGAAGCAGCTCTGCCCCTCCAGCCTTCAGGAGCGAGCGTGAAGGGAAAAGATGACGTCAGCGTTTCGGTGGGCCTTTGCTGTGGTTTTCAATCGGACCGGATACCAACCTCATCTGATTCAGAGAGAAATTCCTGCACGATGTCGCTCTCCCCGATCACCCGCACAGAGCACACTGGGACAGGGAAGACGAGAGAGAAGGGTGACTTTTAACAGAAATCAACCACTGAACTTTCAGTTCTAAAAAGATTTTTAGTGCCTGATAGTGCTTAGTAAGCCAAGATCAGCTTTTTGAAATAATTTCGTAACTCCTCAGGCTTTCCTTTGCCCGTTTTCTAAAAATAACATGGTTGTTTGCGTGGAGTGACCTTTTCGCATCCTCCTACCTCGCTCCAGATACTCCTCCAGGCCCCGGCGGCGAGCGTCTAGCTGCTGCTCGGACAGGGAGAAGGGCCATTTACCAGGAAACTTGGGGAAGTTGAAGTTGGAAAACTCCCTCTTCAGGTTTTGGTGCAGGATGGCGAACTCCCGGTAGCGCTTTGAGCACAGCTGTCTGCCTGACATGTAGACGTTGTACACCTGCACGTGCACAGGAGGGAGCGTTTATAGAAGCAAAAAAAAAAACCAGGCCTTCTCCATCAGAAATGACGCAATTGAGCTAAAAGCACTCACCACAAACCTCTCCGAGTGCTGCTCCACGTGTTTGTAGGTAGGAATGGAAATGGGCACCGCCTGCTTGTCACTGTAGTCGTAGTTGGTCTGGATGTCGTCCCCTCCCTCCAGGCCGTCGGCCTCCTGAGCTGGAACAGATAGCACGGCCAGAACCAGCTCCTTCTCCCCCGCACGGATCAGGTCCACCACCTGCTTGTGGGTGGCGCCTTCCACGCTCACGCCATTGCTGGAAGGAGAGCGCACACTTGTTACTGACCAGGGAGGAGATACTTACAAGTTGGAAGAACAATCATTTAAAAGAATAAACGCATTTTATACTGATTGAAGTATCGATTTGAGTAATTCTGATCTTGCGACCTGCAATTTTTTTTTAGACAATAAGCTAAATAATGCAGATGCTGGCACGAGGCTGCTCTTTAACGGCACTGACGCTGTCAGACACCTCTCTGCTGGGCTTGGCTGAGGCCAGATGGCCCCAGCATCAGGTGTCCCTGTTAATCTGCTATGAGCAACAGCAGGATGACAGAAGGCTGAACCAGCACGGGTAAAAGCTTAGTCCTCGTCTCCATTACTACTGGTGGACAGTATCGGATTTCGAATATAAAAAAGAATAATATGGGGGGGGGGGAATGCCGACAAGCCCATGTCCCATCACGTTGGGATGACACAATGTGGATGTAAACAATCACACAATCAGTCATAATCCCAGATTAAACATACAGAAGTACATGAAGTAAGGGACTGAGCACATGATTGGACAAATGTGTTATCAGGCACCCTGAGATCATGTCTTAAAAACGCCTCCACAGCATAACTGTGTTGTCTTTTAAAGCTGGAATTGCTCTCTTCTATAATCTAGGAGCAAAGTGCTGACAGAAGTCATTCTTTCTTGACAGCAATGGTCGACTTTGTGCACCAGTCCAGCTGGTTGATAAGTCACATGACATGCCTGTTGTCATGTGATCAAGGAAAAAAAATCAACATAAACTAGAGATATGGCAGGTTTAGTGAAGACTGTTTACAGTGTCAGGAAGCAGAAGTCAGAGAACGTTCCCAGTTTTCTGTTTCTCTTCTCGTTTATTCCAACTTTATTGCGTTGACGTGTTCACTAATTCATTGTGTTTGCCTGAATTTTGTTTATGATTAAAAGTAACACGAACTGACCCTTTTCAAAATCTCCCAAATGGAAAGCACCTGAATTGAAGACGAGAAACCCCCATAACCACAACATCTATTGAATTCTATAAACTAAACTGTCATCATACATGGTCAAAAGTGACATTTATACTAGTGCTATCCTATCCATAGGAATACAATAACTTGATACAAATGAAAATTGTCCTTTCACGACACAGGAGTCGTTACTGCGCAAAGCAGTAGCTAAATGCCGCGTTAGCTACCTGGTTCGCATGCTAGCTAAAGCTAATCAACATGCACAGCCTGTTGTCAACTTATGTAAGATGCTAGCATTTCAGTCCGGCCATGCTAACTCTCTAGCGTTAGCTTATAAGGAGCTAGAAACCACTTGTATATAAACAATGTTCATAAGCATGACACGCAACGATATTAGTTTGATGTTAAGATCATCATTTTGCTATCAGATCAGCGTTGCTGCGTAATAGCGTCACCTTGAAGATACTCCATATCAATCTGAAATACAATAAAGTCGCCTAAAGTAATTAGCTGAATTAAAAAAGGCAAAGCGCGTCTACTCACACTTCCAGGATCCGGTCACCCTTCGCTATTCCGGCTCGGTCTGCAGCACCTCCGGGCAACACGGCACTGACATGCTGGAGAGGAGCGTACAACTCCCCGTTGATGCTCCGAAGCTGTCCTCCCTCGCTGACTTGACCGCGGACATTGAAGCCGTATCCGGATTCCGACTTGACGATCCTCACCACCCGCGGCCCCGATACCACGGCCGCGTTCGGGCACCCTGTTCCCGCAGAGGAGCCGATAACTAAACTGCTGCGGGATGCCGAAGTCGACCGACTCCCATCGCCTTCTACATCCGCCATCTTATCCACAGGCCCTGGTACCTTCCAGTCTGTCTTCGAGCAAATTCAAAACAACACTCGGTCTCTGTCCTCAGCTCCACAGACCGACTCTGTTGCTGATAACCCGCCCCCAGATAGCGTCACCAAACACGGCTGCACAACGTGACCTCCCGGAAGATATATCCAGACAGCCTGGCCCCTGGTGCAGGAGCCTGTCAGCCAGCTTTCTTTATTCTCTTTATTAACAGACATATATTGATTGTGTATGTGTGGTTTAATGCTTTTCTTTGTAAATCTGTTTTTTCTTTTACTTTTCTGACTCAAACAGGTGATGTTGGAGGTTGATCCTCTCGGATGGATGAGCTCGATTATTACTCTGATTATTGAATCAAGGCCCTTGGAAAGAGAGATGTGAGTTGCCTTCCTGTAGTGGCGGTCCGTTCCTTGTCCGTCCGGTTGGCCTAAACTCTTGCAATTAAGGCTGGGATTAACTCATTGTGCAGCTCAGTGTAGAGGAGCAGAAAGACAAGGTTGCCTGATAATGGAAGGTTGTTTTATGATCAAAGCCCTTTGGCCATGGATCCCTGGAACATCATGGGTCAAAGTCCCTCCGATCCTTTATTGTAATATTTGATGTCTTATCTGACAATAAAGGATCGGAGGGACCTTGACCCTCACAAAGCCCCCCTGAAGGTCTGTCTTTGGAGACATTTGAGCTCCCAGAGAAAGTCCACCAGTTGGTGTTATCCTCTGCATCGCTGATCTTGAGTAGCTGGATTAGCCGGTCTTAACCTGGACAGGGGCCGTTCTGACGCGTCCAGAGTAGATCTCGACCATCTGGCCAGAGGGCTTGGCCAGACAACTGTATGCTGGAGTGGGTCCGCTGGCCTTGAGGGCCTTTACGTCATCAGGTAAAGTCCTTCTGTGCTTGCACCAAGAGAAACGTTCCAGCTGAGATGGAGGTGGCTGCATCGGCAGTCTGGAGGCGGCCGTCGCTGGATGGGTGGGCTTCCTGAGTTCAACGAGGTCTGGCTCAGCTGCTGCTGCGGGCAGAGTCGGCTGCTGGTCAGGAGGCTGATGGGAGAAATCCGGACCATTTGCCCATCGGTGAGCAAATCTGAAAGCCTCAAATGGGTAGCGTCTGCTAATATGCACTAACTAGTAATCATAATATACTTCAGTGGTTTCTAAATTATGGTGTCTACAACATATTGATTAATGTTTAAAATAAATGAAGGACCAGCAACACTAAGGTAGCAGGATTTGCATGTTGACTTGATTAGATGAACAATGATAATACCAAAGATAATTGAAAGCATAGAGTAAGTATATGTGTGTGTGTGTGTGTGTGTGTGTGTGTGTGTGTGTGTGTGTGTGTGTGTGTGTGTGTGTGTGTGTGTGTGTGTGTGTGTGTGTATTTAGTATGTAGTCTATGTTAATTTTAATAGATATATATAGCCTGAAACACTGTTGTCATCATTTTCTGCTCCAGTTCTGATGACATGGTTTGTCCAGCTGATGGGGTATTTAATCTGTTTCGGTATTTTTTTTTACAAGTTTATTGTCGTTGCTGTGTATGAGACGCCAAAGGTTTCTAAAATGTTTTTTTCTTTGTATAATCTTATGTATTCTTTTTAACTTAGGTATGATTGTGATATTACTGTCTGGAGCTCGGCTACTTTTCTGCGCGTAGCTACCATGACATATTTTGGTGGACTTTGTCGCCATCTTGGGGCTGAATAGAGAAGTGGCATTTACTCATGTGACCGCAAGATGGCGACACAGCACCGCTGACTGAGACTAGGGTTGAAATGGATTCGCTTTGAAAGACGTCGTTATGCTGTTCGCATACATCCATATCGGGGGACAAATTGGCATATTTGAGTTCAAGTTTGAAAGAACGCTTTTTTAAAAACATGGATTTATAATTAAATTCAGCAGTGAATGCCAAAGTGTCTGTTGTGTCTCGTTATTGTGTGTCAGTGTTATATTCTGTCATTGTTTTATGCCATCATGAGAAAGGAAACTAAAGCTACGATTTTTACTTAATTTGATATGATTTAATGTAAGTGATTATCTATCGGCTACAACAAGTGGGCAACATTTGCAGAGTGTTGGTTCGATACAACAGACAAAAGTAAATCAAAACTCAAGTTATATATTTTAAGCTTTTTTTTTCAAGTGTTAAAAAAATAAAACAGGAAATGCACAAGACAAGATACGACCCCACTTAAGACCCATTTGTTGTGATTCTTTGAAGTATTTAATATTTGGACTATTTATGTAGTCATTGATTGTCACGTACTACATTTAAAAATCAGGTATTTTAAAAAGAGTGTACATTACAGCATGTTTGCTCCTTTACATAGCAAATACGCATTCAGATCAGCTGCACCAAAGATGATGGGGCCCTTCTCTCTTTCTGTGCTGGTATTTGGGATTTACTTTTTGCCTTTGAAGTATTCGTGGCACATCCCAGTCAGGCAGAAGATCATCCTGCCGTACTCGTAGAAGTCCACACTGTTGTCCTTGTTAGTGTCCAGGTCCTTGAAGATGAGGTCCACGGCCCCCTTGTTGTTCTCCTCCTGCACACGACAGAGATGTTTGCAACTTTCACGCACGAACGTGTCGTTTATGCGGGCTCAGCTCTGCGGACGAACGGTTTCACTCACGCTCAGCAGCTCTCCAAGTTCATTCTGGAGCAGCTCCTTCAGCTCTGCCTTGCTCAGCGTGTGGGGGTCTCCTTCTCTGCCAGCATATTTACTGAAGGATTTGACGAGGAGGGTCATGGCTGTACAGACATCAGACATCCTGGAAGCTGCTTTCAAACGACACAAATATCAAATCAGGCGTTAATCCCAATAATGTGCTTTTATTTCCATTTCCATTTTCAGCTGTATTATTTGTTGAGTGAAAAGCAAAATCATTTTTAACGGTGAAACAGTGTTGTGAAAACAGCATTCACCAGTAAGGCAGTGGGATACGTCACTGGTTTTCCAGTGTTTGTCACTAGTTTCCTCCATGTAGCTGGGAGATAAAAACACACAGTGGGTTTCCACCAGGGCCCAGCCACTCTGATTTCCATTCTGTCACTGGTCTCTAACGCAGCGTCTCTGCAGGGTAACATATTGTCATGGTGACAGCTTCTTCCTCCCTATTCCTTCCAAGTATGGAAGCAGGTTTAGACTTGATTGTTCTTGCTCCTGACTTGTCAGACGCCTGTTTTCTTTACGTGTTTAAAGTCTGTTTCTTTGCACTGACTGCACGAGCCCATAGAGACGGTTGCTTTCTGACTCACTGGGTTCTCCTTCCTCTCTAAGGGACAGTGAGGAAGCTCTCGCCAAGAGTTTCCAAATAGAAACAAGAGTTACAAAACAAGCATGAATCTTATCTAATCTATATAAATAGCCCGGGTGAAGTTTGCCAATTAAAACTTTCTGTTGCCTACTTTCGTCCAAAAAAAATTCAGTAAAATAACTTTATCGATGCGGCAGCAGATGTAATGTTTTATCTAAATAATAATAATAATAAAAATCATCCCTATATAACGGTTCACATTTTAGATGCTCTATACCCACCAGAGGTGATGAAAGCAGGTCAGAGGAAGAGACTCGGTCCTGGAGGAGCTGTAGTGATGGAGAAATGAAAGCAGAGGATGCTTCATATAAAGCACCACACCCATGATCCCTCCCTCCACAACGCTCCTCTCAGCTGCAACGCCTTTCAGACATACAAAATCATTTGCCAAGAACACAGTTTTTATAATAGTGCACATCCCAGAAGAGTCTTAAATATAATACTTGACATGAGTGCTTCTGTCTGACGTTAGAGCTCTTCTAAAGTGTCTAATGGGGGTCATTTTTTACATGCATGTGTCAACATATTTAACATATAGTATTCACTATAGCTAGATTGTTGTTTTTTCTGACACATTTACTGGCACTAACCCCCTCCTGGTGATTTGTGTATATAATTAACCCTTTCTATATTATTTTGTAGTTGGTTGGGATGAGTGCTGACTAATATGGCTCCTGACTTCTATGTAATTTTGTGATGGATGAAGTGACTCAGAGCAACCTCCTTAAGGTTTGTGACTCACGCTCCTCACTCTGTATTTTAGACTGGAAGTGGAAGGTAATGTTATTAAAACTGTGTAATTATAATTCTTAATAGTAATACTAACAAAAAACCTTCCTCCACATCTGTTCCTCAGGTTTTTTTTTTTTTTATCAGATGCTGGATCAGCTTTTTTCTGATAAAAAAAAAGCTGAAAACTGCAACTGCAATCAAGGATATCAAGTAATGTTGTCATATTGATCTTCTTTTTAATGAATCTTTGTAGTAACAGGAAAAACTATGAAAATTCATGGATTTATTGGCATTTTGTGTGTCATGTTAAAAGATTCTCACACAGCTCAAGGCTGCTTTATTATCTGCTGTTGCAGAACAGTTTGTCTGAAATTAACTTTCTTCATGACGTGCAAGCTGATGTTTTCCTGCATGAGAATTTTACTGGCATTCACTGTTGTGTACATTTTGCATATTTATATTTTCCTCCCTATTTCTCCCTTCATCTTAATACATTTATCACATACGATCAACAGCTTTAATTCCAGAAATAAAACGTTTCTTAACATTAATATGTAGTATGTTTTCTTTGTAAAAGATTGCAGAATAAAGGTTAAAATTAAGACTTAAGGTGAAAAAAAGTGCTTCCTTTTATTATAAATTTAAGGTCTGAAATCTAAAGTGAGAGCAGCGTCTATGCCACCGAAACCTCAACTCTGACCACCTTGATGAAGCCTTTAAGCACCACCCACCAGCACCTGGAAAATCTCTGGGCCACATTCCAGAGCGGTGGGAAGGGTGGTCCTAAGACGGAATTCTCTATAGAAAGACGCCGTTTTTTTCTCTGTGTTTCCAAGAAAGGCGTGGCGCATGTAGAACTTTGCTCATTTTAGTCACACAAGGCCACTTTTCCACCATCTTCCATTGAAAACATCTCATATATTTATAACAGTATGAATGATTTTCCTAGTAGTAAATAAAGTCCAACATTAGAATTTCCTTGACTTGTGCACATGAACTATTCAAAAGTCTGGTACAACAAGAGCAGCTATAGGAATCACTCTTGCATTTTATGGGCGCGGCACTTTTTTTTTTTTTTAACTGTATTTGTACTGAGTGCACATATGGATGGTAACCTAGCAACCTGAGTTCCCGTTACCCACACAGAGAGCCCTATCCTGGGAGGTGTGTTCAATCCTGAGTCATAATCCCTGAGTTTAGTCTCCCAGGCAAACATACTTCATCTGAAGAGCGCTGCCTAATTCCCTGTGGCTACCAGTGTCTTATGCAACGACATAATTACCAAACATGCTATCTTCACCATAAATTATACAGTGGGGTTTTTTTTGTGGCCCCTTTCGCTTTCACCAAACCTATGAAAATCCTTCCTGGTGGAGACATTTTTAGCAAATACTTGCAGGGGAAAACCATGAGGAGGAGGAGGAGGTCATTGCGTTCAGTTGCTCTCCAACTTTTAGCTGACGATGATACAATGAAAAGGATTTTGTGGAAACTCTGCTGTGTCCTGTGACTCACACGCTCCACATACTGTCTCCTCCTCATCCTACTGTAATTCAACGCTGCTAACTTTAATGTAAAAAGTGCCCCCAGAGAGGAAGAAGACAAAAAACATCAACAAAAAAAAGTGTATTTGACTGAAAATAAAAAAGCTGAACGGGCTATTACGAGTGTGTCATGGTTTGCTGTTTACATGGACTTGGCTGAGGGTGTGCTCGGATACGAAACATTCCTCACTGCAGCGATAACAAGGAATTTATCAGGGAAGGGAGAGGCTCATCTGCTCTTTGACACTCAGGGGCGTAAAAAGTACAGGTAGGGATTAAGTAATCACACAGACCTACTACAATTGTGTCAGAAAACTGCGATTAAGAGTAATGTTTCACTTCTACAAACAAAAACAAGGCAAAGATTTATTGAGGTGAGAGAAACTTTAGTGTAAATTGCAAATTTAGACAGAGATGAAATGATAAAAACTTCAACATTCTCCAGTCTGTTCAACAAACAAACAAACCTCTCTTTACATTTTTCCAGTCTTCCTCATGTGCATCTGATAGCACTGCTCGCAAGCAATGGATAGTCCGACAACCAGGGAAACAAACTCTTCAAAATCCACCTGGCCGTCGCCGTTGGTGTCCAGGTCCTTCATGATTTTATCAATAGCAGCGGGGTCCTTCTGAGACTGAGACAACCAAAGGATGCATTAATGACCGTGTTACGCGTCACCTGACTGCGCTCGGCAGGATCTTATACCCTTAGGAAGTTGGTCAGCTCGTTCTCCATCAGCTCCCGGAGCTCTCGCCGGCTGAGGGTGCCGCTCCGACCCTCTTTGGAGGCGTAACGGTGGAACACTTTGATAAGCGACTCCATTGCTTGCTCCAGCTCCGAAGGCATGTTTGCTGTGTCTTCTGGCTGCAAAACACATTTAACAGATGAAATTGTGATTTAATGGTGGTGAACATTTATAGCATTCTTGGGGGTTGGGGTGGGGCAGGACTTCAAGGAAATGTCAATAAATCCTCAGCACATTCTTTTAATGTAAATGAAAAACTGTTGTGGGAGTCATTATTTGACTGATGACCTTATCAGGGAACCCTCTCAGTGCAAATAGATTTGATTTTTAGCTAAGAAATGAGGAATTCAATCCTCCCCCTTTGAATCTTTAGATTAGTGTGTCATGTCTAATCTACAAATCTCTTCGAGGTTTTAAGTGAATCAAAAGAGATATGGGAAAACCCAGGGATGACATCAGGACTGTAGATGTCTCTCTTTTTTTTTTTTAGTTGAAATGTGATGAAATAATGGGAATATGTGGGAGGCAATAAAACAACATCAGCTGAATGAACAGAAGAATATGTGTCATGACCTAAAATGGTGGGATTTCAAGAAGTAAGACAATATAGAGCAAGGAAACTCCTGAATACGTGCACACTGCAGCCCCACCCTCTATACTGAACTTGACTTTAACACAAAATGCCTTCAGCCACTAAACCTCCAAAGACGCAATCATGGAAAAGTGATAAAATAACTTGGCGTCCGAGTAACAAACAGTAGGCAAATATGCCCTGGCCCAACAGTTTAAATCCTGCTTTGTTAACAGTCAGGAAAAAAAGTTTTAAAAAAAGTTATTTTAGAAGAATGGTTTCCTGTCCAGTCGTACATAGTACACTCTACTATATTATATCCAGGAAGCATTTGTAAATGTTATTTTTGAAAATGCTCCGGCAGCCAAAGAACTTTTCTTCCACAGCACCATCTATTTGCACACACTTGGCAGAAATGTAAGGAAATATCTGAACGTGGGCCTTTTACATTCAGGCCAAACAATCGCGCTTTCTAGGTTTTAAAAGTCCTGACACCGTCAGCGGGACCGTTAGTTCTTACCGTGCAGGGCCGGGACGTGGATCGGCGGAGGAGTGGGAACGTTCAGAGATCGCTCACAAACCTCCACGGAGCTTTTATTGTGCGGCACCGCCCAGTCGGCTGGGTGTGTCCTGACCGGGGTCATGACTGGAGTCAACCTGCGAAGTGAACAGTGTGGAGCCCAACTACGACACCTGCTGGAGGGTGGACACACTACAGCCACCACAGGTCTGACTAACTACCCTTCGTAATATTTACCATAATTTAATAATACAACTTATGATAAACGTTAAAGAACAAATAACTCATTCAGGCTATATGAATGAATTAAAATGAATCATATGAACACATAATGCATAAACAGTCCTATCGTTTTTTTTCCTTCCCTTCTATTTTTGTATTTATGTAATTTTTTAATAGATATTTTATAGGTATTTTCTAAGAGAAATGCTGGGTTGAATCAAATACCATCTATGTCACCATACATGGCAAATGAAGATGATTTTGCTACTAAATGTAGGCCTATTTGTATATGATGTTACATTACAAAATTTGTGCTATATTTACTCGTCTATTGACGGAAAAGTATTGAAAAATGAATGAGCTATTGCAAAATTTTAAAGAATTGATCTAACAGTGTATCCAGAGAGTAGTCACAGCACTTCCCTTTTTCCAACAGAAATCACATGCATAAGTATTCACAGCCTTTGCTCAGTACTTTGTTAAAGCACCTCTGGCAGCAATTACTCAGCTCTTTTTGAATACGATGCCACAAGCTTTTACACATTCTAAATTAAAACATTAAATATACTCAATTCTACAAGACATATTTATCTGTTTTTCATTTTATTCTTAATTAAGACTAATTTAAAAGCACTTAAAGCAGTCCAGCGGTTACTGTGATGTCACCACGCCCTCTTGTGGTGAGAATGCACGATTACAACGTCAAGCTGCTTCAGCCGGACACACTGACCTTCGTCCACTCCCAGTGGTGGAGCCAGACGGAGACCATTGCTCACACTGGGAAACTGGTATCTTGTTTTTCCAATGTGGTCACTCGCTGTGGATCTAGCAGTGCTTCTTGATCACTCACTTATTTACTTATACAGACTGCCATGTTGTGACTTTTGGTTGAGGCTTTTTAATAGAATCCTAAAAAAAAAAAAAAAATTATAATTTGAAAGAGTTGTGAAATAAGTGTGTAGAGCCGTTTCTACATTTCATCAGTTGGAAAAGGCTGATTTGCTTACTGTTGCTGTACACTATGGTATTTTTGTTCCCAGCTCACTTGGTGAATCAATCATACAGACCATCAGACCATTGATGCCGCCACACGTTTAAGACAGAAGACATCTGAAACCCCACCAAAGGTTCACTTTCCTGAAAAGACATCCTGGATCTGTAAATAAAGGTAAAATACAAAGCCAATGTGGTCTTTACTTTAAGCCCAGACTTTAGTTTATAGAGGTACAATTTCAAAAATCGTGTAAAAATCTCACTTGAACGGATGATAGAGGGAGCAGCAGAGTCATCTCCATGGCAGAAGAACCCCCTCCCCACTGTAGCAACAACCTCTCCACCTTAACAACTCCTCATGTCCTTGAAGAACTCCCATCCCCCTCTTGTCTCCACCAGAGTCAGAGGCATTAGGCTCCAGGTCAGTTTGGCTCAGCACCTTCTGTGTTCCATAACTTTGCTGCGATGCAGAGCTGAAACGTGAGAAGCACAAAGTTTAATGGACAGTTGGAGAAGCCCTGACCGCAAAACATCTCTGACTGAAAGAGGCTCCCTCACTGGGTATGCTAGGTGTTAAAACAACAACAACAACAACAACATAAAAAAAAAAAACTCCCAGTGTGTTCTGATGTGATGGTCAACTCTCAAGCTTAAACCAGATAGCTCTGACGTGAGCCTTAAGAGTCAAAACAGGAGGAACCAAAGGGAGGTGGTGAGGATGAAAATGGAAAAACGTTTGGAGATAGGTGATACCCTACATGGACACCTGTTAATTATTAAACTAAGTGTTTGATTGTGAAGTCAAGCACACAGCAGTCTCCATCTGCAAGCATTTGTAAGAAGAATAGTGGAAGATGTTGGGAGCCCAGTTATGTCCTTGTAAGTGGTTCATGTTAAACCCACCTTTGGGTAAATAAGTATGAATTCATTTGCTTCTTGAAGGTATTGATTAAAAATGTGAGATCAGTGTTAATACAATGTTACATTATCTGGGTTTTATTGCTGCCTGGTACATGTCTTATCACTTTAGTTCATCTTGATCATATTTTCTCTGACCACTTGGGCTTAGAACAACAACAACAAAAAAGAAATTTCAAAAAGAGAAGCTATAGCACCGTGGCGCACATGACTCAAGTGTGGATGCGTTTAAGGGGGAACGTGTTGACTTGTCTCTATTAGCACTAGCAGACATTTCAGCATGTTACCACTGATAATGCACAGTTAATTTACATCCCTCAAGTTTTCCGGTTGCAGCACCTTGTGTACATTTCCACCGCTGCTGACTGGGAACCAGCGCATCGAGCGTGCGCCACGTCCGCTGCGCGCCACATCCAGCACCCACTGCGGGGCGTGAAGGGTTAGGGGCGGGTTGTCTGGCTTCGAAATACATGCCACAGGCGCCTGTTACTATTCAGCGTGACTAGACACTGCCATCAACAGCTAGTTTGGTAGTCAGCGTTCAATTTTACGTAAAACCTCAAACAAACAAACAAACAAAAAACCTTTTTGCTCCTCCGTCGCTTTTGCGTGCGTAAATATGTCCGGATAGAATCTCTTTTGAGATGTAAAAAAACAAACCCTCAGAATTTGAGATTTTTTTCATAAGTACATTGGAGGCATTTTAATTTTTACTTATTTTTAGCAGCAGTATTTATAATATGTGCCGTTTCGATCACCATGTTGGACATACATCGCATTTGATATCCAGATGAGGCAGAACGTTTTGAAAATGGCAGAGATGGATTGTAAAACAGCCTCATCCACGATGGAAGCCCTGGCTCGGATCAGTGTGAGTATTTCTCTGTTTACGTCGAGGCTGGTTTGATTAGGTTGACATGGCAGCTGTTTTCCCCCCATCATTGCGCTGCAGCCCGTGTTTTTGAAGATGGAGACCACATGACTGCATGTTCCATCTCCATCCGGTGTCGGATCACTGCGACGAGGCTACGCGTCTTATGTGCACGAAGATGCCGGAGCTTTGAGACACAAAATAACGCAGAGGGTTCAGTGTTGATCAAATACTCAATATCAGCGGTAGAGAATGGGCACCGCGGTCCCAATATGTCTCCTCTCATGTATCATCAGACCTGGGGAGGATTAAGTGCCTAAACCTTTGATATATATCAGCGTTTCAAACGTTAGAAGCCAAAAACATTCGGGGTGAAGATTGAAATCGTTTCTTTTTATAGGATGGTGGTCGTCTCTATGGAGACGGGATGCAGGGGCGGGTGATGCTAGGATAGGGCTGAAAGCAAAGGGCAATGTAGTGAGGGAGCGTTGTTGTTTAATTACAAGATTGATATGAGGAATATAAAACAATTGCGAGCTCAGATCTGCACGTTTGATTGGATTAAACCGGCACCATTTTACCGGCGCCGTCCGCGATGGGCTGGATGCTTACGGCGCAGTGCCTGAAACCCCTCCCCCTCTTCCAAGGATGACGCTGTCTTGATGCCTGAAATATACACGTAGTCCATCTACTGCCATGCCGCCTAGATTCCAGGTGAAGGTAAGAATTGACGCAGCCGTCACCGTTCGAGCCGATAGTGGACTCGCTCCAGCATATCTGATGAATAGAAAGCAGTGAAATGGCAAACGAGGACTGAGGTTTTGGAAAAATGATTGCTGGAGGAGAGCAGCAGGCCAGGCTTGACATTGGAGGATGACATAAACAGGAAGTGGAGTAACTGAGGGTTAAATGCTGAATAATTCAGGTATTTCAATCCGCTGTTCACAGCGGTTCAGATATACCACCAGTGAGAAGGAAAAGGTAGAAGCAGAGCTTGATTAGCCATGCTGCAGCGGGTGGGCAGGGGTTCCTGATGGCTGCAGAGTGTTACTGCCCATTCTGTGTTGTGATTTTGCCTGCTGGTTTTAGTGCGTTGCAATCAACTGTCCTGCTGCTGCATCAGAGCAGCTCACCCATGTTCCCCTCTGCAGCATGCGCACGTGTGTGTGTGTGTGTGTGACTTCATCCTGCTCTGGTTAACTCGCAGCACTCATGCGCTGCTACCAGCCAGCCCACACGTTCACCGGTGTGCCAAGGGCTCCGACGACCCTCACAAAACGCCATCCTGACCAGCTTTATGCAGCAGCCATGTGTCAGACTTGTGCCCTTGAGCATGACCATGACAGTTCAGGGGGGAGGCAGCACTTAACCCCCCCTCCTCCTCAGTGCTAACCATCAGACTGTTGTTTAAGCAGGGAGAGGTATTATGCAAATCATGCTGTGTCCCAGTCTCCACCGCACCCCACTGTGAGCACCACTATTAATACCACAAATCCCCCAAACAGAACCCCGCAACTGTATAATAATATGCCGGGCTGGAATGTGGATAAATAATAAATGGGATGTATGATCTGAACAAAGACAGGTAGAAGTTTCCATTATGGAGATAGATTTTGCAAAATGCTAAGTTATTAATAACACAAACCTCAGTGTTTGAAGGGAAAAGTTGGGAACAGTCGCAGCAAAGGCATAATCGCATTAGTGTCTCAGGCAGATAGAGCTTTTAAATGACTTCATAAAAACGTATAATGTTGCCATTTATTCGGAAGTGTAATGAGAGCTAATAGAGAGTAAATTTATGTAATCACAGGTTAAGCAGCATTCTGAACAAGATAGGGTTGCAGAGGGGAAAACCGGATAAATCCAGCTTTCCGGTATTTAAGGTAGAAGCTCATAAATGCATAAATCCTTCAGGTTTGAAGCATGTTGGAACATTATGATAGAACCACCCTGCATTTTCTGCCCCTCAAAGGAAGATGGTTTCAGGACAGCCATTATTCGTCCAGTCTCTGTCATTTGTCATCAAAAGCTAATTAATTTTGGAGTTTGTTGCGATGGAGACGCAGGTTAAGCTTGTTCAGAAATGCCCTGACGGGATGCCATGAAGAAGAGGGTCAGGCCAAGAATAGAACCCTGCAGTAAACAGTGAAGGAGGGAGGCTTGTCAAGAAACGACGTCACCAATCATGAAGAAAACACCATCAGTTAAATGGGAATATATCCATGAAAAACACAGGTCAGCAATAAGGACTGGATAGTTCAGAGTGTGGGAGGTTATTAGCAAGAATCCAGCAGCAGCTGGGTTTAAGATCTAAAACCAGACGAATCTTTGAAGTCTAATAATGACCCAAAGAAAAAACCATGCCCTATAACTATGTTTTCTCTAAATGCTATTCCTTCGGTTGCTAACTTGGAGTGTTGTGATGCCACTTTAAATCCAGGTTCAAGCAGTTTCAGGGTGAAGTTCTGCACATTAAATTGAAACAAAAAACCCCCAAAAAACTCTCACTTCTTTCCTTTTGCCAGTCGAACATGAAGAGCCTGGAGTTTGAGCTGCACTGTCCCGTCTGCAAGGACATCACCAAGCAGCCCATAGTGCTGCCATGCCAGCACAGCGTCTGCCTCATGTGTGCCTCGGAGGTCTTGGTTGCCAGTGGCTATCCGCCTCCAGAGCTTCCTGCGGAGCCGAATTCGCCAGCCTCCACGCCAAACACCCGCTCGCCCCGCCAGGCCCGCAGGCCTACACCCAAAGCTGAGCAGCGGCCTATTGAGCGTGTGCTACGGGCAGGTCTGGCATGCCACTCTATATCTCTCAATGTATTCTAAATGTTTTCCAAATGATCTCCAGGTCAGGCAATGAAATATTTGTGTGATATAATATCTTTTCCTGGCTCATATCTGTTTTTTTCCCCCCTTGATTGGAGGTCCCCATCCACCTTCACCCTCCATGCCCCGGTCTCCAGGACATGGGACGTATCCGGGGCGACGGCGTAAGGAGGGCCCGCCCCTGGTGATGATGTTCCCATGTGTCCCGTGTGGTCGAGATGTGGAGCTGGGAGAGAAGGGCCTCACTGACTGTCTGCGCAATCTCACGTTGGAGCGAATAGTGGAAAGGTATCCTCAAACCTTCTAGGTGACCGTTTCAAAGGGACAGATATCTACTCAGTAGTATTTTGAGTGTCAGAATACAAACTGGAACATGATGTACTCTGTCCAAACAGCAGAACCAGGCAAAAAGCACAAAAAATGACCCCTGAAGTACAAGAAGACACCACAAATGCCTCCTTTATAACTGACATTAAATACATTTTTGTTTAGTCATAGACAAACGATGCATGATTGTGTCCTGATCCGTCACAACCCAAAGCAAAGGTATTATCAGCACATACAAATATCAATTCAAATCCATCTTAAAACAGAAGAGGACAATAAAATTGAGGAAAAACAACAGCTACTAATTGGTTCCTCTGTGCCTCACTTCATTCTCAGCAGGAACAGCGACATCTAGTGGCATATTAACGTAAAAACAGCCATTTAAGACTACTTTTCAATACTGTGGCAACTGTGTCATTTTGTTACCTAAATTATGGGTTTAAAATTGATTAAATTCAGAGCTGATATTAAGCTGATAATGCTGAGCCAATCACTTCTTTTTTGTCATGTGGATATTTTGACCAAGTTTCAGCAAATAGTTGTACTTGGAGCAGAAAGTCGGAAGGTGATGATGAGTTGTCCAACCCCCACAGCGACTTCCAAGAAGCTCCAGACATGTCGGAGCTGATAAATAGTTTCACAGTGTATCATCTCTGTCTCCACCAGGTACAGACACACAGTGAGTCTGGGCAACGTTGCTGTGATGTGCCAGTTCTGCAAACCTCCTCAAACTCTGGAGGCCACCAAAGGCTGTGCTGACTGCAGGGCCAATTTCTGCAACGAGTGTTTCAAGTTATATCATCCGTGGGGGACGCCACGGGCGCAGCACGAACACATCCAGCCTACACTCAACTTCAGACCCAAAGTAAGACACGAATACGACAGGCTCGAATCAACCAAGGATGTCGTCCTGCTCACTGTCACGTTCAGGATGCTTCAGTCTATTACAGCAGCTTTAAGCCACTTTCTAAAAAAAGGTCTTGGTCTGAACTTCAGACTTTAAAGGAACCGGACAGAGAAATGTTAGTTCCACATTTAGTGTGACAGGATCAGACCCGAAGTGTGAGGAAAAGTTCACCAATGTCCCTTCAGGTCCCTTCAGGACATTCAGGAAGACAGCTTGTGTGAGGAAGAGATAATTAGATGTAGGTGACGCAGAGGAGAGTAGGAAATAGTGAGGGAGGAGGAAATGAACGCACGAGGAAAGATAAACACTCTAACAAAGACAGAAGAACACAAACGAGACTAAACACAAAAGTAAACATGTTAGAAAAAATAACTGGATATAAACAGACAGAGACGCTTTCATCAGTGTCCATCACAACCCTACAGAGAGCAGATGCCACTCATTTATATTTCACTGCACATGCAAATACAGCAATAAAAACTGGGTAAAAACACAAGTTTATGGCCAAAAGGCGTCAGATCCTGACTGTGAAACCCAGTGGGTCATGTGACTGAGGCCATGTCCGGCCTAAAGTTGGAACTCATTTTATTTCTGTTTTTTTCTTATTTCCCGACTTGTTCTCAGATTCTGACGTGTCCAGAACACGACCAGGAGAAACTGCAGTTCTACTGCAGGTCCTGTCAGCGGCTGCTCTGTCCCCTCTGCAAACTGAGACGCATCCACTCCGGACATAAAATCCTGCCGGTGGCTCATGCGTACCAAGCCCTGAAGGTGCGAGTCACCCTCCAGCCTCACAATGAGGCTTGTTTGAAAAGAAAGGCTAATAAAAGGCAAATAAAATACGATTAAAAAAACCCCAAAACATAAAAGAACACTCCGCTATAGTTTGCTACGTCTGCTATAGTTTTAGATTTCTTTCACATAAGAGCATCTGAAGCTAATTTATTAGGAATAGAAACTGTCCTTCAATTTATGAAAAAAAAAACCAATGTTCACTCTGTGTGCATGTGTGTGTGTGTGTTTACTTGACAGGAGAAGATTGCTAAGGAGATGAACTACATTCTGTCCAACCAGGACACAGTTCTGGCTCAGATTACCCAGCTGGAGAGTTCCATCACTCAGACAGAGGTGATTAATAGACTTTGGATGGTCAACATCTTGCTGAATGTGGAATTTAAAACAGGAAACGCCCAAATTCCGCAAAAATAATCACGCTTTCCTCCAAAAACAACTGCTCTAAAAGGCAGCCGTTAGCATTAGTCGTTGAAAACACCAAAGTCACTGATGAAAAGCTATTGTAAAGCTACGTTTTCAAACCCTGTGGCTGATCACCAGGTGAACAGCGTGTCCGCCAGAGAGCAGCTGGCCCAGAGCATCAGGGATCTAACGGCCGCGCTGGCGGAGCGCCACGCCTCGCTCACCCAGGCCCTGGAGGTGACGCGGCAGAAGCGGGGCGAGGCGCTGGCCGCTCAAGTGGCAGAGAGACGCGCTTTGATGGAGCACGCGGGCCTGGTGGCGTTCACGCAAGAGCTGCTGAAAGAAACAGACCAGCCCTGCTTCGTGCAGGCTGCCCGCCAGATCCATAACAGGTTCCTCTGGGTGTTTTTTTTCCCTCCCTGTTTCTCTGTTTTCAATCTGCATCAAGTACTTGTGAGAGCATGAATTGGTCCTGATGAATGCCGTCATATCGAACATATCTGGTTTCATTCAGCGGATATTACAGCAGCTGTGTGACCGTTAATAATTCCCAGAAAGCCTTTGTTGCTGCGACTCTGCAGGGATCTTGTCTAGATTCTGTGAGCGGCGTAAACGTGGAGTCTGGTGACGCTGCTGAGAGCGCTGAGGGTGACCAAACTGGTGAATCCGCAACGCTTGAGAAGGAAAATGGCCGGAAAACTACAATGATCTGCTGTTTGAGGGCGGCGGTGCAGCGGTTTTCAAGGAAAATCCGCACGTTTATGTTTTAACAGCCTTTTCTCCGCCTTTTGACGCACCAGGTTGAGCAAAGCGATTGAGAATCTCCAGAATTTCTCCCTGGATGCTGACCCGTCCTTCAGACATTTTCAGCTGGACGTCTCCAAGGAGCTGAAGCTCCTGACGGAGCTGAATTTCATTCAAGGTGAGGAGGGGTGGCGGGGGTGGAGCAAAGCAGGAGGCAAAGGTGCTTTTAATGGCTTCATGACCTCATCTGCTCTGTCCAGGGGTGAGGTTTGAAACAAATGGTGCACTCCTCATGACGGATTTTTGGATTTTAAATTTAAATCTAGCCATCCTGCACAGGCTGCGGAAATGTTAGCCTAGCAACTATTGAGCATCCATGTTGTCAATATTAATACTAATATTTCCAAGTTTCTGGAGGGGAGATGGAGTAAAAGCAGCTTTTTCATTTGAGACGGGTTGTTGCCGCAGCTCCCCTGGCTCCAGTCATCGACACTCAACGGTCCCTGGCCTACGACCAGCTCTTCCTGTCCTGGCGACTGCCCCCCGACTCCGCCCCAGCCTGGAGCTTCTCCGTTGAGTATCGCCGACGAGGCGTGGTCCCAGGAGGGGCTGCCAGGGGCGGGATCAGGGGAGGTCTGGCCACCGCCCGCTGGGGCTGGCAGCGCCTGGATGACGTCAGCGGGAGCAGCGCCGTGATCGACAGGCTGGAGATGGACAGCGTGTACGTGCTGCGGGTGCGAGGCTGCAACAAGGCCGGCTACGGCGAGTACAGTGAGGAGGTGTACCTGCACACCCCACCTGCGCCAGGTACGCAAAACCGAGTCACCTTTGCTCTCATGAGAGATGAGGAGAACCAGATCCTGGAGAAAAGCAAATGTCTGTCTTTCACAGAGAAGCATTTTCTTTTTGGGAATTTCTGCTTTGGAACAGTTTCAAACTCTTCCTGCTTCTTTCTGTTTAATGAGTTAAACCCAGATAGTTAAGATACAGCAGAAGAAAAACATAGATCCTTGCTGTCCTCCATTCATCTCACGCATTTGCTGTTTAAAAATGGTCACAATTAACGGTGCGTTTCTTCTTTTTGTTCTTCCCATTCTCCTCCTCCTCCTCCTCACCTTTTCCATCACTTCCCATACTTGAACCACGCCCTCTGGATCATGGCCGTCACCCTTTTCCTTATTTTTTATTTCCATTTCACAGCTTTGTCACCATCGCCGCGTCCACGTTGCCAATCTCCATGCCTCCCACGGAACGTAAGAAGTGCATTCATCCCTCCAGACCTCGGGTCTGCGCTGCACACCACACGCTTCCTACACGCAACACGTGTCCTTTCTCTCTGTGGTCGTCCCAAGCATCCCTCCCGCGCCCCGCCCGTGTCCGCACGCGCTCCCGCTCCCCTGCCCTGTGCTCCGCGCTGGGGGCGCGGCGTCGAGGTTTGCGGTTTGTTAAGACCCGAGGCTTAACAACGCGGATCGGGTTCCGACCCGGGTCCTCTTGAATTAACGGTGAAGCTGAGTGATTGGTGAACTCCTCGCCTCCCCGTAGGTGATTTACTCCCCCCGCCGCTGCGAATGTTCCCTCTGTTACTGCAACATAAATCAGCGCTCCCTGCAGTGAAAGCCTTGTGAAACCTTCTGTATTTCTCCCTCTGAGTCATCAGTTTGGTGGAGTTGGAGGAGGTGCATGTGCGCTCTCTGTTCTCCTCACTTTCTTTGTCTTGTTGCCCTGTGCTGCTCTAAATCTGTATCGCTGCAGCCATATTGATTCTTTTTTTTCTTTTTTTTTCCGCCTGTTTGTCTACGCTTACACCCACTCTCCCTCTCCCTCTTTACCCAGTGCTCAACTTCTACCTGGATTCTCGCTGGGGTCTCCATGCCGACCGGCTGGTGGTCAGTAAGGAGCAGCGCGGTGCGCGCAGCATCCCGGGTCTCTCTCTCTTGCAAGCTGCTGACCATGCCCTCACATCCTGCCACCTGACCTCGGACCTCCTGGTTGGGGATGTGGCGATAACACAAGGGCGCCATTACTGGGCATGCTCAGTGGAGCCCGGCTCTTACCTGGTCAAGGTGAAGACTTTCTCCATATTCTGTCATGCATGAGCATGGAGCATATTCTGTTTAGAGAACAATGATGCACCGTGGCCTTATTTCCAGCTGAGAGAAATGATCCAATTCAATAGTTTTTATCACTTGAAATCCAAATGTTGAGCAGGACATTTTAGTTCGTTAAGCAACCAACCACTGTGCTCTGAACATCATTTAATATTTATTCATCGTTTAAAAGTCTTGGAATCCAGGAATCTGCGTTTCCCCGCAAACCCTGTGATCATAGAGAGTACCAGGAGTGGGGTTCGAACCCACGAGAGCTACTGCCCATTGGATCTTAAGTCCAACGCCTTAACCACTCGGCCATCCTGGTGTGTATGCGTGTGTATTTGTGTGTGTGTGTGTGTGTGTGTGTGTGTGTTGTACCGTTCGAATAGGTTGGAGTTGGCCTTGAATCCAAACTGCAGGAATGGTTTCATCTTCCACAAGACATGGCCAGTCCTCGGTGAGAAGCTGCAAAAAAACCCAAACAAAAACGGAGATGAAACACAATATAAACTAGCTGAATTTATGTCATATTTCATCCCCGAATAAAGAAAAGATCTGAAAGCGGAAAAGCAAAATGAGACTGAAAATCGGTTGGTGGTCGTTGGCGTTTACGTTGGCCGACCTGTGCACTCTCAGGTACGACCCAGACAGCGGCCACGACAGCGGTGCAGAGGACAACCTGGACTCGGCGCCTCCGTTCTGCTTCCTCACCATGGGCATGGGTAAGATCTACCTGCCCCAGCACAGCTACAACCACCACGGGAACGGCACGCGGGACAACGGCCCGTCCTCGCCCACGGGCCTCACCTACCCTCTGCCCCCCCGGCTCGGCGTGTGTCTCGACTTCGAGAAGGGTCGGGTCACCTTCTACGACGCCCACTCCCTGCGGCCCCTGTGGGAGGGCCACGTGGATTGCTCCGGTCCCGTGTGCCCGGCTTTCTGCTTCATTGGCGGAGGAGCTTTGCAGCTGCAGGAGCTGGTAGCCAATCGCAACGCAGATCAGACGCCAGTCAGACGGGTGACCATCCAAACGCGCGTCTCTAATGTAAATAACAACTGACGGCTGATTTACTCTGAGGCTTTATGGTACTTTGGAATGTAATTGTGAAATATTTACCCTGCTAGAGCAAAAAGGTAGACTTCTCAGCGATTTTGTTTCATATTTACTTTTCTTTCTATGACAAAAATGTTTCTATAGTAACAAATATGCAATTTAATTACTTTTTTTTGCTTGTTTTATACATTTTTGCTATATGTGGTTTTGCAAAAGTTATGGCTAAGTAGTGTCTGGAATATCCAGCACTTAATATAAAATTATATCCCTAATTGCTCGCACTAGCCTGCAACGCTAACTGCAAACATTTCTGAAGCTAAGGATGATGCTGCATCACAGCTTTGTCATGCCATGTCTCTAACGATGAAGCTTTTGTTTTAGAGAAAAGAATCTTGTGGCATCAATAAAAGTCATGTTGCTTTAATCGAGAAACTTCAACTTTGCTTTACCACACAGATGTATTGGCAAACACTTTCACTCAGCTATGATCTCGACTGGAGTCGTTGTTTGTTCTGGGCTTTAAACTTGGTAAATAACAGATAGAGAAGAATAACGAGGCAATATTGTAATTAGGAGCTCCAATTGTACCTTTCCTGCACAGCTAATCACTGGTTTCCACTGCTCTGTGAGTGTGTGTGTATGTGTGTGTGCGTGTGTGTGTGTCCTTGTGTCATTATGTGTATTTATCTCCCCATGTCTGTGGCTGACTTCATGCACTGAAGGTTTAAAGCTCCTTTTTTAGATTTTGATTGTAAGTTATAGAGCCTCTTTCGAAATAAATAATTTAAAAAAAAGTAAGATTAAATCTATGTGAACTACAACTGCTGGCAGAAAGAAAAATAAAATGAATAAAAGAGAATTCTTTAAATTGCACGTAGCAAAGTCTCTATTTGATCTTGCTTTAATAACGAGTGAAGTTATACTCACTATTGACCAGTAGGTGGCAGTAAGCGATAGAAGAGACAGTTTTCAACCTGTTCTTTGGTTAAAATAAAGTAAATGATTAGCAATTAGATCAATCAATCATCAGTCAGTCAGTCAATCAATTAATCAGTCAGGTTTTTTTTTTTTTAAAAAAGCAAGACAATATGCATTCTTGAACGCTTTGCAAGGGGGCCATAAAACTATGGCTACGGACTTATCCAGATAAACGCTCTCAGTTGGGGAAAAAAATAATTAATTAAACTTTACAGAATAAAATTTGCTGCCAAACACTCTCTTACATTTACGGAACAGTTTATAAATGCCTAGAGGTCAGCCAATCCACTTCCATTGTTTACAGAGGTGCAGTATCTCATGCTGCTGCTTTCTGTGAGTTATCCTGCGGTGGGCTGACCATGACATCATTTTTCTCTCCCCAAAGCGTGACATGTATTGACAAATGAAACACAGACCTCGCAGACGAAGAAAGACATTCAAATGTTCGTCGTTTTCTGTTTTTTAAACTGCTCACAGATTATTATACATCCTACCTGTGGAATTTTGGCTGAATATCATCCCTTCAGTGAGGAAAAATAGCAGGAGACAACCATCTGCTTTCAATAGACATTAACACCTCACACGTGTAGGTGCTTACCATTCCTTATGTAAATTTTAATCGCTGGAGTTTACCTTTTATGAGCTTCAGTATGAAAATCCACATGTGCGTTTAATTGGACCCATATTCAAGGGGAAACTGAAAGGGGATTTGTGTTGACTTGCCACAAAGGGAAAATAAAATTGTCGAGACAAGAAAAAGGGGGGAAAAAAAACAAAATATATAGCACACAGCCTTAATATACGCCAAGAATCTTTTTCATTTAACGCTCTAATGCACACAGATGAAAATACGGCCTTCTAAAGGGAGGTTTAGCCACGATCCACGCGGATATAGAGGAAGTGGAATGTACTGTGGAGCAAGAACACAGCAGCAGACGACCCTCCACCCACCCTCCTCTGCTTACTGCACCTTATAGTCCAAATCTGTAACAGATTGGGTTTAGTCTGACTGGAGGTATGCAGACACAACACCACACGTAGGGGTCGGCATAATCCTTCCATTGCGCATTAAACACACAGCGTGGGCATTCCTCGTAAAACCTGGTGGGAAGTACCAATGCATAATCTCCTCGATCATCATTTCATTTAGATGAGGATGGGGGAGGCAAGCCTCCGAATTTCTTAAGGGTCCCAGAGAAAACACAGGAAAGATTCCCTTAAAATCCCCATAGTCCTCAATAACATGAGGCTAAATTCCGCGCTCAAAAGGCCTGCATTGTGTCTTTTAATATCGCCTGGAGCGGAATACTTTGTTTATGTGGAACCTGCTGAATAATATTCTGCTGAGTCAAAACCATTATCTAGGATCTCTGTGATGGACGCCTGCGGGAGGAATTTAGTGGGCAGCGCCGGGTGAAATAATAAAAAAGGACGTGAGGATGATTTGTTTGTGCTGGGTTTCTGAATGCTGCTGTATGCGTCGCTGCAGTGGCCTTTTCAGGCGACTGAAAACGTGGATTAATTATTAATCTTCGCGGCACAAACGTCTACATTACAGCCAAAAAGAGGCCGGGACGCCAATCTCGCTCCCACTGAAGGCGTAACAGGTTCCTCGCCCAAGAGGCCGAATCATTCACCGTTGGCTGACTCAGTTTATTCTGCCATTAAATTCAATAACGGAGCCTTGATATCGGTCTTCCCAACGTGGCGGCTGCTGAAACATTTATGCCTCTCTTTCTTGTCCATCCGTCCACCCGTGAGACCGAATATCATAAATAATACACAGCTAATGCTTTTACTGCATTGATAATCTGAAAAGTGGAAGATGAGGGGAAGAAAAACAATCAGCTACATGTAAGAGGCTTTGGGGCCACAGAAGAGCCATCTTTCTTGACAGTAATAAATGAGAGTTGACAGTAATGCTGGACAGAGGAGACACGGCCAAACACTGGCGTTCTCTCTCAGGGGACCTTTCTTGACATAAAAGCACCAAGTCATGTGGATTATTACTAGTTTATGCAATAAGTCAGAAGAATTTAGGTTGCACTTTTGGTATTTAATCCTCCTGAAGTGGTTCGACATCTGCCCTTTTCTCCATTGCTAATAGCTGGTTGATACGTTGCAGGACGTAAGTAAGTTGTTTTAGCATGCTCCTAATGCACAGCAGCGCAGCCACATGCACTCCAAAGATGGTTGCCAGGATCAGTATAAGGAGCCAGTTAGTTTCAGTGCATTATTGATGTTCTACATCTTGTAAACAGACAAAAAACAGTTCCAACACATGTGTGCAGTTTCAAACTAGCAAATGCCACGGTGCTGTCCTCCAGGGATAAAATCCAGAGCTTTGGAATATGGAAACGCAGTCTTTGGGGTCCTGTGATGAGTGGATTAATCTATATAACACACTTTTGGGCCCTGAAGTATACGTTCAAGGCCGGGAAACTTTAGATATATGTTTTTACACTCCCGTTGTAATGGCAAGGACATTATTGTTTCCATAAAACCAAAGTGGGGAAGAGCGTTTAAGCATGACTGGCGATGCAGAATTCTTTCTAAGAAAGGGTGTGAGCAGGTGAGGGTCTGTTGCACGTGTGGGTAAAGGTCAGGACGTTTGCCTGGGCTTTATGTTGTGTGTGTCACATCCATTCAAGATGTCCGTCAGTCAGTCACCACGCAACATATTCCGAGCGGTTTTTCCGCCGTGGTCAAAGGCGCTGAGTCGGACCTCTGTAACCCCTGCACAGTTAAAATTCCAGGTCTTTGAAAAGAGAAAGGCGAGTCAAATCAGTATGTCAACAGGGGATGTGTAAACCACACGTTTCCTGGACGTCTCCGTCAGGACCAGCTGTGCATACATCACAGTCTGCATGATCTGTGTGTGTAGACGGAAATAAAAGACAGGAGTGGGGAAAGACGGAACTGGAGGGAGATAAAAAGACAGACGCGCAACAACACATGCACAAAGACGGGCACGTAAAATGGTGGTCTTTAACAGAAACGCCCCGCTAAAGCTCTTGTCCCATCTGTCCCCCTGTCAGTACCTCTGGATCAGGACGCTACGGCCTCATCTTCCAGAGGCTCCCCCCTCCAAGTGAGCAGCCCCGTCACAATCAGCTTTCAGGGCATTACAGCCCACCTGCCCCAAACCCATAATCCTGGAATCCTTCAACGTTTACATTTTGCACATCGCCTCCACATCTCCAAACACATTTAAACTCATTCAACCCTTTGTGACCTTTAAAACCTGGAGCCGAAGCGTCGTCGTGGCTGCGCCCGACGGTTATCAGTTGTGCGAAACATACCGTGCAATCGTTTAGCCGCGCGGCTCGTTAGGATGCAAATTGCACTGTAATTATTGCTGAAAAAAAATCAATCACCATATGGATGTGGGCCCAGAGGACTTCCCATCATGCACAGCCCCGAAGGCTGGACCTAATCTGGCGGAACAAGTATGGACATTGTCTAATGAGAGACCAAAGGCAGTGGCTGACATGGAGGCTGAATTTAATGGCTGCTTGCATGTAACTTCATGTTCAGCTTGGTGCGTTTGACTGTCTAATGGTTCCCAAATTGGTTCAGAGGAATAATTTAAAAACAATTTATAAAGTGGGATCTCTGATGTTATAGGTGCAAAGAGTAATAAATATGTAGCTACATGTTTTAACATATGAAGTCATTTTAGGTGCATTTTGAGGCGTTTTTTTTTTTAATGGCTTTTTACCTTTTTAATAGTTCGAGATAAAAGCACAAAATATGACCTCAAATTATACAGACACGCTGTGATCAGACCGGACTGCAGCCCCACGTCATCTGCCCCTTGACGAGTGCACGGAGCTGACCCACATGAGTACATTTCTAATCAATAGCAGCTCCTGTGAGCAGAACACTCGCCCATCAAATGTTGGAGGAAGCGGTGCAGTCTAATTTCAAATGGCCCCGGGGGGAACATTTATAACCATGTGCCAATTAGTTCCACTGTCAATAACGGTAATGCTAAAGGACACTGTGTTCTGGGGTTGGACGAGAGTAAGATGGGGGGGGGGGGACACGACATCATCGCCCCCTGTTCATTGTTAACGGCATGACAAGAATCTTCACACACACACACACACACATTGTTGGGATGTTGGGTGGGTGGGTGAGGGGGCTTGTTATGGGGCACAATTACACAGGCTGTGAAGATAACAAGTGACGACGTCTGCTGAAGGTCAACAAACAAAGCAGTATTGGGACAACACAGGCCGTGTGATCAGATTCATTAGGACAGCATCGAAAGCCCCCCGAGGGCGAGAGAAATGGGTGTGGTGGTGGTGGTGGTGGTGGGGGGGGGGATTCCTCTACTGCTCCGCCACGGCCATCGCAGCGGCAGCTGGAACAGGTGTGCGCCTCCAGCCGAGGCCGCCGAGGGCAAGGCGAGTCTCTTGATGGACACGCTTGACCACACGCTGACCTCACACTCGCCGGGGTGGACGTAGGACTTCATTAAGAAGGTCTTAAGTGGTGCCGGGGGATGGGGAGGTGGGGAGGTGGGGGGGTGGGGGGGAGGGGGGGCCTCGCAACTATTATCTCTGCAATCTAATACAGGCTCTCCACTGTCCGCGCGTGATCTCCTTTCAGAGACGTTTACCAGCAGATGGCTCATCAGCGTCAAAACGTCCGCGGCCCCGCTTTGATTCCAAGACCCCTGATGAGCTGAATCACGGGGCCTCCAGCCGGGGCACCTCAACCTCACCTGTCTGTGAAAGGTCCGCGTCCCTCAACGCAGTTCGCAGATGAAAAGCCAATATGTTTTTCACATTTATACAACCCCCCCTCCCCCCCCAAAAAAAACAGTAAAAACCACACCGAAGATCCAGACTTTTACAACCTCCATAAAGAGCGTCGCCGTGGGAATGCAATAACAACATTAAAATTAACACATTGACATTAGAGTTTAAGGGCTGGTGAACCACAGCTGTGAATATCTTCATTTTTGTAACGTTTAAAGATCCAGAGTGTGACTTTAAGACCCCTGGACCTTCCAGTCGGTGTTTTTTCTGCACGGTTTTGTGATAAAAGCCAGAAGAACAACAGCCGTCATCGCCCTCGTGCATCACATCCATTTCACAGTAGTAACTGTCAAACAGCATCCAGCTTTTCGATCATATTTGTGATAACTAATAAAAATGTGCGCTCCCTGAAAGAAAAACACAAGCGTGTAGCTTGACAGGGGCATACATCATTTTCCGGACTGTCAGACTCGAACTTCAACACTCCATCTTTGCGCAGACAAATTCAAGCTAGCTGCACAGCGGCCTCACAATGCTAACGTTTTAGCTCTTTAGGTACAGTGCGATTGCGACCATTGCGACGCACGCACATTCCTACGTCGCCGTGCTTTTCCCAAACACGACAGCGCGCACCTCTAATGACACCACATCACACAGCCGCGGCTCCCAGCTCAGGAAACAGCAGCTTCCTGTTTTTGAGACACTTATTGTTCCAGCATTTTCAAACATGCACTTTTTTTTTTTTTTTTTTTAATTCTCTCCCCCTCCAGCCTGGCTTTCTGTGCCTCTCATGCGTCACACACTTGAGATATTACACAATAATTATCTGGCCAAATCTCAGTCCTTACATGGTTGTATAGACTTTCTTATCGGGAATTTTCGTTCTACTAATATTGACAAAGCCGGAGAGGCTGAGTCGACACAACTCTGCATTAGCACTTTTGCTGTTTTATCTACATCTCATATCTCCTCTCCTTCTTGTGGGAACAGAGGTGCTGTGTGCACTTGGTTTATTGCTAAGTTGGAGGTGTTAGAAGGGATTGAAGAGAAGTCTGGATAAGCAACAGCTGGATTTAATGCACCATTAAGGTCACCGGTTGTTCAAGCTGCACCTGCAAATCCCCTGATTTCACCCCCTCCACGTCCAAACCTCTGCTCCCCTGTGTGCTCTGTCCCCCTCGTCTTTCGTCCACACACTCGGTCACCCTTTCTCTTGCATTCCTGGCCCTCTCAGCTTTTTCCTCTGTTGTTCCTTCGGCTATGAAATACCCCTCTCTAGTTTGCGGTGCCCTACATTTCCTTTTATCCTGTTTTATCTCACTTTCTCCTCCTCTTTCCATCTCCAGCGCTCTCATGGCTCTTTTCCTCTCCCCTTGCGCCCCCCTCCTCCCCCCTCCCCGCTCTTGGGCTGTGGGGTTGTGTCTGCCAGGCCTTTCTCAGCTGGAGCGCAGGTTTCCTGAGTACTGGAACGGAATAAGGCCTGGCAGGGGAGGTAGACTGAGAAAAGCCAGCTTCAGCGTTCCCACCGTGGGTCACGGTCTCACAATGCTGCCCGGCGTTGTTAAACAAAATAAAATTAAAGGTACCCCGCTGGAGAATTACGTTGGTGGAAATTGACTCATTTCATTTGAGGAAAACTCTGGCTATGCGCTTTTTCCCTTTTCCTGCAATAAAAAGAAAAAAAAAAAGTTCACAATGGCGATTGAGCAGGCATTGAGCATACGTCCAGGCTGAATATTTATCATCCCAGCCAATTAATTAGCTGCTGTTTATTTCTAATCAGGGTCACGGGGGAGCCGGAGTCTATCCCAGAAGTCCGCAGGTGAGACGCAGGAATACACCCCGGAGAGGTCATCGGTCCAACAGAGGACACACACACACACACACACCACTCACTCACACACTCACCCAGCAGGGAAAACTTTACCTGACATGTATGCTGTTGGTCTGTTTGTGGAAACCATAGTAACTGGGCAAAATCAGTGCAAACCACACAAAAGGGCCCAATTGGCTGGATTCAAACTCATAACCTACTTGTTGGGAGGTGATGGTGCTAACCTGTGCTCAACTAGGCAGATGGCCAATTTACTAAGAAGCTAGTAACTGAACCAAAAGTTTTCTCCTCAATAGTTGAAACTGACAATTAGTTACTGACATTAAACCACATTTAATTATACATCAGATATTTAATGTATTTCACTTTATTTATTTATTTATTTTTTAACCATATTGTAATATTTACTCATTGGATGTACTTTTAAAACATCTTGGGCTCTTCATGCACACACCTTCTGCCCCCGGCTAGCTCTCCATCCTCTAACTGATGGAGCAGCATCATTATATAGGGCACTAGATTTATCAGGTCATGCTTCACCGAAATATAAATATTTCACAAATGCAAGTAAAAGCAATACTTGAATAATGTTCTTGCATTAGTATGTGCACTTATTATGTCTGCTCCTTTCCTGTGTGAAAGTGTCTTTCAAGGATCCTGCTAGGAAATCTTGGTCAACAGCCAAATTGTAGTGACTCCTCCTAATGCCAAAATATATAAGAAAAATAAAATATAAGAACAACAAAAGCGTTGCGAGTTTGTAGATTTGAGCAAGTAGCTTTGAGACTGGTGCATCAATCTGTGAACTACAGAAGTGATGTGTCTGCTCTGGCAGCCATTCGTGTCACTTGAACTAAACTATCACTGTGGAAGATAAGCAGCACTATTTCTAAAAATAACCATCTAACCAAAGTAGTTCCTGTCCCTCTGAGTTCAGCATGGAGAGGCCTGAGCACTCTGCACCTGGAGACAGTTTAGGATGAACAGGAAGGCGTCACAACACCAGGGGAGAACCTAGGGTCAAATATAACTGGTTCTCCCTTTGGAGCACGCAACTGTTGCTGCATTGCTTTTTAATTGTGAACATATATGGATTGCTGTTGGCTTGTACTGCTAATCTAATTCAGAAAACTGCTCTTCTAATTTAAGAGGATACTCTAGAGAAAACAGTTGTAGTGACCTAATGTATGGAAAAGCCGCAGGGACCTCATTAAAGACAGCTGAAATAAGTTGTCTTCTATTTCTCAGCTGTCAAATGATATTGATGTTCTTAATATATCCCCAAACAATCACCAGCTTTATGAAAAAGCACGCAAGGGTTTGAGAATCATGCTGATGTAAAAACTGCAGATAAAGAAATTAATTTATCACACTAAGAGCTCAGTCATTGTACAGTGGTAACAATGAATTAAACACAGCACAATACAAGATAAAACTTGCAGAAATAACTACTAGTAAGAATGTAAAATTGAGAATGTGCAAATAAGATTCATATATCTGTAAAAACAGTGTGTCTTTTCAATGCTGACAAAAACGGAACTACATTTCCCATCTAACCTTGCGCCTACTGCGTCATACATCTGCGCAGAACAGACGTGGCAATAGGAAGAGAGGTAAACACGCCGGCTTAGTGACTTTAAAGCTTATTATTAGACGCAGTGGTCAACACATTGATATTTTAACAGAAACATTCACATTTATACGACTGTTAAATCGGTATCACTTGGCTGCAGATTGGCTTTCTCTTGTGTTGTAGGAGTTATCGCGATTTTTGTTACTGCGCTAAAGCTAAGCTAACTTACCCGTTATTAGCGGTTATCATCTCTCTTTCAGGGTGTTTTCCAGGTGAAATCACCGCAGAAGCTGTCATCATGACCAAACTAATGCAGTGGCTGTTCGGTCTGTCGCTGTTGACAGTAGTCTGGGCTTTGATTACTTTCGACCTGTTGGATCTCAACCTGCCACAGACTTACAGAGATGTCGCCTGGCCGATGCCTGCCTACCTGTTGGTGTCATTTGGCTGCTACTCACTCGGAGTGATTGGTTACCGGGTGGCTACCTTCAATGACTGCGAAGAGGCCGCACAGGAGCTACGCATGCACATAAAAGAAGCCAGAGAGGACCTGAGAAAAAAGGGCTTACGGTTCTAGATCATCTGAAAGACTCTATCTTTTCTATTTGTGATTTCTGTTTGGTTTTTTTTTGAGGGATGGGGTTTCAAACGGGGGTTAGGTCTTATACAGGTGGGCAAGGGATGCATTCCTTGATCAAGCATGAGCCAGGGGTTTATGTCCATTTATTGTGTCTGTCTGACATAAACGTTTTTCCTTTGTTCAGTTTTGAAATAAACACGCAACATTTCCTTTTCCCTCCTCGGTTCTCTTTGTTCTTATCAAAATCCCATGTTTTCAGTTCTGAACCTAATCAAATGTTGGAAAACTGTTTTGTGGCTGGGCATCTGTGTCTTAAAAAAAATAAACTGCCTCTGCTCATTTTAGGAGCTTCCTGCTGTGCAAGAACAAAGCCAGAGACATCATTATATGGTTTCAAAAGCTCCGACAGTTTTCAAACAAATGCGAAAGAGTCGGCAGTTCTCTGTGTGCAAGCTTTGCCTGTTGTGCCATTTGGCTGCAACCCCCATCGTGCAATGCCCCACAACCCCCCACGAATGTTTGCAAGCTGTTGCACGAACAGCCTGGATGAAAGGCAACCTGTTATTTACCAGAAAATCTCCTACATGTGCAATTACGCCAAAGGCCTCATGATAGGCGGTTACTTGTAGTTAATCACTTTTTTTCATTGTCATCACTTTCCCCAAATCTTACTTTGAACACATCCATCTGTTTGCTCTTTCTTTGCAGGCGACCAGAGGAAAGTATAAAACAGATTTGGGCAAAAATTCAAGCCGCCAAGAACAGTGCAGCATATGTGTAGAAGCAGGCCTGCCTTTTCTCTGTAATCCCTTATTTCAGACATAGCATAACACTCATTTTAGACTGACCCTGTTACAGTTAGAGGATCACCAGGGTCGGCGTAATCTCGTGCACAGACAAACTACTGAGGTATTTCAGGAGTTATTGGACCACACTGATGGGGCTTCTGGAGGTTCAGAAAGTTAACAAATATTCTACATTTTCCTGTACTTCTTCACTTTAACAAGCCAAAAGTTTATGCAGAGGAGGTGCAGAAGGATGAAATATTGAGGAGTCAGTCAGACGCAAAGTTGTGCCCACAAACGTCGCCCCACTGAGACCTTGGGTCGCCATGAAAAAAAAAAGACATGATTTCTGAGAGTAAAGCCATCTCAAGACTTGGAGAACCAAGACCAAAAAATGATAGGCTATCTTGCAGAAAAGATTTTTTCCCCACCCACACGTTTCGCAACAAACCCTCAAAACCAGCCAGTGAAGAATGGAGTAATCCAGGCTTAAAGCTGCAAGAGATGAAGATTTTTATACCGATAAAGGAAAAATATGGCAAAGATTAAGGCAATAAAATATAATAGGAAACATAAAACTAATGTGGAAGTTAAAAAGAACGTGCCATCTCAACACAGCACCCATATGTTCTACTTCAGTAAATGCCTTTAGGATCTGATCATGATCTTTGAATTATGATCGTTTTTATATGTTGACATGGAAAAAAAAACTACTGCAAATTTCAGAGAAAACAAACAATCATACATATGTTACAAGTAACAGCTGAAAAAACCGGATTAAAATCATTTAATTTAACAACATAAGACAAATTGATTATAATATACATCTATACAACCAGTATTATCACCTACTCTTATAAAATATTATTCAATTATGACATTCAATTAAATCATGTTTAAAAGACTACGGTAGAAGGAAAAAACTAATAAAAACCAAAGAAGAAACACATCATATTCTGCATTTGATCACAGGGTTTGAGTCAAAGAACGTGAAATTGAAGCATGTGCTGGAACAGCAGAGATATCCCTGGTATTGGGCTGAGCGAGGGAATGTGTGTGCATGACACACAGTTTTCGGGAAGAGTCCACACCCCTTTTCACAGGCAGGAGACCAACACGTTCCCCGAAGCTTCAACTTATTCAGGAACTGCGAGGTGTTTCCGTCCCGTCAGTCCACCCTGACCCCGCTGCCGTTCAAAGCTTTTAGGACTGGAGTTAAAGGAGCTTTAAAACAAGCTGCTGCATTAAAACGGTATTTAATCCACACGGGCAGTCCATCATAACTGCTTTAAAACCCTGGGAATGTGGGTAAGATGTCATTCAGGGGTCATCTATTGTTGCTCATGAGCAGCTGCTTTGATAATTACAGGACACTCAGGCCTAAGATCCAGGTCAACATGGAAGCTTATAAATGCTAGAAATAGCTGCAATAACATTCGATAACTTGGAGAGGCCGTGGAAGGTTTGCACCAGAAGACACTCGGGCCCCTGTCGTCATGCGTCCCGCTGGTAGCGGGGCCGTGTGTGGAGACAGACCAGCTGGCCGTGCCAAACCTTCCCCGAAAATGTGATTTTCGCCTCGCTGCGCCTGCTGGCCTCCACCCAGTTTTTACAGACGTGCAGTGTAAGCGCATGTCTCAGGGTGCTGACTGAGTGCTGGACTGTTGCTTTTCTGCTGGTTGGAGGAACATTAGATTGAATTTAGTTCTACTTTAAGCACAGCTGTTTCAGAAAATATTCATAGTTATACATTAATGACTTGGAACGCTGACTAAAATAGTTTTGCATGTTTGTCATCATAAATGCAATGAAGGTTTGTTTTTTTTCTTAATTTCTTCATGGAAAACACAGCAAAGCAACAAAGAGGGAAATCCAAATGATAAGATGTGTCTCAAAGATGAAAATAGCTTCAAATAATGGCCGGACATATTTCTCCTTTTTCTCTTTTATAGGTACAAAGGTTGCTTAACTTTAAGGCCGAGTTGTTATTTATCCCAGCAAGATGAACTTTAACAGAAATAATTGGGAAAATCATGAAATAATGCTAACGGTAAGAGCGCAAAAACAATTTGCATATAAACTGGCAACATCACTGAATAGATAAGTCATTCTAAATATGAAAATATTGATATTTTTTCATTTTTAAATTAACACTTCACATGGAGATGATATCTGGTGTTGCAACATGGCCTTGTTAAAACATTTGACTCCATTCTTTACCAGCCATGCGTAACTCACCTCACACTGTTGCAAACCTTGCAACAACATACATCCATGCCTTTAAGCTAACTTTGAGGGGCTAGCGGCTACACTGTTAGCCTGTCCTGCAGGCTATCTATCATCAGCTCAACTGCTACTTAAAGCATCCATTTGCATATATTTGAGTGTTAAGGGCATTCGTGTATTTGTCAGTGCAGTTGTGTTAGATTTGCAGTAAGTACTGACAGTAAATATACTGAAACAAACACACTTTGACATAGAAATCATTTAAGAATTTGAGAAAAGTGTTGTTATTTTATTTTAGTTCAGACTTGCAGAGTCTGCATCTCAAGCTTTGACCTTCAAAATCTTATGTAATTGACCCACAAAATCGTTGCCCTGGGGATGTTCTGGTTTGCTGTTAGTCCCGCTCACCGTCTTACCTCCTTCACGCTCAACACTGTAGTTAAAACTTTTACTGCTGCCGCTTTACATTTACTCAGGCTGGCACCTCAAACGAGTCAACAAATACAAGACGGAGTCCCGACGGGTTACTGCTCGGCGGTGCCGTTGTTGGGGGTCGAGCGGTTAGGAGGCCTGTCCGCTCGCCCTAATTTACAGCCGCGCCTTTGGAAAGATCGGGGAGCTGTGAGGCAGTGGCACCAGACCTTGGTGCTGCAGCTGTTTTAACCGTCACGGCTGTAAAGCTCCCCCGAGGAGGGAGAGACAAGAGAAGGAGAGATGTTTGCACAATGGCTTGTCATGCAACCGGCGGACGGATCGCGGCTGAGGAGAAGAGAAGGTGTGTTTGTGTTGGGGGGTGTTGCAGCTCCAGACTGGAGGCCTGCCAGCGACGGACCGCTGAACGATCCCACCTGTGTTCCATCTCCATTGCGAAAGACAAGCTTAATGGCAGGAGACACACAGCTCCGGTCTGTTTTCTCTTTCTCGTCTGTTTACCTGTCTAATTATAGCATCTCTCTAGCCACGTTGCTCTTTCTTCTTCGCAACTCCTGTCACATTAGAGTGTGTTATTATGTGCGCTGTGGAGATCTTTCCGCAGTTATCAAAAGAGGAAACAGGCAAGGTTTCCTTCCCGAGTCTTTGGTGCTTAAGATGAACGACTTAACCTGAAAACAGTGTGATAGACTCACAACAGAAAGCTGAGAAAATATACCATAATAACATTTAGAGGCCAAATATTGGCTATTATTTTAGCATCACTGACATTTACAAAGACCGACAATATGTTGTGACTTCCTCCCGTAATGTTACCATCCAAAATCCAATGAGTTTATTGTGATATCCATTATTCCCGACTAGTAAGGCAATAAAACTGATTAGAGTGCAAACGGTTCAATATCAAAACTGGGATGCAGTGATGTAACATACCATCAGAGAGTGATCAAGATGTTTGGGTTTGATCTTGGGCTGCCTTTAGCCTCTTGTTAGCATATGCTAATATTTGGATGTCGCTCGAGCTAAAAGGAATGCGGGCTTGCAGCTCTTAAGTCTTCAATCAAAGCGGTGGGCAGGGACCATTTTGACCCGATGATGGCGCTAAGTATGTAGATTTACGAGAGTTCATCACAGGGGCGCATGAACATGTGCTCCAAATTTAATGGTAATTCACCCATCCTGTATAGATGTGGGGACATTTAACTCCAAACCACATGGCGAGGAGGAGACGTCAGTTGATCACTTAAGTCATTTTGAACTAAGCCTCCAGAGACATTGAAGTTCTGTCTATAGGTTCTTCAAATACCTCACTCTGGGCCAAAGCCGGGCCCCAACCAATGAAACGAACCCAACGCTGCCATCTTTGGCGCCATGCTGCCATGCTTGGGATATAATCAGAAACAGACTCTTCTGCTTTTCCAAAAATATCCTTTTTTTATTTCACATGAAAATTTCACATTTAGCATATTTATCAAACAGGTCTTTATATAATCTTCTATGTATAGATATATATTTACACGTATTATACACCTTTCTTAATTACACATGTACAAAATTTGGTAACTTAAAAAAAAAGGTAAAAAAAAAGGAGACTCTGGTGTCAGACACTGTTGTGCTTTGTTGATCGAGATCAAGCTAGCCCCTCAGCTGAAAAAAAAAAAAAAAAAGATGGTCTTTGCAACTCTGATGTCGTGTCTCCTCTGTCGTCGATTTGCGTTGAGTAGATGTTTAGTTATTTCAAACAGCGGTGTATAGCTCTGTGGGTTTAAATAGCTGTTGTCCACGAAAACGCCGAGGGGACGCGGCGCGACGTGCGCGACGATCTTCCCCAACGTTTACGCGCGGAGAGCTGAACCAATACGAGGGCGCGATCCAACAACTAGAGAAGTCCAGCCTCTCATATCGCCGTTAAAAAAAACAAAAGACAAAAAAAGAGTCGCGTCATCACACTTTCTAATGACTCCCTTGCACACGCACGTGTCCGGACTCTCACTTGGGACTCACACATTTTTTTTGCTTTCAAACCGTAAACATTTCTTTTGGTGACGGCATACACAGCGACGCTCAGCTGCAAATGGTATAAATTATCTTCACAGAATGTACATGCCGCGCCAGTCAAGGGTGTGTGTGTGTGTGTGTGTGTGTGTGTGTGTTGCTGTATGTCATCCCCTGGCTGCGTCATAGTTGCGTGGTGACGTGCGGACTGTGGAACGTGTGTGTCGGCGTGGCTGCGCTGCGCTACAGTTAACGAGCAGGTGGCTGTGTTTGCAGAGGAACGGTAGTCACGACGACGGCACGTCTGTCAATGCTACATTTAGAGAAAGTAACCACTTAGGACAATTAATGCCACTCAATACTGTCATAAGAACAAGACAACAGACAGCGCACAACACTGAAAGGTTGGATAGTGTACAGAGGTTGCAGAGATGGCTGATCTTTGGCTCCACGCGTGCGATGACGCTTGCTGTGAACGCGGCTGTGTCGGTGTCGCTCCCTTAGCCGCGAGCGTTCTCCGGCCTCTTCACGTTCCTTTCCAAATCTCGCTTCTTCATATTTTCCGTCTTAGTCAAAGAGGCGCATTCCTCGGGAAAAAGGGCCCAGAAAATCACAAAGCCGCGAGAGAGCGTTCCGGGGAGGGAGCGCCGCCGTCTTCCGAAAGAGGAGACAAAGCACGCATACTTTTTGTCTCAAACGCTCAGAGTTGCTCAGCGCGCTCGGTGCAGGCGAGTCCGTTTGTGCTTTGCAAGCTTTAAAAAATCCGCCCCTGTGGCCAGCACTGGGCAGAGGAAACCTGTCTTTTTGAGTCAGTGGTTTCACCCCCACAGACTGTCTTCATTGTAGTCCCTGAAGAAAATGTCTGCCAACAGCAGTCCTTTCATGTGCTCTCAGTGCAACAATAGCAGTAGTGAAAATGGCCCCAGCAAGGACAGGACTGAGAGAGAGGCGGCCGCCGCCGCCGCCGAATTAGTCCGTACGCTCTTCTGGACGTCTGGCAGGACCACCACCGGGTCGTCTGCTGGAAGATCAGAGGCGAAAACAGCAAGTCAGAACCGCCTGGTTGCACCCAGACACAATTCCTGAGGTACCTGGACAGCTCAAAGGTCGGGGGGGGGGGGGGGGGGGGGGGGG
>BJFM01000854.1:3390-22836 GCA_016586285.1 Arothron firmamentum
GGGGGGGGCTGCTTAACATATATATGGGGTGGTTACGTATGGTGAGTGGGCATGAAGGGCAGGGACGGACCAGAGTGGAGGCAAACAGTAACAAGTTCTGTGGAATTGTCTATTTGTTCAGTGGAAGTTGTCTCTCACATATTTGACACAATGTTATTTTAGCCTTACTTGGGATTAATTTACTAAGCTTAGTGTGCATTTTCTAGGCCCCTAATTAGAAGTGTGCTACTGTTTTATAATTCAGAGAATTATTTTATAGAAATAGTTTATTAGACACGGTGTTGACTATTTTAGATTATTGTGGCAGTGGAGCATTTATTTCATTATTATTACTTTAACTAGTACAGTGTGTAAACTAATGCAAAAAACTCTTAAAAGTGACAATTTTGTAATCATTGATTCTTTAAAGGATAGGTTTGAAACACTAGGTGAGGTGAGAACCAGATTTGGAGTCCTGCTCAATTTCCCAAAACTGAATGATCAGAAATTGTGCAACCAGTGTGACAACCTGCAGGACATTAAGCAGTGGGGATGAACGTGACATTGATAGATGGCTGTGGAGGTCAAAAACTTGCCAAGCTTGCCTTCTGATGGCATGACTGCTCTTGAGCTCCTCGCTTTCATCCATAAAAAAACATTTGGAGGAACTGTATCCCAATCTGTGGGTTGCCCTAAGAATCGCCTGCACTTTGCCTGTGACTATGGCATCAGCAGAGAGGAGCTTATCAAAGCTGAAGCTCATCAAGACCTACCTAAGATCATCAATGGGACAGGATCACCTCACTGGTCTTACAATAATCACCATCAACCATGAGATGGGCAAGCAGCTGTCATATGAGGAGATCATTGACGACTGTGCAAATAAAAAAGTCGGGAAGCAGACATTGTGAGGACAATACACTGTGACTGTTACTGTGAAAAATGTGTTATTATTAGGTGTTATGCTGATAAGTGTGAAACTAAGGTAATTAAGTGTTATTTGAGCATTATTTTCTTTTTATTGTTGCAATTGTTGGGTTGTTGAATTTTCTTATTTAAAGTAAACATTTTTTATAAATCCTCAATCTGTTCTATTTATCGACATATAGAGGATTCTTTTCCTTGTATTATAGTGTTGTTTTAAATCAGTTTAATTTGCTTGAGTGGCTCAACTTAAGATGTTTAATTTTACCTCCAGCCTGTTTTGCTAATGAAGTGTAATAGATTGTGGCATCTTAGTAGACTACTAAAGGGTTAGGAATCTCTTCATCACAGTTTGACAAACTAGAGGCCCCCAAACAACATCTTGCCTAGGGCCCCCACGAAACTAGAAACGGCCCTGAGACAGACAGACAGACAGACAGACAGACAGACAGACAACTAAGTATTTCATGCTCTACTCATGTAAAAATGTTAAAAACATAGAACATGTAGAACAAAACAACAATATGTAAATACCTATCAAGATGTGCATGTGTCTGTTCAAAAACTTATAAGACTCTTACAAAGTGAATAACAGGTGCCGGACAGGTGAATTGAACCTCCCCGTTGCAAGAGCCCTGGTACACACAACCAGAAGCAGAGGCGCCATCACACCAAACACAACCATACTTGGGGTCAGCAGTACGACAGCGGCTACAGTCCTGTCTCCCAACTGAACAGTTGAACAGATTAACTGAAATAAAACAAAGTCAAGTCTGTAAAACGACATGCAGAACATGAAAAATCTGCTAGTGCGGGTCAGCAGATGGCAACATACTGTGTAACTCTCACCATACAGATCCTCGGCACTATCTATGTGTGATTTGTTTTTTCTCCTTACGATGATCATGGCTGTATACTCTTCCATCAGCGAGGAATACACATACTAAGAGAAAAGAACATTTGAGAGATTCATCAGCATAAACTTGACAAATTTATTAGCTGATAATAAAGCAGTGACAGTACTGCACATGCTGTTATCTAAATTGTTTGAACGAATGAAGAACACTCCTGTACACAAATCTTGATTCATATTTCTGGGAAAGAGATTGATTTGTGTAAACATAGACAATCCATCATACTTCTTGTTTATGTTAAGGTGGGTTTATAGGTTAAAATGAAAAGGGATTTTATGGAAGTCAGTTTCAGCTATGGTAATTCACAGTCTACCTAATGAGAAATTTTCCCTAACTAGTGAATAAAGGGTTGAGTCTGATTATTTCAGACAATTGTAAATACTTTTTCTTTTTGTTGTGACCTTTATTATTACTTGGGCAATTGTGTAACATTTAAATCAAAGTTAGATGATTCAATGACCACTTTAGTAAATAAAAACTTAATAGAGCATGTGGGTAAAATGTTCCACACACTGAAAAGTACATTCTTACCTGGTATGGCTGGCACATGATTAAGAAGACTGAAGGTGTAGTGATGTCTGGTTCGACAGATGCATCTACCACCACTGACTGATTCTCAATGTCCAGCACACATTCATAGTCCAAACTCTCATCCTAAATACACATAACACATACATTATTGGTACAAAGATGCACATTCCAAATTGAAATAAACTCAGTATATTTACAGGCACAGTAATATTCTGATAATATCGTAGCTAAACAATACCACATAAGTGACTGTGTGCCTCCACTCTGGCCCGACCCTGCCCTCCATGCCCACCCACCAGTCACCTCATGAGCTGAGCAGACCTGTGTCTGACCCAGAAAGCGCTGTTGAAATCAACAGAACCCACCCCATTCATACATGAATTTGGACCACTTAACAATGACCAATATTATTGTGGTTCGGATTGTTAGAACTGGAAGACTTTAAAATATATGTGTGAAATTTCACAACATTACATTCATCAATGTAGGGGAAATGCCGAGTTAAAAACACCATACATAACCCCTATAAACATACGTATTAACAGCAGCCCCTCCCCTCCAACACAAACAGGACCCAGTGACGTCACGCAGCATCTGTCAGTTTAAGTTTTTTGGGGTTTTTCTGGTATTTTTCAGATCCATAGTAGCTATTAATCTGAAGGCACAAGTCCATGTCTGTCTGGCCGAGCCACACATTTCGGTGTATGCTTTATTAGTGTGCAACCTATGGGGCCCGAGTTTTAGAGGTTTTGGTGCCCTTATGGGGACTTTTTTCAGTTTTTTGGTGATTTCTCAGGGCCTGTTCGACTGAGGGGCCTCCATTTCAGACACACGACTGCCTCGTCGGGACACACGTTTCGATGTATGGGTTGGGCATGTACGTCCATAGGGTGCACACTTATTCCCATTTTTGTGTTGTTCCAGTAAAACAGTTTCAAAAACCATGTGGGGTAGACTTTTTAATATAAAAACTAACAATACGTTGGTTACAAATGATTGCCGCTGCGCACATTGTGTAGCCTTAACATAAAAACTTTCTTTATATTAAACAAAATAAACTTTTTTGAACTACATTTTCAATATATTGTATACAATAATCTCTCCAAAACAAGTAAACGTTGTTTACTAGTATCTAGTTATTGTTGTGCATGATTATTGTAATCTTGCACAAAAATTTTATAACATCATAACATAATAGGCAAAAAAAAACAAAAAACTCTTAGCATTTAATCTTTCCATTGGGGCCAGATGGATGTGTTATTGCGTTTGCATGAAAAGGCTGAAGTCAGTTATTTTAAATGTTAATTTATTATCACTCTTAAGATGAGAACAGAGTGACATTATGGATGATTTCGTTACCTGGAACAGGTTTAGGTGTTTCCCCAAAAGAGTGATTTTCCTCTTCACACTTACAGGAAGCAGAGAGGAACCCTGCACTCTCTCAATGCATGGACATTCCTGGTGATACATTAATATTCATTATAAAATATTGTACTTTAAAATAGCATATATTCAGTAGATCTATTTTAAAGACACATCAAGCTAGTAAATCTGTTATAGGATTAGGTGTTTTTTGGGATCATGCTTTGTATCACTTTCACATTGTCCATATTACTTTCATTCAGATCTGCCAGGTCTACAGCATACTTCCCTGACCAGAGAGTATACTCTTAAGACATATAGGCATAATAATGTCTCAGAATATTGATGATTTTGATGCTATGAAAAAGGGAAAAAAAAGTGACACTCAAAAAAACACAAAGGAAGGGCTTGCTAGTAATGTATATTGTGAATTTGAGCATCGCTATGAACTACAGATATTACATAATGTCCATAATGTTGATGGTATGGAAAAAGCAGAAAACACAATAAAACCAGTTAGTCTCCTAAATATTCCCTGCAACTTTCACATCTGAGCTCATGCTAAAAAAAAAAAAGTTTTTTATTTTTTTATTTTTATGGCTTTTAATTTTAAATCTGTGGTAGTCAAAATGATTTTTAAGCACAGCAAACCCATACAAGAAATGTATATTGTTGGATTTGACAAACATTGATAGTTTATGATGATGCATAATATTTTAGCAAGGTAGCTTCAAAGAATTTACCTTGGGACATACTAAACAAATATAACATCAAATTAATTCATTTTTGTTACTGAATTTTTATAGCAATGGCTCTCAGATCAGATTCTACTTTGCCAGAGGGTTTTCTCAGTTTCACTAATCACAGTCAGCGTCCCTGTAGGACTGAAGTATGACCACTGGTGGCTGGTGAAAAACATTCTGTGGCTGTGAATTAAGCATATGAAGTCAGGTTCAATATCCATCCCAAAGCAACTGAACATAAATGAGCAGATAACAGTGCTCTGTGAAATAATAAATACTTAATACATTTCATGTCTGTCACTCTTGGCTCTGTCTGTCTGTCTGTCTGTCTGTCTGTCTGTCTGTCTGTCTGTCTGTCTGTCTGTCTGTCTGTCTGTCTGTCTATCTATCTATCTACCTATCTATCTATCTATCTATCTATCTATCTATCTATCTAGATATTTAGATATTTATATTTTATATATGACAGGTGGTTGTTAAGTTGGGCACACTCTTTCCTTAAAATACACAGTTATTGTTAATTTACTTTTTTATTTTTTAAATTAAAATTGAAAACATTAGGGTCAGTGTCCAATTGTCCTCTACTGACCAGCCGCCACTGTGTATGCCCCGGCTGCTGGCAGTGAAGGGAAATGATTTGAGATCAGCTGAATTAAAGTTTTTAGAGATATTTGGTGCTCTGTAATAGGAAGAATAGATTATTTCTTTACATTCTAAATCTGAGTAATGTATATCCTGTGGTCTGCAATTTTACTTAATACTGTAACTCCCTCTCTAACATTCTTCTTGCCTTACTCAAACAGAAAGTGTAAAGCATTCCCCCAGGAGGTAAACCTTTCGTTGAAGCAGCTTCTCCATGGATTAAACCAAACTTGTAAGAATTAATCTGCACTCACCATAGAATTAAGGCCAGCGATAGAATACGAGTTGCAGTCTCTGGAGGTTGTTAAACTCACATCAGTTGTTGAGCCAACTGCTTCTCCAAATGGCCCTAAAAAGCTCAGGCCAGATTCTACCTCGTCACTAGTGCTGATAGGTAATGTATTCTGGGGAGTTTGGTAAGTAACGTGCATGGTTTTAATGTCATTAGAATCTGAAATTCCTCTTGTGATGCTGCTAATTCCCACTGTCACTTCAGAAAGAGGCCTGTCTGTTGTGGTGTCAACAATATGGTGAAAGATCCTGACAAAGGGGGATGTTGCAACAAGGGCAAAAGATGATGTGGATTTGGATGATGTTACTGAGAGAGGTGATAAAGGGATAGCTGCTCTGGTGGGAGCAGCTGCCTCTGTAGGCGGTAGGAGGGCTTCTTTTGTCATTATTGTTAATGTTGCAGCTGCTGTGGAGGTACTTGTTGCTGGTAATGTTGTTGTTGTAACAGCCCGGACCAGGAGAGGTAAAGGGGTTAGGTTTCTGACAGGTGGTTGGATGGTAGGTGTGGAGGGTTTGAACTAAAATTGAACAAGCATGGAATGGAACAGATGATAAAAATCAGGAAAACAAAATTAAGAAAAGTATGCAAATAGATTAAACAGCAAATTAACATTGACAGATTCATGATCAACATTTCAGTCACTACAGAACCAAAAAATAAAAAAAAACAACTATGCCAAATATTTAAATATATACAGCATGTTGATTTTTTCCAGTGTTCCTGTTTTTGAGATGTAGTTTTATGTTGTGTGATAAGAACTACAAATTCAATACACACTATACTACAAATTTTAATTATTGTAAATCTATTTAAAAATTGCAAATTACAGTTTGAAACCTAGAAAAATAAAGTTGTGGTGAACTACTGTAGAGGTTAACAGATTGTTTCAACAATAAAATGCAGTCTTTCTTTAAACTGCCTTAAATACAGTTAGTAGCCATACAGCTACAGTAACTCAAGGTATCTTGAGTCAGAATTGCTGTTTCCATTTCTAATATTAATTTCAGCGCGGTTCTTTAAATTGTAGAAGTCAACCTTTCAATTAACTCACATTCCGATTGAAGATGGTGACTCCTTTGCTGCAGATCTGTTTGTGTGTGCAAATATGTTGGTGGACACACCAGTTACACCCCCATCGACTGCTAACACACCCCTGGCATCTGTACAGGCAAAAGAATAGGAAAAAAAGCACAATGAAATGTATAGTAAAAGTTGTTTCATGGGCCTTGTAACTTAAAAATGTATTATTTTAACCATTCAGCAACATAGATGTCAGTGCTATCTGCTTTTAATAAATAATTTAAACACAGAAAAGCAACAATGCTGTTAATTTAGAGAAAGCAATCTACTGTTCGATCAAGAACTCTTACAAGCTAAAAAATCCCTTAGATTTGATACTCACGGGCGGCGTCCAGACAGCTGCTGAACCAGGGTGCAGTTGTAAAAGGTAAATTCTGTCTCTGCTACCGTTACATTCATGAAACGCAATGACAGGGTCAATACCACAAACTCTGTATGAAAACAAATAAGTTATTTTGTTGAGAGAATTTTTGTTTCTGGCTTCTAATTAATGTGTTTTTGGTTTTAGAATTAAAAAAATATACATCAATATAAATTATACAAACCATCTCCGTGGTCAATTGGAGGCAGACTATTAGCATCAGGAGTTGGACATATAACACCAGAAGTGGTAAGTGTAGCTCGAGTTTGTGTGTCTTGAAAAAAACAAGAGTAGGTCTCTCCTTCTCCTAGGCTGGGGAGGCCTTCAACAGACATGGTAATCTGGGACATAATGGGAGAGAGAAATCAAAAAGACATGCACCAAGCAGGAAAATACAGCGATTCTCAGCCATTACTTACATTACTTTTTTCCCCACGACTGATGTTATAGAAACTAAGATGGTGGATACTCAGACACTGTTGTGTCTGCTTGAAACTCCAAAGCCACTGACCCTGCACAGATCCCTGCTTGCACTCCCAGCGCTGGCCACAGCTGAAGCATCACAGAGTAAAGAGAGTGAAGACATAGTGACAAAGCAATCATAGTTGTAATGTAGTTTTCTTTACAAGACTGACCTCCCCTGCAAGACACACCAGCCGCAGTAAGGGTCTCTAGCTGACAGGCAAGACTGACAGTCCAGGTGATCTCCACATTCTGCAACAGGGCGTTTTTGTACCTTATTTTAAAGAAAGAATGATGGCCAGTGAGTAGGTGACAAAAAAAAGAAATTAAAAGAAAATGAAAGGGGAGAAAAAAAAAACCCTTAAAGCTAACTCACAACACTTGGTGTCAATGGCAAATATCTACAGAAGAGCCATATCTAAAAATATTTTAGAAAAGACAATTAACCATACCAAAATTTGCAATAGTCAACAATAGATGTCAAAGTTGTTTTATCATTTAATAAAGTTAGTTAATTACATGACTAATTTGCTATTAGCTTTAGCATATGTTCATGTATAAATGATACACAGACATGAAAATATTAAGAATAAAAGAAATTAATTAAAAATCATAAAGGGATAAAAAGAGGTTTCTTTTTTTCTCTCCTTATATTCAGATTGTTTGTGTTATATCAGCACTGTCTACCACAATCTAAAGTACTTCTTTGTGATAATCAGGTATACTTACCGTATTTTTGGTCATGATGTAGATATGTGTTCCGTTCTGGTTCAGCAAAAGATCTTTGTTAATGGGGGAGTTCAGCTGGATTGTTATATTTGCATATACCTTCACCTCACCATCTTGACCCAAATATACCTGTACAAAGCACATAGAAAACAATAAAGTTGATCATTGTTAGTAATGGAGTAAGGGTGGTTAATTGCTCTACCTGCAATACTAACAAGAAAAAATGATGGCTAAAATTGTATTTTTGTGTAAGAAATAAGTTGTTGAACTGAACAGGAAAAACTATGATCAAATCACACATGATCAAATCACTCACTGCAGAGCTGGAGCAGGAGTAGCCATAAATCAGGTTACAATATGGTAAAATCTAATATAAACCGCAGGAAGACACCTCTGTCTGAAGTGATTCCCCGACTTTCAAACTCTCATATTACCTCATGCTAATAAGATTTGCAGAGGGTTTTTTTTTTTTTTAATCTCCATTTCCAAGAGCCTTTCACTTGATCACTGTGACTAGATTGGAACCAGCTGTCAAAAGGATGCACTCGTGGACATAAAATAGCAAGAGAACCAGCTCCATACTGGCTGGCATCTTGAATGGATACAAGGATTCCAGGATTCCCAAATCAGACTGATTAAGGTCTGGGTTAACTGCTTCTACCGGTCTTGTGAACCTACAGCGTACTAATGGAAATTGTGCGTGGGTCAAAGAAGAGAGAGGAAGATTGTCCATAGGCAGGGAGAAAACAGCAAAGGCAAGACCCTAGAATGAGAGTAGGGACTTTGAAAGTTGGGACTACTGGAGAAAAAGCTGAAGAATTGGTTGACATGATGAGACCAGGGGTACAGGAAACAAGGCCAGAAGCTTAGGGGCAAGTTATATCTCACAGAGGATTTACCCTCTCCTGGACTCTATGGGAACAATCCTCCACCAATCGCCTACACATGATAACCACTTAAATTTGCATGTATGTAGCCGGCGAATGGGCTGGCTTACCTGACCCACCCTCCTAGCAGGTGTGTGTAAGCAGGTGCATCGCCAAGTGCAAAGACTAGGTTTCCCAGTGTGCCTTGTCAAGAATAGTTAAGGTGTGCCGTGTTCTCACTTAAGCCACAAGAATATGGTCAGCAGCTAGATGAGTCTTCTCAACACCAGCTTGAAGAAGCTGCAATGCGTAAGTATTCGCTGTTAGGTTAGACTGACAGGGCGGTGAAGTAGCTCAGGCCCATTACCGGAGAGCTGGATGTTTGTTCCTGAGAGGGAGTGAACTCGGGAATCTAACATGTGTGTGCCCCTGCTAAAAGATGCTTTCGCTGCGCTCATTATCTCGCACTCAGCCGGCTGGTAAGGGTACAGGAAGCCACTACCATCGCTGATATAATTAAGACACCTTGGAATATTTGAACAAAATAGTCCGACTAGTAGCAGCAGCGAACAATCTGGGTGTATTGGGCGTTGCGCCAGTGGCTTCACTATCGCACCGTGCCCCATGACATTGTGGAGTATGTATGTGTGTGGATGTTCATAATGCTTTTATTAAAACATTTCACTCCGACAGAGCAAAACATCTCTACCAATCCAGGCCCCCAGCTTGCCGTGTGGCATGGGCTGGTGCAGCCCTCACTGCACGAGTCAACGGGCCATCAGCCATTCATGTTCCACCATTACATTATCTCATCGGGCCTGGAAATTAGGTCCCCCTGCTCACGGATGCACAAGCAGTTGATATACCCTCTGACAGCTCCATGAGGAGAGACGTGACGGAGCAGAGTACTGAAGTGTCTGAAGCTGTGTCTATTCTATGTAACTCTGTAGGAGGTCAGCTTGACCTGCAGCTATGTTTCCATTCTGTGCAGGCCGTAGAAATCTGTGAGGCCACGAGACCTCCCGAGGGCAGCAGGAGGAGACAGCAGAGTGTCCAGTTGACGCCCGATTTGTTCTCTCCAAAAAAAACATCTATTAAAACCAAATCGGTGTCGGCGAAGATTCCTTCCTCATCAACACATCTTGGCTACCAGCAGAAGAAATTCACCACAGTAATGTTCTCTTTGCCAATTGAGAAAGATCCACCATGGGTTCCTCATTTGAGCACTACAACCAATGACGGTGAGTGAGAAACCCTTTGTTGGTTGCAACGGTCACACAGTCAGCACCACATGTTTGGAGTTGACACCATGCTCGTCGGCTGCTGACTGATGACTGCCACCTCCAAGCTGATGAACCAATCTAACGGCAGACCAATAAAACGATAGCCCACATGTTGGGAGATGTCAGCAAACTGCTCGTTAAGGGTTTCAGTCCAGAATCATCCAATTAGATGCTCAAGGGAGGCAAAACTGCTCTCCTATGCCCCTGTACGTGTATTAACATACTATGGAGCATCGACAGGTGTGTTATGGCGAAAGGATGGCTGGCACAGCTCCTCAGCCTACAAATTGTCTAAGAAATTATCTCTCCCATTATTCTGGCATTTAGCAAATAGAAATAATTTTGGCAATCCTAATTGACCAAAAACAGGGAAAGTTTAATCCGATTTAATTTTATATAGCAAGAAAAAAAGGTTATGTGCCTTTTTATATAGTGTATGGGAAGAAAAATAGAATAGGAGTTATCTTGAAGGAGGAATGTGTTAGGAATGCGTTAGCAGTGAAGTGAATGTCGGATAGTGATTAGTCTGATGCTATATCTTCTGGACAACTGTCCAGTCAGGTCATTTTCTCATGATTGTTTAATCTACTGGACGAGACTGAAAGACCATTTAAAGGCTCAGCAAACTTCTGCCGGTGTTTTGAGGTCAATAGCTAATTATAGTGTCCAATATTGACCTTTTTCACACCATTCTAATTGTCTGAGACACTAAACTTTGGGTTTAATTTTGCTGCAAGCCATAATTGCTGTCACAATTAAAATTCAAAGAAACAGTTATTTTGAATGCATCAGTTAATGTGTAATGAAAAATGAATCTTTTGCCCTTTTGAGTTGAATTACGGAAACTTTTTGATGATCCTCTAATTTGTTGAGATGCACTGGTACATTATAGTATGAATTTAGTGCTTTATAATTAAAGTAGATAGGATTGGACTTGATTGGATGGATGCTAAAGCCACAAAGGCAGAACTGTACAGATTAAGAAAGTAAATAAGCATTACATTTGTTGTTGTCAAGAATTTTTTTTCCTGAACAGTACCAATAGACAGGGTGCCAACTTTTCTACATAATGGGTGTATTTAAGGGTTTAAAAACAATAGTACAAATACGCATGCCTGCATTATAAAGAATGGGAAGTGATACCTTGTGGAGCGTCCCCTTTGTGTCTCCAAGAAAGGCAATACTGTGTCCCTCACTTACACTGACAGCCACAGCAGTAAGACGATAAGAGAACTTTTCCAAAACTGCTTTAGCTTGGTGGGATTTTCTACTTGCCATTGGACTGGGAGTATGGTCAGAACCACAAGGATAGGCTTTAATGGTATTCTGCAAGAGAAGAGTACATTTAGTCATTAAATTTTTTACATTTTTTTTCTGTCACATTGTATGCTTACAGTCCCTCAAGTTCTCTTCTTTTATGTTGGCTGTTTTCAAAAGATACCCTTGCTTGTCAGACCTCATTAAGTAGCAGTACAGCTATATCCCATTTAGTTGGATAAATGATACCATTAAACAGTTTTGGGGATGGGCAGGACCCGAGCATACACTCCAGCACTCCAGCAGAGGGTCAATGGAAGTAGGCAATTGCAGCTAGGCCGAGCTACATGTGGGGCATGTGGAAACCTTGGTCTGTTTTAAATGAGGACCTAAATACAAGACATGCTTGTCTTGATTACCATTAAAACCTTAAAAAAAAAAAAAAAAAAACAAACAAACATGCAAATAGTAAGCAAATCTGTGTTAGGATCCAGCTTGCTGGCCCCCTCCTTTGTGTATGGTGAATTCCTTGTCCTCTCCAGAGAGGGTGCTGTTTCCCTTGGTCCAGCAGTGAGCGCACACCTGCAGCTTATCAGCCCGTCAATGACTGGTTTAGGGACGCTGGCAGCTTGTGCTCACTGCTGGATTGTTAGTTGTTGTTTGGTTGCCATTGCATTTGCAATCGCTCATGTTCCCGTGACTGTTTCTCCCTTGCCTGCTGAGTGCTGCCAGATCTGAACCTCTTTGCTCTCCGTGGGTCTTGGATTACAATTCTAAAGTGAGTTACCTGTCTGTCCCAAGACACCATGTTTTTCCCTTGTTGACTCTCTATGTTCTGGCTTCCGGACACTCTGCAGAGGAACCTCCAGTTTGGAGTATTTGAACTTTTTTGGACTTGGTGTTAGGTCAGTTCTTCCTCTTTTGGGAACGCTTTCTGTTTTGCCCTTTGTACACCCAATAAAGGGGTTATTTTGCTCTCGACCTGCCTCCCCGTGTCTGTGTCTGGGTCCTACACAAAAACCTTAATCACCAACAATCTGACCTAACTACATGACTGTAGTTAGCCCTAGCCTAGACAAAATGCTGTTTAAGCATAGACCATAGAAAAAACAAAATGTTTTGCGTGTTACTGTCAGTTTTGACCCATTTGGTATAAACAGAAAATGACCATAAAATGATGAAAATATTTAATCATTATTCTGCATTTATCACATCCTTACCAATGGCAGGTTAGCACAGCTGGACTTGACCTCATATTCTATGTAGGCCACCTCTCCCTTTCCCTGCACATGGCCACCATATGTGTAACAGAGGTCACGGGTGGAGTCGAAGTGTCGGTCAAGCTCATCTAGTGGGTAAACGCAAAGGGCTGAGGAATCCAGTGGATTGTTGTTTGTAGTGCTGGGATTTCTGGAGAAGACTCCCAGGAGAGCATCACTTTCCCTGCTTGCACCGTGTCCCACCTGTTCCACCAAACGCATGGAAAGAATAAAACCCAACCAATGACATTGTAATCTTGACAAAAGTCCTGAGATTTCAGATAGATCATTTCAGCTAGACTGCTTATTAGAAGGCATATGTTCAAATGGACATAGATGTGTTTTCTGGACACAAATGGACATAGAAATTTTCTGGTAAAAAGTCTGGTACCTGGGCAGCTTGAAGAAAGTTGTAAGTCCTGGAGGCCAGTGTAGGGGCTTGGCAGACAAGAGGAACTTCCACATAGGAATAGTAGGAAGTGTCGTTTAGACACATTCTGGCAGCATAGGTGCGGTATTCCCTCAAATGTGACTTGATGTCCCGCCGGTAAAACAAAAAGTACACATTTGTGTGACGCGTAAATGCCATCACAAAATGGTGATCATATTCAGACAAGCGCCCAGTAACAGCCAATTTGGCTGTCTCTTCATAGGAAAAGATAGGTTCTGAAGAAAGGTGACGGGTGGATATGGGGGGGTGACTGGCTGTGTAGCCCCGGCCTACATACATTACTGACTTTTCGCCTCCATTTATCTCCACCACTAGCCCCACTGTTGAGACCAGTGGATCATTTGCTGCAACATATTGTGTATCTACAGGCCTTTTGGTTGAGAAAATAATTTTTTTAATTGATGTCAGGCTACGTTTCTGGCAAGTGCCTTGGTGGATGCTTCCACAGGTGATCAGCTCCAATGCTTTAGGATCGATAAGCAATAATTTATTGTGATTACTGGTTTTCCTGGCTTGAGGACAGTTAACCTCAGTCACTGGGGGAAGGCAGTCCTTGCTGTCACTCACTGGACCTGTTGATTCCTCTTGCTCAAGGTGCAATCCCTCCGATCCATCTAGCTGGAACAGGCGGTCTCTGGCTCCAAGATACACAGTCCCCACAGAGGGATCTGGGTGGAGCACCAAATGCTGAAATTCAGTGTCATTACATGAAAAACTAGGATAGGAATGACTGTAAATCATGCCAAAGATGCTGAGGATAAGGTGTAAGGACAGGGCTGAGTTTAGAACCTTCCTATGTAGCATGGCAAATGTCCTGAGGAAAAGAGAGAGGAGGGTTAGTTGCTACTTAAAGAAAATACATGCATGCAAATAAATTGCAGCAAGATAGCAGGTTTTCCTATCAGGTCATGTAATTTTAAATAAATTTTTGTTTTGCTTGAAAAATATAGCCAAAAAAGACATAATTTAGCAGACAAGCAAAACAATATACGCCAACAATTCCTCACCCCCAACAGATGCTGGGAAACTGTTTTGGTATGATGTATTGTGAAGATCTGTACACCATGTGCCTCTATAATGAGAATCTTGATTAAACAGAAAACAGGTAAAGTAAAAGTTACACGTTGGAATATGTTACTTTGTCTAAATATAAAATACTTTATTATGGAGTAATACTATAATATGGGGTAAATAATAATAATATGGAACTTATTTTATTTCCTTGTTTTATGTGTTTCTCAAGAAAATTAGTGCTTTTAAATAATTTTCTGCTAAACAAAGTTCTTAAGGACATTAAGAATAACTTCAGTAATAATTTATCAAGTAATTATCTTATTGACCTTAAAATTCTATTTTTATTAATCATGCCATTTTTGAGTGGTTTGAATGCCTGATTGACTATGGGAGCTATGTAGTTGCCCCCTCAGATTCTGTTGACTGCATAGAACGAGTGTTTAAGTGTATTGTACCTAATAAATTTTTTGACATTGATCCAAAATTAACTGTTGTCATTGAAACTATTAGTTAAAATAAAACAAGAGGTTTTCCAATTCCGTGAATTCATATTTACTTTTGAACAAAAAAAAGAAATACAGAGAGGTAGAGATACAATGACAACAAAGGAGTCTCAAAAAAATTGTAAGTATATTTAAATTGTGTTGTAGTGTTGTCTGATTCATTAAATTGCCACAGTGTGTAGCAGATAATTTTCCACAATGTTTAGGTGCCACGCAACATTCAAAACAACAGCTCTCATCTTTCATTTTCACAATTGCAACTCAGTACCTCTGAAGAGTATTTTGTGGGCACAGAGATCTTACACATCGGACATAATATGCCTTTAATTACTGAACAGGTTCTTCTGAATTTTCACTGACCTGACAGAATATATACAGAAATAGGCCCGCATGTTGTGTTGTGCTACAAAGGCTTTCAAAAGGAGGATGTTGGAATTTACAAAGTCATGAATTCATTCGCACTCTGAATAATGGCATTGAAAGAAATGTTTAAAGGCTTGTAATATGTACATATACATGTACAGATTGTAATAAATATACTTACACTTATGTATGTATATATAGGTACAGATATATAAGTATACATGTCATTTCTTTTTGTCTTTATTATTTTTAATTTTACCTTTCTTGTTTTGTTACTCCATGCTGCTCTTACAGCAGTATACAGTATAGACAGACAGAGACAGACAGAGAGGGGGATAGAGAGAGGGAGATAGAGAGAGTGTGCCAGATGTAATAAATTACTCATGAACAGAGTAAGAAGTGTAAAAAGTAAAATCATCTACATCAGTGGTTATACTTAGGGTGCATTACTGTCCACTGCACAGCCATGTGGTTAAAAAGTAACAGTGTGCATATAAACACAATGTATAATAAAACAGAAACCCAATGTATAATAAAACAGAAATGTAATGTATAAATAATGTATGTAATGTATATACTATGCAAAAGTTTTAACCTGTAAACTAAGAATGCTTTTTAAAAATATAAATAAGACTGAGCACAGCAGCAAGACACAAGGTATTTATACTGCATCAGCAATATCTTTTCCAGACAAATATTTCAAAGCACACTCGTGTATTGGTGATGTTCAAGGTCTTTTGAAAAAGTAAAAAAAAACAGACATTGCGATCAGACACAGTGTAGAACAGTGTTTTTCAACCACTGTGCCCCCGGCACACCAGTGTGCCGCGAGATACTGTCAGGTGTGCCGTGGGAAATTATCCAATTTGTGTGCCTGTGTGGTCTAGCGCCTGGCAGAGTAATCATGTAGTACTCTTCCATACCAGTAGGTGGCAGCAGCAGGTAGCTACCGTATCTTCCGCACTATGAGGCGCACCCAAAAGCCTTTAATTTTCTCAAAACCTGACAGTGCGCCTTATAATCCGGTGCGCCTTATATATGGATCAATATTGGTTCATTGTGGCTACCGTAGTCAGGGGGCGTGGCCGAAGTAACAGCGGTTAAAAATGTAAGGGAATTCCCCGTTTGTGTTCCCCTCCATGTTTGTGAATGCACTAACAACGTGATAAACCTTGCGGTTGGTAAAAGATAAACTGTGTTGCAAAAATACTACGTCACTAGCGTTACCTCGAGGAAAAAAAATAAAAAAAATAACCGTTTGAACGTGACAAATGGAGTTGGAAATGCATTGTTTTCAACGAGGGCGGCGCAAATAAGAGCTACTGGTCCGTACAGTACGGTATTGTGAATGCACAAACTTGTTTTGGAGTAAACGGAGTTGTCAGAATGCTGGTTTGTATTCTATTACTGGTAATAAAGTTTGACTGACTGACTTATCTGACTGTTTTGTAGATATCTCCTTTAGCACAGCTTCATCTGGATGCATAACGCAACCGTAGCCACTACGGTAGTTTCTATTCTGTGCGCCTTATATATGAAAACAGTTTCAAAATAGGCCATTTATTGAAGGTGCGCCTAATAATCCGGTGCGCCTTATAGTGCGGAAAATACGGTAATTGCCTTGTGCTTGGAGACAAGTGAATTAGTGACGCAAAAGGTAAACGAGAGAGCCCTTAAAGCTAGCTACCACGTCGCTGAACTTGTGGCTAAATCAAAAAAGTCCCACACTGGCAGAGCAATTAGTACTTCCCGCCTGCAAAGCCATTGTAACCGAGATGCTTGGACCTGAAGCGGCTAAAGAAATAGCCAAAGTCCCTCTCTCAAATAACACAATTTCAAGACGTATTGATGAGACATCGAAAGTGTGGTTTTGGAGAAGATCCGTATCAGTAATAAATTTGCGTTGCAACTTGATGAGCCTACTGATATAAGTGGACATGCTCAACTCTTGGCCAATGTGCGTTTTGTGGATGGAGACACAATTAGAGAAACCTTTCTTTTTTGCAAGGCTTTGCCAGCAAAAACAACAGGAGAGTAAATTTTTCAGGTCACATCAGAATATCTGGAAAAAGGAGGACTTAAGTGGGAAAACTGCACGAGTGTCTGCACTGATGGAGCTGCAGCCATGGTCGGGCGCACCAAAGGCTTTGCAAGCAGAGTGAAGGAAAAAAACCCCAGATGTGATCATTACGCACTGTTTTTTTAACACCGCGAAACTCTCGTAGCCAAGACTTTACCAGCAGACCTCGTTCCTGTGTTGGATGATGTGCGCATGGTAAACTTCGTGAAGTCACGACCTGTGAAAAGTCGCATATTTGCCGCTTTGTGTGAGGAAATGGGAGCGGAGCATAATACCTTGCTGTTTCATACGGAGGTCCGATGGTTGTCGCGTGGCAAGGTGCTGGCCCGTGTTTATGAGCTGCGAGAGGAACTTAAAGTGTTTCTGAAAAATGAGGGGTCCGATTACGCAAAGCTGCTTGCAAGTGATGAGTGGTGTGCAAGGCTGGCATACCTGGCAGATATTTTTCGTCATCTGAATGAACTGAACAGACGAATGCAAGGCCGAAATGAAAACTTGCTTACAAGTACAGATAAAATAAATGGATTCCATTCAAAGGTGCAACTCTGGCAGCAGCATGTGGAAAGTGGCAATCTTGAAATGTTCCCACTCACCAATAAATGGCAAGATGTTAATACTGCTGCACTGTGTGAGATCATAGTTAAACATTTGAAAACTCTTGAGGAGAAGATGTCCTTTTATTTCTCTTCAGCCTCCTCGGAGTGCCTTGACTGGGTTAGGGACCCATTCAGCTCAGCATCAGCTGTTGGAAAGGACATGAGTTTACAGGAGCAGGAGGAACTAACTGAACTGAGACAAGATCGTGGTCTCAAGCTTAGCTTTGCTGATTTACCTTTGGACAGTTTTTGGTTGGCAGCTGCCAAGGAGTTCCCCATGCTGGCCAACAAAGCTATTTTGACATTGCTCCCATTTTCCACAACATATCTGTGTGAGGTTAGCTTTTCAAGCCTGACTGCTGTAAAAACTAAAAAAAGAGAAAGACTGAGAGCTGTGGAGGAAGAGCTTCGTGTGTGTCTTTCATCAATTGGTGTGCCGCGGGATTTTTATAATGAAAGAAATGTGCCTTGGCTCAAAAAAGGTTGAAAAACACTGGTGTAGAAGACTATGGAGGACTAAAAGTGCCAAAAATAAGTAAATAATACATCATTAAATAATTAATTAAATATGTAATTAATTAACAAAAATTGGAATCAAATACATAAATTTATTACTAAATGTGTCATTAATTAATTAAAATACCAATTCATTTTTGGTAAAAAAAAATTGTGGATAGATAGATAGATAGATAGATAGATAGATAGATAGATAGATAGATAGATAGATAGATAGATAGATAGATAGATAGATAGATAGATAGATAGATATTATTTAATAACGTATTTATTTATTTAATTTTGGCACTTTTAGTCTTAAAAGGGTCAAAAATCAGAATTTATTTTATCTGTCAACCTCGCCCACCATCAAAGCCAGTGGGCGGATCCTAACCCCTGATTGGTTACCCTACACATCAAGTCAAGGCAAATTGATTCCAGATAATGGATTGATGCAGAGCTTGTGAACACACCCCGATTCACTGGGTGGCACTATTCACCTCTACGTTGGTTTCTCCATTAAACAAAACTTTATTGGCAACCGCTAAAAATCTAGACTCAGTCCTCTAGCCTAGGGTGACCAGACATCCCAGTTTACCTGGGACAGTCCCGGTTTTGAGCCTTGTGTCACATGTCTTGGCGGATTTCAACAGCCCCCATTATCGGTCAGCGTATTCCGGTTGAAACTCGTTGTCTTTGGCCCATGTGTATGTCAATCACACAGTTGTCATAGCGATCTGTAATCTGAACCAATTAGCTCCACCGTTCTCTGTGCGTCTGTAACCTGATGCTCATTGGTCAATGAAACTGCATGGGACTAGACACCTTGAAAGCACTGCTCATTAACTTTAACGAGGTTAACTTTCATGATAGAACTGAATTCTATGAAATTATCACTGCAAACCATAGCTTCCTAAAAAAAAAAGGTGCACTCCAAACTGCATGTTTATGTTCAAAAGAGTTTAATGTTAAAATGTTATACATTGTTGTGTTTTCGTGGCCACGTTTTCTTTGGCCAAGCAATGGTGTTTTACATGCACTACTACAATTATTTATTATTCTTAACAAAGAGAGAGTAAATAAATGTTTACAAGTTGTATCACCTCAGTTGAGTAAAATAAAATCTCTTATATTTTCAGAAGCCTCTATTGTCATTGTACATACAACAAAATTGTAGCAGCCTTGAAGTGGTGTTATTTTAAGTCTCTCTCTCTCTCTCTCTCTCTCTCTCTCTCTCTCTCTCTCTCTCTCTCTCTCTCT